>VWZV01005824.1:61537-283441 GCA_013397155.1 Irena cyanogastra
GGGGGGGGGAGTCGCTTTCTCTCCGCGATTCACATCGCGCCCGCTTTCTCGTCTCGTATGCATGCCTATCCCGGGAATGGTGTAGTCAGCCCGTAGCTGAATTATTTATAGACTCGTGCCAGCTGTTTTTTTTTATTATTATTTTTTTTTTAATTCCGCTTGTGTGCATTATTGGGAAATGCGTTTTGCCTTCCTTTCTTCTCAATATATTAATGTCTTTGTTGAGGAGCGTTTTCTATCCCCTTCAGATCCCTCTAATACAAAATTGATGCTTATTTTTCCCTTCAGGAAGGGGACGCTTTGAGGATAATCATGCTTCACAGAAGAACGGCACCGACCTCCAGTTGCATTAAACACAACCTCCTCCACTAGGGCTCCAGGAAGAAAAAAAAAAAACCAGAGAATAATTATAAGAATAATCATTAAAAAGGCGAAAGGAATGCTTACTCTGGAACCCGCATTTGACGATCCTCACCACTCGCGCTGAATATCCTCTGAAGTGATTCTCTCCAGCTTTTGAATTTGCACCGCTTCAAGACGCAAGATTGCCACAAAGAAACCTCTATTTTTTTTACAGCCAAATAGGATTGTTTTTTAACTCATTCCCCCACATTTGCCCCCGACCCATATTCTTCTTATGTGGATATGCAAGCAAGAAGAGGAGACTGGACATTCCCAACATGCTCTCTCCCTTGATCTGTCCGTCTAGAGGTTCTGCTTCTACAAACCAAGGTAAGGAAATTCCTGTTTCTGTGGTTTTGCTTGCAGCTCATTTTGGTACGCGGGTTTGCCCATGGAAGATCACTCATGGTAGAACAAAAGGTTTAGAGATGCTGCTTTTAGAAGCAGATAGAGGGAAAAAAAATCCCAACATTCACCAGACATGTTGATTCCCTCTTGGCTCATCAAATAAGACATGAAGAGAAGGCAAAGGGGTTTGAGTTAGGTACCACGTTGTGAATTGGGGGAAAGTCCCTTGTGATTTTTTTTTGAGACACAGGAGGAGGAAAGGGGCTCCAACACGGCTTTGGAAAGGGGTGAAAACGGAAATAATTTTCATCCATCCACCGCAAATTGCCTCCTCCTTTTCACTGGTCCAGCGGCTGCTTGCCATGCTGAGATGTGAAAGCAGAGCTCGTCAGGAACAACAGGACGTAGAAACCCGCTTGTTGCCGAGGAGGGTGGTGCATTACCGAAAACCCACGCCGGCCTCTCGATCGTGAGCGGCCTAACGCGGGGGCCGGGGCCGGGGCCCGGGGAGTGGCCGGGGCCGCCCCTGGCACCGCGGCAGGAGCCCGCCCAGCGCCGGGGCGAGTGCGCCTGCTTGCGTGGAGGTGGAGGGCTATTTTAAGTCCAAGCACGTCAAGCGACTTAGCCTGAACCTACGAGGCGCTGTATTCAGGCAACTTCACGTGTTTTAATTTATCCCCGTCCCCCTGGTGCTATCAGCGGGCATCGTGGCCCCTCTCCGCCTCGCTCCATCCTTCCCCCTCCCCATCCACCGCGCCTTGCACCCCGTGTCCCCGCGCCGGCAGCCCCTTCCCCAGCCCACTCGGGAGGGATGCAAAATGGCTATCGTGCCGCTGGGCTGTAGATACGCGAGAGATACCGGTGCATCCCGACCGTAACGTGACATGTGAGTCTTTCCGTAAGATGGTGGCAAGACAAAGGGAGCCGGGGGGTGCGGGAGCGCCGGGCACAAGGTGTTGAACGTCTCGGGGTTATTTTAAGCCTCAGCCCGTGCCCGCCGCGCCGCTTCGCCCGTCACGCGTGGGTCTGCGCCCCCCACGCCGGGAGAGGGGGGGGGCAGGGGTGAGCTGCTGCACAGCCCCCCCGGGGGCGGACCCCCATCACCCTCACCCGCATCGCCAGCCCCCCGCCCAGGCTGCCCCCGAGCCGCCTCTCCCTACCAGAGCGGCAGCCTGGCAGTGAGTGGGAGGCGGCAAGAGGAGCGGGAGGCGCACCCCACAGCAGAGGGAGGAAGAAGTGGGGTCACCCTCCAGCCCTGCTGCGGGGGGAACAAGCCTGGAGGCACTCGGAGCCCTTGATGCATCCGGAGCATGCCGAGGCGGGGCGCGCCTTTCCTACCACCTCCTTTGCCTGCATCCTTCCAGTAGCTCCTTGCCACATTTCTGAGGGGGTTTTGTCGGCCTATTGTTAAGAACCAGGAGCGGTTCCGCGTGAAGGGGTTGAGAGCCACCTTTTCTGACATATTCTGGCTGTGCTTCTATAAATATCTAAGGCTTCCCAGGGTATCCGCGCCTGGATCCTCCCTGCCTGAGCTCTCCCTCCCTCGCCGCAAGTGGGAGTAGAAAGTTTACCTGTGCGGAGAGGAGGGCATGTGGGAGCCTTTCCCCCGTTTTCCGAAGGAATTTCTCAGGCCTCGCAGCTCCCGAATCTCCTCAGAACCCCAGCACCGGACCGGTGGGAGAGTGTAGCCCCCTTCATCAGCCATCGCTTACCCCTGGGAGCCTCTAAAAGCACAAACCCCGGGCGCAGGATGCACGAAAAGGGGAGGGTGGGCTCAGTCCCTGCCCCTCTGCCCCCTACTCTGGGTTTTGCAGGCACATCGCACGGCAGAGGGGAAGGTTTTCTCGGGTGCCTGGCCCGGGTGGCAGCCGTCGGCCGCAGGGCCAGGCTGCCTGCTCCCCTAGAGAGCGGTGCCCAGCTCTGTCTGCCCGCTGCCTGCCACAGCCGCCAGCCCTGCCAGCGGGGCACCCGGCCCGAGCGGGTGCCACATCCCTGCCACCGCCCTTCCTAGCCACGACCAGGGCCAGGCTCATGCAGAGGTGGAGCAGGGCAGGTGGGACTTGGGGAGGGGTCTTAAAGCCATGGGAGCAGGAGCACCAGCTCACATCCTCACTCTTTACTGCCCTGTCTCTCTGGCTCCTGCCTTTAACTGTGACTTTTCCTCATCCTCTCTGCAATCTCCAGTATGGGCAAAAGGAGATGTCCACTAACATTGCTTTCCCCACCATCAAGCACAGTTATCTTAGGTTTTGCAAGCAGTGTATGGAGGCAGCTGAGCCCTCCTGAGCTGCCCCTTGAGCAGGCAGGAAGGGCTGGGTATGCACCACTCCCAGCTCATGGGGTGCTGGTGCTGTCTCACACCCCAAGGCCTTGGGGAGCAGAGCAGGGACACAGCACCCTGCTGTGTTGGGTGGCCTGGTGTGCCCCAGCTGCAGCCCTGTAGAGAGCAGCAGTTTGTTTGTGGGTGCAGGGTGCTCTGCAAGAGGGGAGATGTGGGTATGGGCAATTTTCAGCTGCTCGCCCACGCCGCCCCAAAGCAGCAGCTCTTGTTGCCTCCGTGTATGTCGCTTTTCTTTTGTCCCTCACCACGCCAGCTTGTCTCCCAGTCCTGGGTGGAGGTCTCAGAGGGTTGGGACATGATGGAACAGGTTGAGGGTAGAGTCAGGAAACAGCCCAGGGATGCTGAGGTTTGCTTCAGCTTGCTCTTGGCTCAGTCATTGTTACACAGGGCAGATCTCAGCAGAGAAAAGGAAGGAAGCATGGCGAAAGCCACAGCTCCTCTTCCCAGGGAGCCTGGGCTCTAATCTGTTGGCACACACCTGCTGCACCAGCCAGTTCAGCCTGTGTCAGTCCTGGTGCCTCTTGCCATCCCTGTGCCAGTGAGACCATTGCTGAGCAAGGGAAGGTGTCAGCAGCAGCACCAGCCATCCTGTTCTGGGCATGGATCTCAGGATACCAGCAGTGTTGGTTGACTTCTACGTTGCACCTGTACATGCCAGAACATTGGGCGAGAGCTCATGGAGAGGTGGAAAATACAGAACGGGGGCAAAAATCCCAAGCTGACATCCCCATCTCATAACTGACACTCTGACTTGTATTATCCTCATTTTGAATTACCAACTGTCCCTGCATAAAAAAATCTATCAACCTGTGAACAAGCACCTGATCCCCAAACCCTAACCTACAGGGGGAAAAGGTGATGGAATTAATTTATGTTTCATCTTGCTGGAGCTGTTTCTTGTGCTTGGTTTGGAAGAGGGCAGGTGCTTCTGGCACCGCTTGCTTCCGGCGCCAGAGCTGTGGAGCTGCGCTTGGATCCCCACACTGGACTCACATTGCCTGGGTTGGCACAGGAATCGCTCTCTCTGCAGTACCATGTGGGAGGTCTGGATTTGATTCCTGGTGCTGTTTTTTCATTCCCCCAAGCTGGCAGAGGGTGGGAGCACTGTACAGATAGCGCTGCTTGTATCTGCAATGGGCTCCATTCCACATTCCCATCCTTAGGATGCACAAAAGCTGCCTATGAGATAGTCTGGACTGAGGTCTGGTCCCAAGAGGTTTAATCTTCTCAGCCTTTAGGGAGGCCGCAGCTCTACCCTGCCTGTACTCTACTTAGCAGTGTGGTTTGGTGGGCAGTGAGGAAAGACAGCTATCTTGCAGCTGGAGAACACGCAGAGGGTTTTTTGATTTTTTACAATTTTCTTTGTGTAAGCTGCAATTAATAATAAAAAATGGATTAGTTAATAGGAAAGATGGACTAGATGATCTTTCTGAGCAAGATGGCTCAGGGTATTGTGATTGCCTAATCCACCATGGGATGCTTGTAGTATCCACTCTGCCTGACATCAGGGCTCTAGGCCTGTCTGACTCTTCTGCAATTCTGTGATTAGCTTTCTTTGATTTTTATTTATACTTGAGAGAAAAGCACAAAGTGGTTGGGAGAAGCATGGCTGATCAGTTATCTGCTATTACCCTGATCTGTCCTCGGTCCACCCATCCACAAGAACTCTTTACACCAAAGTGAGTCAACTTATTAATTGTCGCTTTGCTGCAGTCAGACAGACTCGCTGCTGCCTTGGGTACCTCCCTGCGTAAAATGAAATGGCAGTTTGAAGATCACAGCACCGAAATATGTAGAAGGGGAGTCAGAGGAAAATAAGATATTTGAAGCTAAGCATGGCCCACCTGCTACTGCTGCCTTGTCCCTTCTTATGAGTTTTGTCTTTCTGCTTTCTGCTTTTTGCTTACAAGGCAAAGTGCCTTGTAACGGGAACTAGAAAACCCATTTCCTCGACCACAACGGGGGCTCCACCATCCCTCTGACCTACCTTTCTTGCTTGTCTGTTTATCTAAAGACAGGAAAGAAGGTTCCTGGCAGGTATGGACTGCTGCTTGGTCTGGCAAAATTAGTGCCGTGGTGCTAAGTGCTTGGGAACTAGGAGATTGATCTGACCAGGTTAAATGTTGAAGTTCCCTTTCATGTTGGGGAAAAAAAAATCCAAGCAAACCCATCCTTTATTGTTCAGGAGCTTGTTGCTTCCTTAAGCTGCAAACCATAAGGTTCCAGCTAGAATTGTACATTGGAGTGTGAACTGGTGTGTGTAAAAGTTGACCAGTTGCAGGGTGGTGACCTTTGCAAACCAAACAGCGTATCTCCATGTGCCTGAGGTCACTGCAGAGAAAAAGTCCCCTCTGTATGCACTCAGAAACGAATGTGTGGCACAAGGCAGTGTGCAAACTGTGCAAATTCAAATTCAAGTCAAACCATGGCAAATTTGGACCTCTCAAGGCAAGGCTGCCTTTTATTCAGTGTTTTATTGGAAACAGAAGAGAACACTGACTCTGGCCAGGAGAAGGGATAGACTTCTCTTTATAAAAATTTTTACATATACGTTGACTATGCTTCATGTGAGAAGAACAAAAACCACTTCTTTTTCTGTACCCAGGGTCATCAAAAAAGTGAAGGGTGAAAGGCTATGTGTTCTGAGACTCACTGCCAGCTCATCTTCCCAATACAGCTGCTATTTTTAGACTGCAAAGTATGCTGGATGGCTCTCTTCCCTTTCTAACACAAGCAGTCGAAGACCATGTTTTATATCAATATATATAATCTAGATATATCAATATAGATGCATTGATTAAACATCTGGGGAAAAAGAAATTTTGAATGAGGGTGGTTACTGGCACAAAGTGAAAGGGATTCTAGCCTGAGATCTCTGCAGCATTCACTCCCTATACCTCAAACCCCATCCACAAGGAAGGTTCAGAACTGAAAAGAGTCACTGAAAGTGGCTCAGGTAAAAGGTTAGGTTGCTAGCTCTGAATACTGAAGATGTTTCTGTATTCCCAAAGCACATACAGTATTACTAACATTAGTGTGCCAGGCTGTGCTGAAACATTTATAGGAAAGAAACACTCTAAGGGGAAAAATGTGAATTTGATCTTCATGTTCGGTGGCTTAGCTGTAATGATTGCTCCTCCACTAAAACAGGTGCAGGGCCACCAGGTTATCTGGCCTGAATAATCCATGGGATATTATTCTGTCACTCCTGCACACCCCTGTCATGTTGGGGTTGTAGGAGCTCACCTCCAATTAACTGTCCATGTGACAAACTCTTAAGTTGCTTTTCAAGGTAGCAGTCAGCCTACTCTACTTTGTCTGTGTGTAGCTATTTAGTTATGGTAACAGTTCTTGCTTACTGTCTTGCTTCCAGTCTGGATTTTCAAACATGGATCAAGGAATTAAGCAGTGTAGCTACCACCATCCTCCTCCAAACTGCCTGTCCAGCCCACGTGTGAGCTCTGTATACAATCCTCATTTGTTCAAAATAGTGAAATGATCTGTCTAGAACCTATTTACAGATGTGGTTTAGCTCTGCTTAAGTAACTATGTTCTGTTGGAGGGCAGCACTGCTAAGAGAGGGAAGGACTGGAGGGAGTGTGCGGGAGTGAACTAAGACAATGATCACAGAGCATAGAAAACCAGACCTGTAAAGAAAGAATGAGAGAGACCTAGGGAAGCTCAGTCTGGAGAAAAGACAACTGTGGGTGGATCCTTAGCTGTCTGCAAATACATAGAAGACTGTTATAGAAAGAAGACAGGGGCCAATTATTCTCATTAGTCACAGAGGACAGATCAGGAAATAAATGACTTTAAGATGAAGCAGAGAGAATACAGATTAAACATCAAATTAAATGTTTACTGCACTAATGTTTTAGTGGCAGTAGAAGAGCTGATAAATTTGGCAGATTAGCTGTGACTGACGATATTTAAAGCTAGATGTAGATGCTGAACTATCAGTATTTTTTATCTAGTAAAGTCTGTCTCCAGTGAAGCTCAGATCATGATATTTGCATGCTTAAACAAACAACTTTGGAAGAAAGATAATGAGGTTGATTTGTCCTGTGTGCAGGAGGGAGAGACTGTCCCACTGGAGGAATCTGATTGGGTTTGGCTCTGTGCAACAAATCTCATATTTGTACCTGTAGGAGTCAAAATCATGGTGTCAATTGGTGGCACAGCTTGCGCGTATCAGGAGCTCCCCAAAGATGCCTGGTTTACAAAACCTCTGGTAGGCTGTGACAGCTCATGCTGTCCAGGGGACTGGCAAGAGCTGCAGTATAGAAATCAGGCAGAAGAGGCTGTCCTGTGTGAATGATGCTTTAGCATTTGGAAGCACAGTTCTTGAATCCTGGGGTAAATTGGGCTGTTTAGATTGAGACCATGTCTCTTTCTTTTGGAATCCTCACCTGTCTGTAACCACTGCTTTCAAGGCTTTACACTATCACAGCATCTGAATAGCTACTGTGCCAAAATCTGATACTGCAAGGGGAGGGCAGGTTGATGTCACACACTGAACGGTGTGAAAATTCCCACTTTGCTATTGCGTGATGTCATTCTTTTGTCTTGCAAGGTGAGATACAGTTTAAAAATACCTTCTGTTTACTCCTCTTTGCTGCTTCCAGAAGATAAAATGGATATGGGCAGCCACAAGCATTGTGGTTTCTGAGGATCGTCACTTCACTAGCCAGCCTTCACAGTCACATCTCTTTGTGCTCTGAGTTGGAGAAGTTTCCCGTGCCTGCTTGGGGTTTGGATGAGCAGCTCTGGCAGTGGGTTCTGTGCGGGTTCTTCCTACTTCAGGTCAGTAGAGCTTCCCCTGCCAGTAGCTGAGATGGTTGAAAGGGCTGTTTTGAAATTGTGAGTTTGGCCAGCATCAGGAACGTGCCATGCGGCCCAAGGCCTATACCAGTGTAAATCCTCCTGTGCATCAGCAGAAATGGTGACTGTGGTGCAGCCCTGCTGGTGGATTACACTATTTTAAAAAAGAGTAACAAGCATGTAATCCTGACCTCTGGTGTTCTTTTTTGTGAATCAGGAATTTTCTATACAGGGGTCCAGGACACAGTCAGACTCAAATGGAGGAAATGACACAATATGCTCTCTTATTATACTTAGATTTCACATTTTTATTTAGCTTCTTCACCTAATCTCTTAGTTAAGGTTGCATGCTCTTTTGAAAGATAATATATACAACTCTCCCACATGAATGTAGTTTCTTGCATGTATGACCTCTGAAGGATTTGGAGGATTTTTCAAAAGGAAACAAATGCAAGACTACTAAATTCACTACTTCAAAACAGACTAGGAGGTGAAATGGCTACTTGAAGCCAGCTGAGGCAGATAAAATCTGGTGTCACCAAGCTGATGATAATTTACTAGTGCAAATGCCATGTCCATCACAGCTGATTGCCTAATGAACAGAAAATTGTTTCCAGGTGATAGGCATAATAGCCTCATGGATAGCTGAAGATTGCAGTGGTCCCATGTTGTTACCTCTGGCTGTGTGCCATGAACAGGATACAGTGGGACACGAGTAGGTTAGAGATTGAAGTCTGTCATAACAAGGGACTGTGCTTTCCCTGTGTCACATGCGACTTCTGCTACTCACAGCTGGAAATGAGATACTGGGGATACACAGTGGCTGTTTGGAATGTGAAAGGTGAAGGTCCTAAATGAATACCACCTGGAAATGATTTGCAGAAGAACTGCTAGGATCCTAAAGCCAAGGGCAATCCCAACTCTTCACAGCAGTGGTTTTGAAGCCTGTGCAGTGAGAAGAATGGCTCCACTGCTGCATGGAAAGGTGTCAGGATGCTGCCACCTGCTCCAGGAGGAGGATGGAGAAAAGCTTGCTGCTGTAAATTTGCTGCTGGCTCTTTGTGACAGGTAAAGCGGGATGTTGTTTAATTGTACACAGCTGGATTGCTGGGGAATTTCTGTCACAAGGTTTTGCTTAGAAATGCATTTGAAGTGCATTGTGGCAGAGGAAATGCACCAGGATGCACTAACTCGCGGCTACTTGCACGTAGGCATAGGCTTGTATGGAGAGCACATGGGAAGGATCTGCATATCCCTGCACCCCTCTCTCTCCTCCTCTATAATTCTCTATTATTGCTGGCTGCTGTAGTCAGTGGCCTAAGTATCTCAGGGGAGATTCCCTCCTGTCAGATGTGTGTTTCGGCAGAGGCAAGCTGAAACATCAGAGGCTGACAATCCCCAAGGGAGAGTCTAATGAAAGCGACAGAATGACATAATCTGTTCTCACAGTCTCTCCCTTTCAGCTCTCCACGTTTTTGGTGCAACTTGAAATTACCCTCTAATTTATTACTGAAAAGGTGACTATCATATATAATTGAAATTGTATAGATAGTGTCCTGAAGTGTTGAAAGTCAAAGTATAAAATCAGTGTGGATGTGGTCTGCGGTACTCTCTTTCTGGAAGGAAGCTTTTAAGACTCAGCCCGAAAATAACAGTGGTAAATGCCATGAAAGTATAAATAGAATCTCAGAAAAGACATTGCAATAATTTCATTAAGGGATGGGGCACTGGTACCCTAAACAGGAGGAGACTAAAATTAAGTAGCTTAGAAAAATAAGATAGTTGTGGGATGGCTGCCTTGAAAGATACAGTGGCTCTTGCAGAAAGCACTTTGAATCCCTTGTTTGAAAGCTTGTGAACTTTCAAACCAGGAACTCAGAGAGAGAGACAAGGATCATGCATTAACCATTTTTAATTTGCACCATTTCTATGTAGAGTAAAGGGGCTCCAAGGCTCTCTGAACTTCAGGACTCAGAGAACTTTGTAGGAACAGAGGGTCTGTACCTTGGTGCTCTCTGATGCAGCAGCTGGATGTCACAGACGGTATCATACATGAACAAGCCTCTCTGTGCAATGGCCTTTTTTCTTACTGGAGGGCATAATAACTTTCAGAAATCAGCAGATGCATAGGAGATGAGGGTTTTTTAATGACGTGCCTTGCCTTAATAGTCTTGTATGGTTTTTTTGTTAGGACAGATTGATTCCTGACTTCAGCTTTTGACTTTAGAGAAGATGATTAATGTTTTTGACAGAAGAGGTTTGGAAATGGATTAACTGGCCAACCAAAAAAAAGAAAAAAAATAATTTCAGAGGTTTTGCTAGTTCTGCACTGAGCTTAATTAGAGTGTTTGATGTGTTTTCATTAAAAAGCAGAGAAAAGAATAGCTAGCAGCCTGGTGGGCAGAAAACTAACAGGGTTTTGCGTGACGCATCCTTATTCTGCGTACTTCGAAGTGGGGACTTGTCCCTGAGGTTGTCCTAGCCAAGATGAGGACTCAGACTACTGGGTCCTCTGCAGTAATGCTTTCTCAGTTGGAACTTTTCCAGTTGGAACTGTTCTACTTTATATAAATGCCTATTCATTGTGCTGGAGAGGGAGTGCTCTAACGACTGGGCTGTGGAGGTAGTTTGTTTCTTTGGCCCAATACAAAGTAATTACTTATAAAAACAGAAATTATTTCGGTGTGAAAGCAACGGAGGCACAGGCTCTGTAGCCCAGAGGCAGTGGAGTCCTCTGAGACATGGGAGACATGGGAGCTAATTCTTCCTCCAAATTAGTCAGTGCAGGTTTGTTCTTGTTCTGCTTTGGATGCATTTGTTTTTTCCCAGTGACATGACAACAAAACGTTTCATTTAGCATTGAGCTCCAGTGCTGATTCCAGGTGAGAATAAAGTGACAGGAGGAGGTGAATTCCCAGGAAACAAAGATGTGATCCTCAAGCAAGTGCTCTTAAACGAAGGATGAGGGATGAGAACTATAGACTCTGTGACAGGAAACCAGAGTTACTGCTCCAATGAAAATTTTTATCGTTTCCTATAATGTGCAGGTAGCTCTTTACAATTGTCTCCAGATCTTTAAAATCACTTGGGATTTTCATTCCTGCAGTTCATATCCCTCAGTATATCCCCTCTCATCATTTGTTATACATTTGCTTTTATAAGCTTGGTGAGATGTTTGACTTTTATATGGAAAGGGGAGTTTTTCCAGAAGTGAACACTGGCTGTGGGAAACTTGTTTCCAGAAGAACTCAAGGGAGTCAGTGGAGAAAGACCAGGTTCTTTGAAGGGCAGCGTAGAGCCGGAGCCCCATGGATGTGCTCCAGCTTGCCCTCTAGAAAAGCTAATCCCTATTGACTAAGCTCAAAGGTAGCCTACATAGATGAGCTTTCTAAAAGCTTTTGATTATCTCTTCCGTTCTGCGTTTATGCATTTTAAGGATGTGCTGGGTTGGGAGCTAGAAAAGACAAGAGGTTTATTAAATTATTACTCTTTCACCACCCGTTTTGGAAAACAATCATGTTCCATGAGGAATCCAAAATCTCCTAATGCCTGTTTCTCTGTCTTGTGCTTTTCTCTGTAAGAAAACTGCGTACCTGATAGTCCATCTCTTTTTGAATGTGAAGGCCTGGAGATTCCTCAGTCTGTGTCCAATGTAAACGGTTCTCAAACGCGGTTTGAATCTGCAAGTAACACCGATGTCCCATTAGGTGAGCTGAGCCATGATTTATGGATTTCTCAGACCTTGCTTTCCAGCCAGACAATGGCAAGTTGGTGCATGAGGTCTGTAGCCATGACCAGGTATAGGGCTGGTCTGTGGCACCCCACAGAGACCCGTTTCCCTGGATGTGACAGGCTCAGGAGTGACGGGCCAGGGCTTGCTGCTTGTAACACCACTGTGTCCCAGGAGGGAGCTAGTTTAAGAATGGCATTTGATTATATGCCTTCATATGTTTTCTCCTGCATGCATTTAGAAGCATTGCCCATCTTCATCAAGGCACATCTTTCTTAAGAAAATGCTGCTTGCGTGATGAAGCATAAAAATCCAACAAAACAGAAAATTAAAGGGAAGGTTTGCCCTGACAGTCTGTGTTCTTTTAAGTGCACAGGGAATTACAGAAATCTGTGTGTCCTCTGAAATGACAGTTTTCTGTGATAGTGCAGTTCAGCAACTGTGGCAGGACAAATTGCCATGTGTACCTGTACGAGGGTGCAGCTGCAGCCCAGAGCCTGGCTCCACTGTCCCTTTGAAATGGGGAATCTTGGCATTGGTTGTGGATTCAGCATCTGACTGGACTGACTTTGGATGCCTGCTCTGTGGTACGAGACGCAAGGGCTTCCAGTATTTATTTGAATCAGCTTCATTTTGAAGTATTTTTGTTCATAAACTTGTTCACTTTTGTCGCCAGAGGAACATCATAAAGAGCTGTTTAGGTATTGTCTAGGCTGCTCTTTCAGTGCCTGCAATGGATGCTGCATTAATGCTTCATGTTAATACAAAAGGTGGTATTTTTTGTCCTTGTGTCTGATGATTTCATTTTTTTTGAATGTTAAATAACATGGTTATAAGAATCCAACAGATTCTTAAACACTTCTTTTCCATGTAAGTTTTCAAGTGTTTTCTTGATCATATAATGTATCGCTTTTCCTGCAGTACAAAACAGGAGTAGGTATAGAATCTAGTTGATATTCAGTTTTGGGATCAGATTTTGTCAGGTTTGCTCCCCCAAATCCTCATGGACTGTGCCTGGGGGAGAAAAATCAATGCTCTCTGATAGAACTGCTTAAAATGACTGTATTTTGCATAGTTGAAATTTCCACTTGAACAGACTTTGAGACTTTACAGCAAATTAGTTGTGTTTTCTCATAATCTGAACTACTTTGAAAGAGTAATGTAAAATGGTTTTAAAGCTGCAGGACAAAACTTGATGGAAAAGTCCTAGAATTTGATTTTACTGTCAGAGATCCAGATGGAGAGGAGAAAAAAAGCATTCAAGACTTAAATTCCCTTTAAAATTTCTGATTTCCTTATAGAATGTCTAAATATGTAGTGGCAAAAAGACAATATTTGGTCCAATGCTCTTCCTGCATAGGACAAGTCTATGTGTGTCACTTAGTTGAAGCCGTGAGGTTTGAAGAGTTTGTATGCAAAAGACTCAGCTTGAACCTTGGCTTTACTGAAATGCCACATTTATTACACCAGCCAAAGAAATACAGAACTTGGATGAAATCATCTGGATGTTGTATGTTGCATGAAAGATCAGAATAGCAATGTAAAGAGAAGGTAAGCTTCACTCGGGAGGAGGATGTTAAGCTGTGCCTCTGATAACTGGCAATGAGACATGGAACATTCATAGCAGTAAATAGAAGAACCTGCTGGGGAATAGCTGTAGAACCTTGGCCAGAACTTGTGGTGCACTGAATGGATGCAGCTCCTCAGTGCAAAACTGAAGGTTTGGAGGAGATGTAATTGGGAATCATCTTGTCATGTGCTGGACTGGGAAGGTAAAAGCCACACGAAGCTTTGTCTTAGCCACAGTCAGCTCTCAGTTAGGTGAAGCCAAGCTGACCACCTCCACCCTGGTTGAGCTGGTCTAGTACATGCTGATCAGCATTTGTCAGAAAGCAGCTATCCTTGGTCTGTGCCTCAGAGGAGGCATGGTCAGGTGGTCTGGAGGTGCGGTCAGGTGGTTTGGATCTGCTTTAGATCTATGCGTAGGTCTGCTCTTTCTTTTCAACCGGAAGCACACTGGTCTCCTGCAGAATGACCCTTGGGCTTCAAGTAAGTGCAAAGTGTGGGAAAGGTGTATGTGTGCATCTGTGCCATCTCATGTTTTCTGAACATATAAAGGACAGACACAGTTTTGTATTTTTATGCAAACCACTTTGTTTTCTCTCTCTGCTGAGAGGGATTCTGTTATAAAGATTTTTTTCATGGTGCTAACAACTGTCATGAATCCAGCCAATTCACACATGTTGTGGCTTTTCAAGTGATTTGAGTTGTGCTAAGCTTCCTTTATCCCTTCTGAGTATGGGAAGTTAATCAGAAAACCTTCTTTTGGTGCTGGTGAGGAGGAAGCAGGCTGACAGGGGTTATGAGAATAGGTTGCAGCCAGAAGATAGATTTATACACCTTGTTGGACTTTCACTGGCCATAAATTGCATTCTGGTCCTGCTAAAACCTGGCCTGTGAAGGACTGAGAGAGCTGACACGTTTACCCACGCTGGCAGTACATACTCGTGGGAGAGGGTGGGACGGAGTAGCCGTTGCTTTATTTTGGATTTCTTTTCTTTGAAGAGGGAAGCTGGTGCTACCACCCACTTGGTGTGGTAGATATGCCCCCTTCATCTGGGTCCCAGAGCAGAAGGGGAGCAGGCACAGTCAGAGATATAGTGTCAAGAACCACCCCTCTTCATTTAGACCCTGCTGAGCCACAGGTGCCTTGTGGTCATCAGAAGCTGCTCAGCAGCCCTTCCTCCATGGAGCTGAGCAGCCATGGGGGCAATGAATCAGTGCTGCCCAGGGCAGGCTCCCCACCCATCCCCACCTTTCCCTTGTTCTTGTATCTTCTTTTCTCCTCCTACAGTCTGGACAAGCCCAAGTGGACTTCATTCTGTAAGGCACAGCTGTGGGCAGGGGCAGTCCTGCAGGTGGTTATTGTGCTGGGGAGGCAAAGCCACTGTGTCTCAGTGCCTTTGAACTACTTTGGGAGCTGTTGGAGGCTCTGGTATCTGAGAGCTGGAGGGGCACTGGAAGAGTTTTGAAGGAAATTTTCAGAAGGAGAAGTTTTGGAGGAGGGAGAGGTGTTTTTTCCTTTTGCATCCTAAAAAATACTCTTTGCACCCAGGTCCTGCTTCTATGACTACTTGCTGCCCAGGCAGCATCTGGTGTGCTTTGCACCAATGTGATTCGCACAGAAGGGCTTTGAAGTAGCCTCCCACCTACCCCCTCTTTGGAATGAAGGAGGAGGGAAGGCTTAGGCACCACCCTTTGGGGGAAGCTGATGTTCAGACTGTTGGGAAGGTGCCATGCCCACTCTGAGAGTGTGCACAGGGAAAGGCAACGTACAGAAATGTTCCTTGGAGTGATGCTTTAGCAGCACCTGCTCAGTGCCCCAATTGTTGTCACAGCGCCTTGCCTGGGTCTCCAGGGCCCACTGTTTTTTTCTGAGAGCAGCAAGGCTGCCACACAGCAGCCCAGCATTGGTCACCACCAAAGCAAACTGAAGCCCTTGAAAACCTTTTGGCAGTTTTTGGTATGGGACTGATGATGGGGACATGTCTGTGAAGAACACACATTGTCTTGTGAATTTAGGGATATGCCTTGACTTTACTCTGATGACAAACCCCATGCCTTTGCTTTGTGAGAGTATTTCCACTGGAAATCAAAGAGATTTGAGATACATAGCAAGCTAAGCAGTCATACCTCAGAATAGGATTTGGGGATTAACAGAGTGGATAGTAAATTGAATAGTAGGAGTTAAAAATCAGTCTGTGCTTGGAAAGAAAGCAGAGATGAGAGGTACACCCCTGGAAAGCAGTAATGCTGGAAATGGCACTGGGGTTGTACTGGTGAGCAAATGAGATATGCACTCGCAGTACAATGCGGCAGCAAAGAGGCTGATGTGATTTCTGGATTGCATAAACAGAACTGTTGTGTCTTGAAGCAAGGAAATGTTTTCTGCATGTTTCTAATCATGTTTTCTTCAGGTGCCTGAGTGTACCTAGTCTAATTTCTGGAGAACTTAGTGCCCCAAAGATGGCAGCAAATTAGAACAAATCCAGAGGAGCAACAAAAATGATTAAGATGCTGGAGGGATTGATCTAAGAGGGAAGATTAAAGTAACTAATTACATTTAACTTGGCCAAATTACAATTAAAAGAGATGTGATGACTGCCTTAAAGTGTGTGCTTAAGAATGTAAACAGAGAAGAGAGAGAAATAGAATGAGGGATTGTTTAGTGCTGTCAGAGTGGTTGTTGGTCAGATGCCTGCTCTGCACTGCTACCAGAGTTGTGTAGGAGCCCAACCAGAGATTGAGAAGTAGCTGTAGCCAAACAATAGCAGCAAATGAACAAAAGAAAGCACTGAATAGACAGCACAGTTCCTGCTGTGAAATGTGGCAGGGGCTGAAGTACTATTTCCAGGGACATGATGGTGGATTCTTGAAGCTTTGCTACAAGTAGTGTCCAGAATTCTCCTGGGGAGGAGGAAAAGGGTGTGGAGTTCCCACCAAAGTCCCCCCCTTCTGATTTGCAGGACCCATAGATAATTTCTCCCCGGTCCTTTTGTCTGTGAATGTGTAGTGTTGTGTTCTTGTTAGGGTGCAGTGTTTCCAAAAACACAGTTTGCAGGGTGGAGTGGGAGCAAGCACGGGACTGGGGTAGGTGACACCTGTAAGAAATACTGAGAGAGCCAAACATGTTCATTCTAGAGGAAAGGTAACTGTGGGTGGAAACCAAACAGCAGTTCTGTAAAGGACTGTTATAAAGAGAGGACAAGGACCAATTGCTCCCTTTAGTCACTAAGGGCAGATCTAGAAGAAAGTGGGTCCTTGGCTGAAGCTGGGAAAAGCAGGACCTGTATGAAGAAGAAGAAGCCTGAGTGTTGGGTGACGAGGAGGCCAGGAGGGGTGGGGGAATTGTTATGAATGTAGATGGCCAGGGGTAACATGAGACACTTGTTTATCACACAACGCAGGCATTGGGAAACTGATCTTGATTCAGTAAATTTTCATATGATTTTGGAGCCTCTAAAATCTTCTTGAGGTTCTGAACAAGATAGAGCTGTGGTGCTTTTTCTTGCAGGTTTTTATTCATATTATGTGTATCAACATGTTTATTAATATTTCTGTTTCTATTTTCTTTGATTATAGATCTGTTTGAATGCTGCCTTTTGCAATGAAGGGTCTGTGGAGGAAATGTACACTTCTTACAAAAAATGCAATGTGGAGTTAGTTCCAACAAAGTGTGGATTTGCTGGGGTTTTTGCCCCTTTGGTATGAATGTTTTTTTAATTAGTTAAAAAAAAAAAAGTGTGCAGTTCTATATCTCCTCATTTTGACAAGCATGGGAAAATTCAAAGCAAGAACTCTTATCACAATATTTCCGATCCAGTTGCGCTTAAAAAATTCTGCATGTTTTTCATATAAAACTCATTTTCACATGCTAGACTATTTCATACATGGAAGTATTTTATACTTGGAAATGTTAATTTCCTGATCTGCTTTTGAGACTGGGTGCATTTGCAAGTGAAAGGAAGAGGTGAGGATAAGAAACAGAGCCATTAGCTGGTGCAGTATCTCAGCTGGTGGCTCCAGTCTCTCTGGGTGAATAGCTGTGTCGATTGTGATGTGAAGAGCATCCTAAACGTGTTCTTTTGTGATGCCTGTTTGCAGGGCCATTTGTAAAATAAATGCTTCAGCATAGCTCCCTGTAGGACAGTGACTGTCTCCTGGTGTCACAGCTAGTTCCTGGGCAATTTTAAGAGGAATTTCAAAGAGTCGCAGGAGCCCAGAATCAGAGAAATGCTGCAAATTTGTAAGGGCACTTTTTAAGGCAAAGGCTGAAGCACTGTGTGCAAGTGTGGGGGTGTGTTGTCCTGGGCATTTGTGGTAAAGATAGGAGGCAGGTCATCAGGGTCCTCCTATCTGACTGTTCCATGAATTGGCTTTCATTTAGTTAATCGAGAGCTGTGGTCAGTACAGTCATTTTGCTTCCTTGCCCCAGCAGTCTTTTCCTGCAGCAGGTCAGTGGTCTGGCAAGCCCACCGTCGTTGGTGGTTGAGGATAGCAGGTCGGGCTGTCAGCTGGAGTAGCTGAAATGCAGGCACAGGTCTCCTTCTGCCCTGCAGCTGCCCACAGTACCTGCTCACAAGCCTAGCAAGCTGGGCTTGGACAAGTCTTAAGCAGTAGCAGGATTTGTCAGAGCCCATGAGCAAGTCACTCTGCCTATTTGTGCTGCTGTGAGCTGGGATGATGAACGCTGTACAGCTGTATTCAAAAGTCACACTTTCTTTTGTGCTTGTGAGGTGTCACTTTTCAGCTGATGATGCCACAGAATCATACCTGGTCTTAGTTTTCAGAGCTCTAGCCTTGGCATTCTTCAGTGGTTTGGCACTTACTGAAAGCAAGCAAGCAAAAGCACCATACAGAGCAGAAAAGCACTTCACAAAGCACATTCTGATGAAGTCAGCTCCTTGAGCAGCTGCAACAGGGACAGCAAAGCAGCCAGAAATACAGAAAGGGGAATATGATGGGAGATTTATGCTGGTGAATCTGTTGGAAGATCTGCAAGATGTGTGCCTAGAGAAGATCTCACTGCTGTCTTATCTGTGAGGCCCTCATCCCAGACTTCCAATGCTCTACAGCCAGTGTTAGATTTGCAGATGTTTTATGTGATGTGGGGTTTTGGATGCAGTAAAATCCCATGTCCTCTTAAACAAGTATGGAGCATATTGATTTCTGTCATGGCTTTCTGCTTCTTATGTATTTATTTGTATCTACATGGCTCATGCAGTTTGTAACTTGTCAGTGCCAGTGCACTGAGTCAACCACATGCCCTGGGCCTGTAGAATTCTTAGGAAGAGCTGTAGTCCTGTTGCTGGAGTATTGGATGGTGGTGAGGAACTTGGTCTGAAACTCACTATAGAAAAGCAGAATATTTTTACCTTTGTTAGTTTTGGAAAATCTAAAATGTAATGTTATACCTAAATAAACAACCTTCTAAATGTCTTCTTTCTAGAAATGTGTGGATTTGAACAATACCAAATGACTGAAAAGAAAGTCTGTTTCTTTCCCCAGACTACTTCTGAGTGACCAGGTTTGCCTCTAAATCAGAATGGAGTTGTACTTTTGAACTGCAAAAGCTTTGTCTGAGCACAATCCTCCTCCTTTGCAAAGCTCCAGGAAGCACTGTTTGGGAACATAGACCCAGCTCAGCTGCTGGCTCAGGGACACCAGAGCCGATATGGACAGCAGTGGCTCTGAAAGCTTTATGGGTCGAGCCAGCAGGGTGGGAGATGGCACCGGGTGTGTAAACATCTGCTGGTGTGCAAGACCCTGTTAGCAGGGGGCTGCCCTGTGTCCCCTCACGGTGCTGCAGTAGCAGCTGGTCAGGTTTTCTACCCCAGAGGGCTGTGTACCTGCCTGCACCCCAGCTGCCCTGCTGCATTCTTGGTGCTGGCGTAAGGACACGTGTGCAGGACGTGCTGACCTGCTTTGTGCTCCACAGATGTGGAAGCTGGTTGCTGGAGGCAGCCTTTGGTCTGCTTGCAGTTTGGCTTCAGGGGTTACATGCAAGCAAGTATGAGCCAGCAGAACTGCAGCACTGATGTACCACGCTTCTGCATGACTTTCTAGTGCTTGAGGGACATGAACTGCAGTGTGTGAGATCTTTGCACCAGCATGTGTATTCTAATTGCTGAAGAAGACAATTGGCATATCCACCTCCCTCTTTTCTCTAGGTTGCAGTGGGAGCCAATGTCTATGAACAGTGCCTTTCCTCTAGCCTGTTTCTAATGTTGCTAATATCCACTGACAACATTTTTCCCTGCCAAGTGCTGCAGGTTGGAAAGACTGATGACACCCACGGTGAATCACTACATGTTGCTGTATTTACTTTACCTGTTGCTCTGTAGAAGTTTGAGATCCAGACTCTGAGGTTTTAACGGCTCCCTGCCAATCAGATTAAATATTTAGCAGCAATAGGTTCTGGGCATCACATTTCTGACAGTGTATTTCATGCATCATTTGCTGTAAATGTTGAGAGATTTTTAGCTACTGCTTGCAAAGTAACTCCCTCTCCCCTTTCTCTCCAATTATTATCTCTTCTTTTCACTGTCCCTCTCACTTCTTACTTTTCTTTTTGTCCTCCCTTTCTCTGCTCTGCTGTCTCCTTTCCCTTAGCTTTTTATCCCTTAGCTTTCTCTGATCACTGTTCACGGGTATGTGGATTGCATGCATTGCACCTGGCATGGATGTCAGCCTGTGATGGAGTGGAGGGACTGCCTGCACCTAACTGTGCATGGCCCCCTCCTTGGAAAAGTGTGCCTTGCTAGAGGACAGATGCAGGCTGATGGGCTTTTTGGGGAGTGGGAAGCACCCGGGGACAAGAAAAGGCGAAGCATCTCTGTCATCCCTCTCTCTATGGTGCAGCTCTATCTGCAAGGACTATCTGCTTTACTCTTAGCACATCTGTTGGTTGCTCTGTGACGGTCACTGTGGGGCAGTCCTTTTCCTTTTAGTCCCCTTCTGGATGAAACTTTTGTAGGAAAAGGGTACATGGGCTCAGTCATCCAACCGAAAGCGTGGTCACATCCATCCCCATGGGATCCCCTTGTCCCACCAGTTGTCTACTTGCAGCAGACTTCTGTGTCAGCTGTGCTGACATCTGGCTGGCACCCTGGTGGGGTGGGTTTTGATGGGATGAGGCCCATCAAAACAAAAAATCCAGTGAAGGCTGTAAAAAAAAAGAAAGGGGTATCTCTAGGTGAGGTTTCAGCATCAGATGGTATTTTCTGTAATGGCAGAGGGTTGTCTCCTGGAACACAGCAAACAGTCGGGAAAAGACAAGGACCTTCCTTTGCTTCCTTCAGGTGCTGGACAACAGGTATGGGTCTCACAGGTACAAAGATTTCACATGCACTAAGTACAGTGGTCTGGTGGTCATCTGAGTTTTCAGGCATGATGTCTAAGGAGGTTCATCTCCTTTAGAGAGGCTATGTGAAAAAAGGATTAGAACTGCCACTAGTGGTTGTTCTGGGCTGATGCTAGGTGAGGAGGGTAAAGTCTTCTGGGCAAGTGAACTCTGTAGGGAGGCTGGTGCCCTGTATGTTTTATGCTGCAGAACCTTCCCTAGACCCTGCCCTTTTTTCACACGTTGCTTGTCTTGCTTTGATGCTGTTCATTGTAAGCTGTGGTCAAATGGTTTGACTCTTCATTACCCTGCTCCCTTGACTCTTTGGTACGTGCATCTTTTCCACTGCTCTTGCTGTAAATGTGTTGTCTGCTGAACATGTCATTGCAGTCCCAGAGGGACCCTGTGGTTCTTACTGCCTCCATGTTTGCCCTGTGTGACTGCTGCTCCGCATTCCTGTCATCTCACATCTGGTATTCAGCCCCAGCAGCTCCAGCTGTCCTGCACTACCAGTCCAGGAGATGATGGTTAGTGCCAGGGCCAGGTTTTACAAGCATGATTCTCTCCCTGCTGTGACAGGTCTGAAGCAATCTGGTGAAACATCAACCTCTTATTTTCAGATTTCCATTGGCATGGGACATATCCCCTCTTCACACCAGTGGGCTTGAAGGTGTGAGGGAGACAGGACCGACGTTACCAAAGGGATGCTTGAGAAGATGCCTTGCTATGAAAGCTGGAATGTGTATGAGATTATTTTTCTTTATGAGGGAGCTGGCGACCCTCTAGGTAGAGGGAAGAAGTGAGGGAACCCATAGATCACAAATACCTAGAGAAGTTGTCTCTTCTTCTCTGATCCAATGGGCAGTGAAACCATTCTGACTGAGAATCTGCTGGGCTGGGTATGGCAAGCCAGATGGTTTCAACCAGGTACTGGGACATTTGGGAAACTGCTTCAGCAGAGATAGGGTGTGGAAAATGCCTGTAAATTTTGTGAAGCAGAATAGTTAGTGATAAACAAACCAGACTGCTTAATTTCTTGATTTATTTCTCTCTCGCTTGCTCTTTTTTTTCCTCTCCCTCTCCTTCCCATTGCTCTGGGCCCCTGCAGTCCACTCCCTGCATCTGGTGGCTTATTTCCCTACAGCTGTCATCTTGGCAGTAACTCAAACCTGGGTACCTCCCTTAGGGAGTTGACACACTGCCTGAGTGCGTTTTCTTTCCCCAGTGTCTGGGTATCTGATATTTTGGGTATGAGGTGGTGATTTTTAAATTTTTTTTTTAATTTTCTTTTAAAATACATGATTTTAGGCAATTGTATTTTATATATAAATAAAATTTTAGCAGTGGGGGGAAGCTGGAAGGTAGATGGATCTGGAGAGGATGGTTCCTTAGTGGCATGCCAGGCCAGCCTGGGTAGATGAATCACCTGGAGGGCTGCACAGCTTGCCCACCGACTCACCTCAGCTCCAGGGCTGGGTGCTCAGCTCTGTGCTCTGCTGAGCCCTCCAATTTCTTTAATTAGGGAAGAAGGAATGATAAATGAGTATTGTTTTTTGTCTTGCTGAAGTACCCTGAGATGCTGGATGAAGTGGTGACAGGGCCGTGCTAGGAATATGGTCAGGGAGGTGGAGAGCCACTGAAGCTTTGCAGGCGCTGAAGATAAAGAGGATAAAGATCAACAAGAGGGAGGGGATCCCAGAGCAACACCAACAATGGAGTCAGTTGATAAGTGTCTTATTTGTTCCAGCTTTTCCCTTTCTCCCCTGATACGTGTATCACTAGGAGTGTGGCAAGAGCTTCTCTCTGGGTGTATGCTCTGTATGCAGACATGAACCCCCTCCTGTGGTACGCAGTGCCTCACAAAGGTGCTAACACCTGTGCAAAGTAGGTTTGAGATGCTGCCACATCAGATCAAAGGGGCTTTACACCCCTCTGGCACAGTGGTAGTGGAAATGAATAGTGCAAAGGCCTCTGAGAATTTTAATATACTTTGGCATCTTCATAAATATAACAATTGACACGGCTGCATGCAGAAATGCCTCCTGCCTTGTCATCCTGGACAGGACACCAAAGCAAGGCTGTGTCAGAGAGCTTTTGCAGGAAGCGAGGATGGTGTCTAAGGGCTGATATTTAAAGCCTTTTTTTTTTTATTTGAAACTGAGGACCTCATGGGGCTGAAGTTCACTTCTCTGTGGCCTTGACCTGGCCTAGAGAAGAATCAAAGCTGTGTTGAGTAGAAGAAACATGAAAACCCCGAAGTGAGCATAGCCCCAGGAGGTTAGAGGGGGATGAGTGGTGTGCTCAAGGCACTTGTTCATATAGACAACTGGGTTTGCTTTATCTACATAATTTTGGGGATGGGTAATATTTGCAGCATATAATCTTTGGCTATTCGGGATGTCAATATTGGCACTGCTGTGTACAAACAAGGGTGAGACCTAGATAAAGACCGTTTTAACTGACTCCTTTAACATGGTAGTTATAGTTATTTGCCACTATAACCTCAGGGTTGTATAAAAGTCCTTCAGAAAGCAGGACTGGCACATCAGTGCTATGGCAGCAGTTCAAGATGGGCAGTGTTAAGACAGCCCTGACACTATATCCACTGAACCCTCATCCACTGTCTGAGTGGTGCCTCTTCTTCCAGCCCAGAAACAACTCTTGGGAGGGAGAGCAGCTGCTTTGTGCTGGGTGCTGGCCCCTGGTGTAGCAACAACGTTTGGGTTTTTTAACTTAAAAGCTGGTTTCCTTCAAGGGCCATTCTAGATGTAAAAGGGATACAACTTGAATCTTGTCTCCATCTTTTCCTTTTCTGTCCCAGGATGGTTTTTGAGTTTTTCCATTTTCCAGAATACATGGATTTAATGTGTTTGGGAGCTGGTGCCATTTCAGGTCTGACAGGAAAGGGGTAAAGAGCTGTTTATCTCACCTATGGTCCACCTTCAAAGAAATGCAGACCTGCCTTCTGGTTCAAGATGAGATGGAGAGCATATATACCCTCTAAATTTATAATACTAAACCCTTTATGTTTATATATAAACAATTATATACTGTGCGTGTGCGCTTGTAAAAAATACATACATACCCTTATTTTACCTTACAATTAATTCTGCAGTGGGAATGCACCAGTCTTTCAGCATTGCTCTATGGCAATGTAACCCAGGAAATGGTGGGAACTGCAAGAAGAAACTGAGGGTGGACATCTCTTCTCTTGACTCCAGGACTACTCCAGCTGTCATCATTTGTCCCTGCTCAACAGAAAAATTCCCCAAGTCAGAGCAGTTTCTCTCTGTAAATTTGTCAATGACAACAACTACCCTGTGGCTTCCAGAGCCCCTCAAAACCCTTTGTGTTCTTCCCAGGTGTCACTCAGGTGCTCGGGCAGAGTGCAGTGCAGTTTGTGAACTCTGAGAGAATCACAAACCTCCAGGGTGCAAGAAGCTTTTCCAGGCAGGGGGAGTACCTTCAGAGGCCAGAAGTTTTTTAGTCCAAACTCAATGTCAAAATTCCCCCCTTTCCCTGCAAATATTGGGATACTGCAAGTTCAGAGGTACCTGTGAGAGTCACTAATTAACTGTGGTGAACTTGTCACAGATGTGTTTCCTCCCCCGGCTTCTAGCTGTGGGCTGCTGTAACTCATGGTCTGGTCTAAGGGCATGTGGCCTCAATATTATGTGTGAGGACTTCTCTATGAATCCCAGAGTTCTGGCACCTCTCACACTGAAGCCCCAGACAGGAAGTCCTGGGGTCTCCAGGCTGCTGGATTTTGTTTGGGAATGAACTAGAGCTCCCAAGATTTTTTTGTCCATACTGTAAAGCCTGCTGACTCTGGTCTGCCCACCTTCCCCCAGATCGAATTAAAATTTTGGAGACCCATGCCTAGGAGATCTCCTTTTTGAGTTTCTGCAAGTGAATTGAAATGGAGCTGGGCTTTACATTTCCACTGTCCAAGACCTGCTGGAACCAGACCTCCTAGGTCTGTGTCAGATTCTCAGGGCAGATCGCTTGATGAAATAGGAGTTTCCTAGGTCTGGTTTGAAGTTGCCTGGAGGATGGACCCTGGTGCTGAGAAGACCTGCAGCTCCACCCCTGAAGTCTGGCTGCCCATTGCAGCTCTGCCTCCCTCACCAAAGCTCTGCATTGCTCTTGCTCTTCCTTGCCAGCAAGGAAGCTGCTTGAGTCTAGGTGAAACATGTCATGAGTTTAGATATTTTTGTGAGCTTAAAAAACTTGCAGTTGCTAACGTGTTTCATCAAAAACTACAGATCAGCAGTGTTTTGCAATTTGAGTCAATGTAGCAAAGTCGATATTGAGTATCAGGAATTAGCTTGGCAGTTGCCAAGTATTTGTGGTATTACAGGATTTCCGTTCTCTCTGCTCCTAGCTAAACTAGGATTTATTGTCCTCAAGATCTTGGACATACAGGTTTTAATACACTCTCTTGGGATCCTGTGAGTAATGTTGGGTATGATCTCGCAAGAAGACATTGCTGCCTTCGGGTAAGTGCAATGGAAAGCAGTAATAATAATCTCAGCTCCTGGAGCTTCTATTGCTTGAGAGTCAAAAGTACTTTAAATACCATAAATAATTAAACATTCCAACTCTATGAAGCAGAGAAGATGCATCTCCATCTTTCTGATGAGGAGAATAAGGCAAAGGATGAGAAAGAAAACAATGACATTTCCACTTCCAAAAAATGCTTATTGGTTTTAGGTGGTGATATGAAGGATTAGAACAAGACTTCACTTGTTGTGGTTTGTTCCCTCCATGCTTTTAAGATTTAAACCCAGATGATGAATGGTGTGAATACAAGTGAGCTTAGAGGTAACAAGGATGGACCAAAAATATGACAGTGCTTAAAGTGAGAAATGGCGCCACGAAGAACAAAAAAATGTATTGGAGAAAAATGATGGATGGAGAAGGCTGAGAAGGGTGGTAGAGTAGGACGTACATTGTAGCTTGAAGGAAGCTGATGTGGAATATTGAAATACTGGATTTTTTTTTATTTTTAATTTTTTTTAACTAAGCCCTCTTATACTATTTTAAAACTAAACTGATCTTAAAGCATAAATGAGCCAGGGCTACACTTTGTCCATAGCACTGATTTTTATTTACTGGTGTTCACTATTGTGACAGTTGTTGTGTTCCTGTCATGTTATCTCTTACTCTTGCTACTAATACTTCTTTTTCCTGCTGCAAATGTAAGCTATAGTGACTTTTGTGTAAAGGAGATGAGGTCCAAGGGAGCTGAACTGCACCATGATGAAGTCAGTGGTGGAGCTGGCCTGGGAGTTGACATGGGCTGGTACCTCCTTGCATGCATTCACTGGCTTGAGGAGGAGTGAACAGTTGGATGAGCTACTGGGAGAGGTGCCTGAAGCAGCCAGCATCAGTGAATTTGAGAGGCTGGAGAAAACAAAAAACAGGGGGGGAAAAGTGTGGAAATGGCATTCAGCTGAGCCAAATCTGGTCTGTTTGCACTGGACTTGGTCTTCCCATCCCTGTCCCTGAAGCACCAACAGCCAGTGATGAGCTGTGGTCCTGACATGGCTTTGCCTGTGTATCTTTCCTTCACTGCAGCACTGTAAATATGATCGAGTGCTGAGCAGAGGGAGAGGTCAGTGGCTGCTGGGCTGGGTCCCTCCAGTCAGGAGAGCTTTCTGGACACTGTTGATTGAAGGTCTCAGTAAGATGAATTGGCCCTGACCTGTCATACAATTGCAGGCACAGCATGGTCTGGTGCACAGCACTAATGTACTGTGAAAGCATATTGTATCCAGCTGCTTGATGGCTGGTCTCTTACTGGTCATTGAACTCAGAAAGTTAGGGAAAGGGAAGAGAGTTAGGTTGGAAGAAGAAAGAGGGAAAGGAGAAGAAAAATGAGACTACGAAATTCACAGTTATCAATTCTCCAGTTATCCTGGCTTTAGTGTTTATCGTAAGGATCAAGTTTTTCTAAAGAGATAAGTGTTTTTTGGGATGCTTCTGGATAGGGAGTGTACAGCTCCAAATATCTTGAATTGCACCCTTTTAGGTGTCGCACATTTGTCTTCCCTTATTATTTCTCTTGGGTAGACTTAGTTTTATTTTTCAATAAATAATGATAACAGGAACATAAAAGTCCTTTACCAAGGATCAGAGTGAGGAGAAGGGAGGGATCAACAGATAGGCAATTACAGGGAAGGAGACTCAAACCAAAGTTTTCTGGATACTCCTCTATAATTTCTAGTGGCCTGACCAGAACTTGCCTTTGACTGTTCTTGGCTCCAGTGGCCTTGTCATGCCTCTTTCCACATGCTAAACCCATTATCTCGCTCCCTTTCACTTCCAGATTAATTCCCTGTCTTATTTCATAAACAAGGCTGGCACTGTCACAGGGTCCCTTGGTGACTAAACCTCACTTTCCAAAATGCTACATAGCAGTGGAGAACAAGAGGCCATGAGGCTCCTGAGGGGTGTTGGTGGGTTGTGAGATGTGCCCCATCCACGTCTGTAGCACTGCAGCTTTGTCCTGGACCAGCTCACAGGATGCATCCCTCTCTCCACCCTACTACCTCCACTTAGCAGCTCTTTTGTCCTCATCACGTCCTGGTGCTTCAGGAATCAAACCACCTTCTCTGCCATTTCTGCTGTCTCTAACATCTCCATAAGAGTCTGATCAGGCCTGGTGAACCCTGGCACTCTGCTTTAGGGCTGTTTCAGATTTGCTGTAGCAGTGCCATCATGAGCAGAGGTGGTGCATATTTTTTCCTGCCTTGTCCCTGCTGCATGGGTTCCAAAACTGAAATGTGCACCCATGAAGATCTTTCTTAAGGGATGGGCAGCTCTATGTTTTAAAACTGTATCCCGTGTCATACATTATGTGCGAGAAGATAGGCAGCAAACAGGATGACTGTGTCAAAAGTGCAAGTGTAGTTTGAGGCTGTCTCCTTCTGACTCAGATGCCCTTTCTAGAATTCTCAGACTTGTAGAAGAAGGAATCACTCAATTTTAGCCTAAAAAAGAAAATATTTTCTTTCCTGCTATGGTATATTTAAAAAAACCTGATTCTGAATTGACTTTTACACTGTTTATGTCTGGCATCCAAATAATTTAACACTGTCTCTTGATGTGAGACTTTGAGTAATCAATGGGGATCTTGGCACTGGTGCGGAATTTGGCAGCTGCCTTCAAGAGCCAGTGCAGACTCTGTTTACCTGCTCTGTGTTTTCCCTTCATGGAAATGATGCAAGGAACGAGCAGGTACTGAGTGAGGAGCATGAGAGAGTCTGGGAAATGGGAAAGTCCTTCCACCCTTGGAAATTAAAATTCTCTTTGTTTATTAAATTTTGAAATTCATTGTATCAATCTGTCAATGCACAAAATGCAGAGTTGATTAAAGTTGAATAGAAAACCTCAAGTTAATACATCAAATAATGAGAAATGCCAAGGATGTGCTTTTCCAAACCATCCAAGTGAAGTTAAATGTGTGTTTCTTATGGTTATTAATGGATCAGAGGTATTTAAATCCCTAGCTTTTGGAAATTGTGGTGTTTAATATCCTCATGTTATTAATGTGCTGTCAATTCCTGCTTGGAAATGAAAACTGGAAGTGGAGAATTAAGAAAGGAAGGAAGGGATTGTCCAATGGATTTTCAAAGGGCTTCAGTTCTATTTAAGAGGCAAACCTGGTGTTGCTCTACACAGCATCCTGCTGCCTGTTTAAGCTGAGTCTTGCACTTCAGGAGGCAAAGCTGCTTTCAACCATGCTGAAATCCTGTGGAGGGGCCCCGCATGCAGCAGCATGTCCCTTGGTTTAGATGGTCTCACTCCGAGCCGAGATTCAGCTCTGAGGTGGGGCAGGCAACAGTTGCAAGTGGGAAATGGTGTGTGGCTCGTAAGCTTTAAAATCCCTTTCAAGCAGAGCATACACATGCATGGAGTGACAGCTGTGGCAACTGAACCCTCCAGGTGGTGAGGATATTTCAGTCTCTGGCAGGGAGGACCAGTCTCAACCCTCTAAACTTCTCTAAGCAGGATGCTGGGGGAAGGGTGAGATCCTGGCAGGGGAATAGTGGCTCTAGCCTGGCTTTGCAAGCCAGGCTTGCAGAGAGGGCTGGCTGTGCCAAGCCTCTCTGCTCTGGCATTTAGAAGCTGGCACTGGGCAATGCCAGACTGACCTGCTGTCTCTCTTAATGGCTTTTGTGTGTGTGACACTGAGTCCCGCAGCTCTGCACGTGTGTGCCAGTCTGGGTAAGCAGGTCAGACCTGCTCCTTCACTTCCTTGCCCAGGCATTTCCTTCACTCTCCCTCGCTCATCCTGATGAGGGTCCAAGGGGACTTGAATTATGAGGAGCAATAAACACTGAACTTTTCCTGCAACAGAGGACAGTCTCAAGGGGTGATCAGATAACTACCTACAAGCATTTTCACAGTGGAAACGGTGAGTTGAGAGGGAGAAATGGTTTAGGCTGAATGAAGGAGGTATTAAAGTTACAGGATAGCTGAGCAAAGGGAAAATTTAGGCTGAGTTTAGGGATATGTTTCAAAATATGAGCCATCTCCTAGCAGTGCTAATCTTGTTGTGTGAGTTGTTTCAGAGCAGGTAGTGTAGTAAAGCAGGTGCTGGAGTGACTAGGGGAAGGGCATGACTATTAAGCAGAGGATTTTAATTTTTGATTTCTATGAATCATTTGGTGTTGGTCTTAACAGAAGGTTACAGGCTGTGGCTGTATAAGCTATCAGCTGTGATATGTAAAATATGTGGGTGGGAGGAAGTGGGAAGGACACTGGGAACTTACCCTTGGGCAAGCTTAAAATAATGAGACATAGTTCTTCATCTATTGGGAATGATATGGGTCTAATTGATGATCAAAGCATTTTTTGTACTGCCTTAAGTGCAGGGAGAAAATTGCTCTTGTCCTTTGCATGGGGTAGGGAAGGGGAAGCATTTTTTCACCTTATTCTTGCATACACCTGTTGGACAGACAGAGGCAAACTAGCCTCTGATGTATCTGACACTGCCCAAGTCAGGGAGGAGTTTGTACCTGGTTTAATAAAGAAAGAACAGCTCTGAAGAAAATAAATAGAGAATAGAAGTAAACATACGTGCTATTTTCCACCCAGTGTCTATGGAAAGAGAGCTAACAGTGAGGTAATGGGGGAACTCCAGGGGCTTTGAAGGCTTTGGCTGGGGGTATGTGATGCATCCCCAAAAAAACAAGGCTGACTTGGGAGAAATAAGGGAAAATTGGAAACATTTTGTATATTAGATAGAAATGGATCTGTGGGATGTTACAGGCATGGACAAAGGTACATATTGGAGAGGGAGTGATTGTGAAGAATAGAAAGAAGACCTGTCCGAAAGACCTCGGAGGAATGTTTCTGCCACTGTCGTAGGAGCATTTATAGCTCAGAATGATAATATAAATGATGTCCAAAGCTAGTTAAAATAAACTAAACCATATCAGTTTTCATCTGAAACTACTGAAATGCCCTTGGAGGGCTGTTTACTCAGGGTCACTGTAATAAAGCCTTTTGGTCCAGGTGCTGGATTGTTGCATTCACCACTGTGTGTGGCACTTTCCATTGTCCCTAGTCTCTGCCATCTTTCTGCTCTGAATGGATGGAGATTTTCTTGCAGCATCATTCATTCTGTTTATCAGCACCTGAAGTGTGCAGGCTCTTTCGAGACACATCTATCGTGTCCCAGATCCATCCTCCTCTTCTTTGTGTCTGTTGACAAAATTCCTGGAACAGCAGGGCTGTGAGCCAGAAGAAGATTTATGGGCACTTATGTCACCTACGTGGTAAGCAGTAATACGGGAAACAGCAGCACAAGAGTTGTCAATGTACAGATAGCCTGGACTGAAGGTGTGGTAGGACAATAGTTACAGCAGTGTTAGAAGAGGAGGAGAATTCCTCTTCAGAGAGCTACAATATGCAGCATGTCTACATTGCAGAGTAACCATGAGATTGAGAGGATGTCCTAAGCTGAAAGTGGGTCATCAAAAATCAGAGAGATGGAGAAACTTAGGTGTAAATTGTGGTGTGATTTATAGCTTTAAACCCCAGCTCTTAGGAGCAACAGTTGATGAGGTTCCAGTCTGTCCTGCTGCCTTTTTTTTTTTTCTTTCATGGATCTTCTTAGCTCCTCCAGTTTGCCCATAAGGCAGGTGGTAGACAAAAACCATCAAAATGTCACCAGTCTTCTGTCATTGGTAAATACAGAAATAGTGTTCTTCTTTGATCTGGACATACTTGGATCTCCTTGTGTGACAGCTCAGTAGCCATCTAGTGCAATGCTGACTCCCCTACAGCTTCTTCTAGTGCACTTGTTCTCTGGTGGTTTCTTGGATACTAGCCCAAAGCACCTTTGAGGTTTTTAAAGTATTGCGCAGGTGAGATGGATTTCTTCCTACCTCCAACTAGATCCTGAAACATAGGGATTGCTTTTGGGTTCATTGTCTGATACTGTTCAAACTGTGGGAGAAATGAAGGCAGTGTGAATTAAGATGCTGTCAAAGGTGAGCAGATGCCAAAGGGTAATGCTGATGTCTCACGCTGGGTCTGGCAGGACATCTGTCTTTAGGTAGTAATGGGACTGAGGGTGGTGATAGTGGTGAGGCCTGGAATTGGGCTAGAGATGAGAGTAGGGTTGGGAATTAGCATTGCAGTTGGTACAGATAGAAAAATTAGCTGTTGAATTCAGATTCTGTGTCTTGAAGTCTAAGCAGTGCTTAGAGCATCAGCACTCTCAGTGAGCAGAGCTCAAAACCACTGGGATAGGAACTTCCTTGTGGCCTCCAATGATGCACAGGAGGGGGAGGCTTTTCATTCTCCCATATGGTGCCAGTATCCCTGTGAAGTTCCCTTTGATGGTGGCTAGGGGCATTGTTCAGCCTCCTGTCCCAAACATTGTCTTCCTCTTAATGAGGAAAGCTTCCTTCAAGACAGCTTTTTGTCTGGAACTGCAGTATTACATGACTTCCTTTCCTCTTGCTGTCTTGAGATTGGGTTTGGGGAGCCTGCAAATGCCCTTCGTAAGAGGGTCTTGTGCAAGGCTACCTGGAAGTCATGATTGCAGCAGGAGGAGGCACCAGTGTCAGCACACAACAGAACTACCCCCAAGGACCTGTGACCAGCCCCTCTGCTGCCTCAGTTTCTTTACCTGACCTGAATTTGGCCTGGCTTTGCTGTACTCTGCTGGAGTAGTAGTCTGTTTACAGTTAGCCTGGTTGAATGCACAGTGACCTATTTGTGTACTTTCTGTATTTTGAAATATCATCCAGAACTATCTCTTAATGCTGAGCTGTATTTTGCCTGTGCAGCCTAATAATTTTCTATTAATACTTATCTTAGGTCTGATCCACGTAAAAGTGCAGTGTCAAGTAAGGTTCTTGTGATATTTTTAAGCAATCTAACCTTTGGTCCTGGCTAAATTCCAAATGGAATAATTACTGTCTGACTACCTACATTCCTCTTGCATTTTCAATTGGAGAAGTTAGCTTTCACTTCCCATTTTGAAAGTGATTGTGTAACATTGCTCTGCAGTAAGTACATGCTGCATTCCTCTACAGTGGTGGATATATTTTATTGGTAAGTAAAATAAGATGATAGCTGTATAATGATTTTACTGGCATGTTTATACCTAAATATAGATATGTCTGTAAAACCACTTCATCTAATGGCCCTACCATATATTATTTTCTAGGGAGTCAGAGACAATATAATAGTGTGCAGTAATGTGTAAAGGATTTTATGTACCAGTCTGGAGTTTGGGATTTACTAAGTTGTTTTGGAGTGCCAGAATCACAGAAAATACTTCAAACACTGTGTTGCCCCACATCATCTCTAAAGAAAAATTTTGCTCATGTAAAATACTTGGTAATAAAATATACTTGCATGTTTTTATAATCATTCTTGACTGGTGAAATTATACTGTAAAATTATTAAAATTTCTTGAAATGACAAAGGGTAAGTGCACTGTTTTACAGCTGTAGCCTTGTCAAGTGCTTATGAATTTCTTTATGTGTGAATTTCTCCATTTCCCTTTTTCACTGGAAAGAGGAACACACTTAGAAGGAGGTATGCTGCTTCCAGTGCTTTCTTAATTGAGTACCTTGAATGTTTGCACTTCAACACTGTGGAAATTATGGACAAAACTTGTTGCTCTGTGTGCAGAAACACATTTTCACAACAGTTCTAGGGCTCCCTTAATCTGATAATAAGTCTGTAGTGGTTCATGCCTGCCTTGTCTCTACTAGCACACATTCAAGAGGGGCCTGTGGGGAGCCAGACCAGTGAGGTGAGGTTGGTGTTGGGATGTCTGTCCCTTTCTCTAACAGCCAGCACATGCATATGAGCAGATGTGTGGACAGTGGCTACTGATGTGAACACAAGTCAGCCCCAAGGAGGGAAGGGATTGTAACACCATGTGCATCTCTGATTTAGTCTTTGAGCAGCTCACCCCTACACTGCCTTATGGGAGCTGAATGGTGAAAACCACACTCAGCCCTGGGTTGGATGTGATTTATTGATGTTCTCCTGCCTTATCACATCCCCAGCTCCCATCCTGTGAGGGAGCCCAGCCTGGACCTGGTACCTGCTATTCTCTCAGAAGAACACTGCTGTCTGTCACACAGACTGCCCATGGAGCACCTGAAAGATGCTGAACGTGACAGATGTGTTAGTGTGAGTGAGAGATGGAGAGAGAGGGATGTCTTGGCTGGTACAACACAGGCTACCTAAGCATTGCTCTGCCTGGTCCAGAGAGGGCTCACGGCTGAGGATCCAAATTGGAGATGGCAGTTTGGCTACCAAGCCACAGACAACCTCCTCTTTGAATTAGCTTCTTCCTAGCCCTGGCTGCTGCCTGCATATCTGGCCAAGCCTGAGGATCTGGCACTGTGCAGATAACTCCATCTTGTATTGAATGGAAAAATCTGCCTGAGTGGGGCACAGACACCCAACAGATTGGCACCTATGTGCTCTTCAGTATCTGGGCTTCCTGCTTGGAGGTAGATGCTAGAGATTTATTTGCTTTAATGCAGGTGAAGAGTAGGGAATGAGTTTCTTGGCTGCCATTTTTCCCCCTAGGAGAAGCATGTGCTTGGGTGTGAGGGCTGACAGCTGCCATGACTGTCTGCATAGCTCCTGCCTGAACGCTATCCGAGCCCTGGGTTGGAAGGCCCTATAAATTATTCCTGGTGGGAAAGGGGCTGGGAAAAACCTACACTCTCCTCCCTGGGCATCACAACTGGCCATTGCCTAACCAAGCATAATATACTGTATGAGTCGATGCAGAGGGACTGCAGGAGACATATTTTAAGAGAACAAATATAGCATTTAAGTGAGTGAGCAAGAGAGTGAGAGACAGAGAGCGTATAGAGTGCATTAAAGTTAATAAAGCATTGCAGAAATGGGGACTGCATTTCACTGTGAAGGAATCTAATTTAGTGACTCGTAATTGGAGGATAACAGTCATACTGGAATGAAGTTAACTGTTCTTTTTGCCAAACTCTCAAAGTCTCTTGGTTCTCTTTGTGAGCATCTCTCAGAAAGTGAGCCCTTCAGAGAGTGTAGAATCGATTGGTGCTTCGCACCCGCAGTCCCTTTCAGCTTCTTAAGTGGATTTGCTTTCTCTGCTGCATATTTATTATCTATTTTATTATCTGCTTATTTATCTGGTAATCTCAATGCAGGATACATCCTCTTTGCTTAGCATGACAATGAGGGAGCAGGTGTTGAGCCTGTGTGTTCTCCTGGGCAGGGCAAGATGGGGCCTCTTGGGCCTTTTCCTTGTGGGTGGCTGGTGTCAGCTAGGGCTGGTTTTGGACTTCCTGCTTCCACAAAGTTTTGCCAGCATTGTCCCTGCTGCTGTGGCTTTCTGTTAGTTTGATAGAGGCATGTGCAGCAATGAACAGTATGGAAGGGTCCCATTCTTGACGCCCAAGACCAGAAGTGCAGCACTAAGAAGTGCAGAGCTGGGGTATTTATTTCAAGTGTGCCTGGTTGCTGAAGAACAGAATTCTGGGTTTGAGTAGCTGAGCGGGACCTGTTGTGTGGAGGGTAAGTCTTCTTTGGTTTGAAATGCCTGAAATCTCCTTGGGACGTCAGTATGGCCCTGGGTGGGCACACCAAGCAGCGCTACCTCCCACAGGTGTGGTGGGCAGATGGGGGGACACTGTTTTGTTGTCTCTGATATTTACACTGCATGGGTGCTGTAAGAATTAGTTCGTTAGTGTTAGTAGAGTACCTTGAGGATGACAAGTGCTGTGGAAATGTGAACTATTATTAAAACGTGACTGGAAACAGAGCAAGGAATGGTCCCGCAGGGAACTGTCCCACTCAGGCAGGGGCTAGAGAGATTACCTCATCAGGTTTTTTTCATTTCTACTGTTGTGATTACAAAATAAAGTGGACATGCTCAGGGAGAAGATTAATGTAGCATGCCTGGCTGTAGTAGCTGAGGGTGAACCATTGCAAGCTGTGTTGGCATTTCTACTTCTGTGCAAACACAGCTTTCATATGGACTTGGAGGATCCTGATCCAGTTTTGGCCATGACAGCTGGGAAATTTTGTATTCCTGTTTTTTGTGGGGGTTTTTTTTGTTTTTTTTGTTTGTTTTTTTTTTTTTTTTGTTTGTTTTTTTTTTTTTTAAAGAATTCTGTATTGGTGGAAAGCATATGGCTGACTGTGCTACACACTGGAGCTGTGTGTGTCCTGGTGGTGTATGCAATGGATGCACACATATATATACATCCAATGACCTTTCCCATTTGTCCTCACTTTATTCTGGAGGGACTGTGCTGAGAAAGGAAAAGGGACTCCTTATCTGCCTGGTCTCTTCAGTCTCCCTGCCGGTACCTCCAGCACAAGTCCAAACTGATCACAAGCACCAGTCATTCCTTTGTGTTGAGGGTGAGCACTCAGACATGGGCTTGACATAAGCATTTAATTTCACAAAGACAGTTGATCAGCTGTCAAAGGACAATTCTCTATCACTTTTGACTTGGGTCTCAGAGTGACACGGGACCCGAGAGATGACATGATCCCATCTTCGGCTGACAGCTGTTCTCTTAAGTGATGCCAGCCTCTGAAGTAGGGGCTGCACTGGCCTGACCCCCCAGCTTTAACAGAGCCCAGAACGTAGCCAAAGGGCTAGGCATCAGACTAGAAGGACTGCTGGGAGGAGAGCTAGTGGCTGAGCAAGATCAATGGGTCTACCTTGAAGGCTGAGTGCATGACTGACTTGTCAATTAATCACTTTGCTTTACTTTCCCCCTTTTTTCTTCCTCACTCAGGGAGTGTAAGAGCCGAAGATGAGGCCCAGGGTGGAGTGCTACTCTCCAAGGTTTTGGCTGGTGCTGGCAGTCCTCGCAACAACAGGGAGCGGGGCCCATGCCCAGAAAAGCCACCCGAGCATTGGCATTGCGGTCATCCTGGTGGGGACCTCAGACGAAGTGGCCATCAAAGATGCCCACGAGAAAGATGACTTCCACCACCTCTCAGTGGTGCCTCGGGTGGAGCTGGTGGCCATGAACGAGACGGATCCCAAGAGCATCATCACCCGCATCTGTGACCTCATGTCTGACCGGAAGATTCAAGGGGTGGTATTTGCTGATGACACAGACCAGGAAGCCATTGCCCAGATCCTGGACTTCATCTCTGCCCAGACCCTCACTCCCATCCTGGGCATCCATGGAGGCTCCTCTATGATCATGGCAGATAAGGTAAATTTAAATGAGTGTCCTTCTATTGCAGACCTGTGGATCCAAACTTAAAACAAAGAGAAGTATCTTATTCTGTGATCCTCAGGTGGTGTCTCATGGGGCCAAAGGCTTGGGGGATTAGACAGCTTCAGATTCAAAGACAGATTAAAAGAGCTAACTGTGTGTAGCACTACTGAGAAGAGCATATTAATCATGTGGAATTACCTGCAACAGAGAAAAACTGAGGAGGGAAAAAATCAGGCAGAAGAGACCCGCAAAAGAATCAGCCCTTTTCTTCTTCCTTAAGAAGGGTAAAGAGCCCCTGACAATTGTAATTTTTTTTAAGGTTTTATTTTTGCCTGTGTTTTACTTTAGAAGAGCCAGGGATCATAGCCTGGGTTTTTTCCTGCATGTAGCTGGAGGACATTGTGGTATTTTCAGGGATGCTTAATACAGCTCTTACATCTTAATTGGAATATAATTGAATCTTTAATAAAGCTATCCTCTCTATAAAGTGTTCATTAGCTCCTGAAGTTAAATAGGTGTTAGCTAAAGTGACTAACCAGTCTGAACCAGTCCAGCTAAATCTTTCTTTTTTCTACTGTACTACTTTATTCCTTCATGTCACAGACATTTCATTGTTTTCCCAGGCCCTAGCCAGTCTCTAAAGAATTACTACACAAACAAGCCATCCTGCTACTGCTTTTGAACAGGGCAAGATGCAGAGAGTGAGTAGCATCTTTGGCCAGCTAATAACTCTTAGTAAAGCCTCCATGGGTGCAGGTGGGCCTGATACAAGTCTTCCACCTTTAAGGAACAGGACGTGCAGCAAGTCACACCTGAATGTGCATTTGGCCAGAGAGTGTGGCTAACAGTGGCCTCGGGGCAACTGTTGGCCAGTGGGAACACGTGAGAGAAGATGGCTGTCCCATTTCCTGCAGGCTTGAAGCCAGACAGGCAAGGTCAAGGCTTTTATTGAGAAGACCTTCTTGACCATTCTTTGTGCACCCCAAAGAAGTAAACAGGGATACAGGCTGACAGCCTTTTTCTTTTACAGACGGCTCTTAAGTGAGTCTGAGGCATTTAACTAGGCAGAGTCAGGCCTAATTGAATGAAGGGTGAGAACAGACCTGGCCACTATGGCAGCTTTTCCTCAGAAAGAGATCTAGTGAGATGAGAAATCCAGGCACATTCTGTTTTATTTACCTTGCAAGTAAATAATCCAGTGCAGGCTATCGAAGGTGCTAACAAATTATTTTCTCACTCTTTGACCAGCTGTTCAGTTGCCAAATAACACACACTTAGTATGCAGTGTTATTTTCTCATATTGGCCTTTAAACTGGAATAGTCACTGAATAATTGTAGGCCTTTTTTCTCTCACTCCTTGAACAGTTGCATATGTGCTGAAGTCCCACTGCCCCATTCCACCCACAGTGAAGCTTTTCTGCCTTGGAGGCCAGGCAGGCAGCAATGCTGCATCTTGATGCTCTCCTGCCTGCTGTGTTGCATGGTTACCTATGTCTATGCAAAAGAGGGTTGGAAGCAGTGCTCAAGTGCTGCATTTCACACTTGGGCTGACATCCTACATCTTTGAACAAGTGCAAGAGTTACTGACAGAAGACCTCCTAAGCACTGGGAAAAGTCCTTGTGACTTTGAACCTGGCAGGCCAAATTCTGATTTCAGATTCCCGCAGTGTAAATCCAGCACAACCCCATTGCCCTGTCAGTATTAGATCAGATTTACACTGCTGTAACTCAAAGAGAAATTTGGCCTATTGAACTTTGAAAAGATTTTTCTTTCTACCTGTCCCTAGTCTCTCCTTGGGAAGGCAGCATCTCCTGCCACTGCCCTGTGTACCCCACTGGCTTGCTTCAAAAGAGTATTCAGGCAGCCCACAGGGAGCTCAAAGCCTTACGAATGGAGACTTCTGTTTTTCCAAACTTTTTTTTTTTTGGTAGTTTTGCAGACAGGAGGTTTGCAGGTTATGTACAAAGATCTGCAGTTTCAAGAAAGGCCAAGGTTTCTTTGAAAAATAATTTGAAAAGGCTGACCTTTACAACTTCTGATCCACAGGTGTGTAATCTTTAATGGATAATATTTATTTTATGAATTGAATTAAAATATGCTAGAGAGTAAATACACTGAAATGCTACAAAAAATACTGAAGTCAGCCTAGTAAGTCCTTAAGCAATTTATTTTCCACGGAGAGCCTTGACAGAGGCTTTGCTTTTAGTGACTCTTAGTCATGTTCTTTGCAGATGAGTTGTGTGGCTGAGGTTTGATCCTGCAAGCATGGATTGCTTCTTTCAGCATCCCCTCAACGCCCACAGCAGTCAGCTGTGATTGAACTTGCTCAGCATTTCACGGGTTCAGATCTGCACTTACAGCTTTGTTATACTCCCTGTGTGTTTGTGATTGGTAGTGCCAATGCAAACCTAAGGAGTGCTAGAAGCCACTAATGCCTTGGTGTGACAGATAAGCCCCTCCTCACTGGAGTTTAATGCAAAAAACCTCCCCAGTCAATTCACCTTTCCTGGAGCAGCATGTGAAATTCTGTTTCACCTTCAGTGAGGGTTTAGTAAGTGTTCTGTTAGGAAATTTGGGTCATGTGTAAAAAGGGCTTTGCAATGTACCATGCAGCTGGTAAATTGAGGCACAAGAGGGCAGGCAAAAAGGAGAAAAAAAAAAGGATTTCAAGCCCGAATTTTCTTTTGTCCTGTATATAAAGACAGAAAAAATGTGCACTATAAGCTGGCTTTATCCCAGTTAATATTAATCTAGAAGTTTGCTACCTACCAGCTGGAGGTCTAGGCATCAGTGGTAATGGAGACACCACCCAAGGACAATTCACCCCGCCCAATTCAGGGTGCAGTGAAATGCTCATGGGACAGTCCTGTGTCCCCCAACCAGATACTGAAGAAGGCTGTACCTCAATGTGTTCATGATGTCTCAAGTTAAATGCCATGAATCCTGCCCTAGGTGTGACACAGCAGGTGGAGGTATGTTGCTGAAAGTGTAACATCTGTTTTTTCCTGATTTTTTCAAACTCACATTCTTTAATATTGCATTTGATTAGATTTTGTAAATAATGTTTATATAGTTTGTTTTCCCTGTATTTCGCCTTTTTCCTAAAATAAGTATACAGGAATTTACAAGTTTTTGCTGGTTTTACTCCTTGGTGCTTGTGTGTCTAATTCCACCTGCTTACCTGTTACAGAGCGTTACATTTAATTTCTGACTAATCTGGCATAAGAAGAATGTGACCAGACGATCTGTGTGCACACTGTGATCTGGGTTTAGTTCCAGGAAAACGGTGGAGCAGAGACACATGATGTGCCTCTCTCGAGCCCTGGAGAGGCCCCTTTGCCGAGCGAGAGCTCTGTCACAGCCCGTTCAGTCCCTCGGGCTGGATAAGCGTGCCAGCAGTGACTCCAAACGGAGTGAAGTGCAGCAGTCCTTCTGCTGGGGCTGGGTGGCCTGGGAGTGATGGCTAAGGGGGTCCAACAGACCCCATTTTAGTTCTTCCCAGAGGAGCAAGGCTGTAGCTCTGGGACAGGGTAGAAGAGTGCTCACACTGTTTCAGCTCTGTAAGAAAGCACCTTATTTTGGTGCTGATTCCTTGAAAAGGATTAGGGCAATAGCATCATCTCACCAGGACTTGTGATTAGAAAGGAAATATCATTGATCACTGGTGGTCTGTGTTTAATCCAAAACAGATGGGATGGAGAGGAGAGAAATGTGCACCACCACCAGTGTTAGGTTTCTGTGGTCCAAAAACTGCTTGTGGAAGCTTGCTGGTCCCTTAGGTTTGCCTGATGTTGCTGCAATGACCTGACTTTGAACAGCTTTGTGTTGCCTGATTTTAAGCATTAGTTTGTATTGTCTAGAGGACTGCAATGCACTTCTGACCAGAGAGCATATCTGCTGGCCTTCCAGCATTGAAAATAATTTCTTGTTTCTCCCCAATTGTTTTGAAAGCAGAAATTAAATTGTATGAGGATGCCCTGTGTTAGGAGACTGATGGTGAAAGTAAATCTTCAAGACTGCAAACCAAGCTTCAGTTCAGATAACCACATAAACCAATACCTTGGGTTGCAGACCTGAAACTGGAAATCTGGACTAGGCTTTTCTTTGTTTTCATTTCCATATTATCTAAAATCAGTTCTGCCCAGAGCCAGGAGGTAAAGGAACAGTCCATTTATGGGGATCTCAAGGGAAGGGTGAATTTTTATTCTGATTTACAAAACTTACTGTGTTGGAAAAGATTTCACTTCTTGCCTAAAAAGTGACCACACCATTTGGCTGATTGATCCATTTTGTAATGATAGACTATTTATTTGTTTTAAAATAATGGGAAAAGGCAACTTGGTGATAATGAATGCAGAAAAGGTAAGAACAGAAAATTATTTGGGTTCTCTTATAGCACAGCTGCTGGCTGTAATTTTTTCTGGAACTGTTCCTCATTACTTCTCCACACTCAAGTTATTTTGCCAGAGCTTTGTGTCTTGTGCAGGTTTATAGTGACACAATGGTGCAGGCAGAAGAAGGAAAAAAAAGTCTTGGAAGAAGAGGATGGTTATGTTTTCCCAGGTGAAAATCAGTCTTCTGTGTCTCTGCATCCCTTGCTATTCTCTCCAGGGCTTGCCCACACAGGGATACACAGTGTGCATCAGCGTGCTGATGGAAATAAAACGGTAGGAAAGAGTGATCTATTACTCAGCTGTGCCAGTAATACAATTTGTATAAAAGCTGCATAAAACTAACTTGAAATTTAAAATCTGTTTGAGGCCAAATTCTCCTTCCTTTTTTTTTGACACAGCACGGAGCTGGCTTTTCTCTCACTCCCTCCACTAGCTTGTTCTTTTCATCCATCTACACCAAAGCCACAATGTTTTCTCTGCCTTTTTATCCCCGCTTCAAAAACCCCTGTCCCCTTTATTTTTGTTTTCAGTAAAATTGCTAAGATATCGTCTCTCTCCTTCAATGCCAAAGGTTGCTGTGATCACTCCCTGTTTGGGCCATGCTGCTGCAGCAGTCATTTCTTTGGTATTTTGGTGGAAAGCAAGTCCAAAGTTGGACAGAGGGGGTAAAGCACCAGGGAAGGAGAGCAGCTGTTGGCCAGAGTGCAGCAAAGTGATGCTGCTGGTACAGGGAAGCCAAAACTAGTTGGATAAGCTGAGCACCTAGATACACACTGAAACCAGGACAAAGTCAAAGACACTGGGACAGTGCTGCTAAAAGCAGAACATCTGTAATTAAAAGGAAAGAACTTTCACTCTCAGGTTTTCAAAGGTTAAGTAATAAGGATGCATAGGGAATGAAAACCTCATTTTTGACAGTGTAAATCTGTTTCATTTCCATTAGGGATGACATCTGAAATTTTTCAAGCCCTTGTGTGAAGGAAATTCACTAAAAAAAAAAAGGAAAAAAAAAGAGTTAAAGTTCCCTTTGAATGGATTATATGAATTGAAGTAAAATAAATTCCAAACAAAATGCTGCTTGGAAGGGGGGAAAAAGGCACATTTTGATCTGCAGACATTGAAAGATTTCTATCCTTTTTTCCCTGCAAAACAAATTTATATGCAGTTCATGTAATTTCACAAAGTGTTTTCATTTCTCTGAAACTGCATTTGATGATAGTAATATTCTTAAACTTATCTAGTGATTAGCAAAGATGAGTTTGATTAAAAAAAAAAAAAAGAAATCAGCACTTTCCCTCCAAGCTCTTAATAATTTTATTAAGGACATGATTAATACACTTCTTTTGCTTTTGGTACTCTGTTTTCTTTTGCTGCCAAAATAAAGCTCTCTGTAGCTCACAAATAATGAACTAAATATCATGTGTCCTCAAATTACAAGTCTGCTGCAAAGGTTGGGGAAGAAGAATAAAAGGTAAGTCACAGAGGCATAGGCAATAAAAGCCAGTGTTGTTTTTCCCTTGTATACACATGTAATAAAAAGCCAGGTGGGTCTGTAATTTATGTTTACATCTGTGTCTAATCAACCCATACAAAATAGCATTTTCTTTTATTCATGTAAGGAAAGGGAATATGGGCAGCATATTTTTAAAAGTCTAACACCCGAGGATTTTCCTAGAACTATTTTTATTACTTTACAAATAAATTACAGCACTTAAAAACCCTCAGATATTAGGAGACCTGGAAATGAACTTTTAAGAGGTCTAACTTCTCCCCAGGGCCATTAAATCCTTAAATGTGAACTCTCATTTTCGAAACAAGAGCTCAAGTACTCTCATTAGTTTTAGTCCAATGAAAATATGACTTTTCAAAGAAAAGTATAATTTCTTTTATTAAGTAGCCTATTAAAATAGTGCACTTTTTTGGTTTTTTGTTTTTTGTTTTTTTTTTTTTTTTTTTTTTTTTTTTTTTTTTTTTTTGGTTTTTTTTTTTGGTTTTTTTTTTGGTTTTTTTTTGGTTTTTTTTTAAATTTTTAAGGCTTTCCTCTAGCTCATCTCCAATTTTCTTGGGAGGAACTTCATTTCAAGGCCTTCACTTTTTCTGAGGTATTGTTTTCAAGAGTCACAGGAAAAAAAAAGTGGAGTTGATTCCTTTCTTTTTGGTTTTCTGCTTAAAAGCAACAAGAAACCCTCTTTAAAAAAACAAAGAAAACAAAGTTCTTATGGAAGTGTAACTTTCCATGAAATATCCCTATTGCTTTTTCCTTCCTAATAATTTATACTGGATGCATTTCATATTTGCCCTGAGCCTTGGACACCTGATGCTTGAAGGTGTTACCTGAGTTTGGGTGTCACAGAATTGGGAAGGAGAAAACCTGGTACCCTGGTGAGACTCGTGCCCTGCTAAGGTGCCCTGGGAGCTTCTGGGCAGGGACAGTGCCGAGGGTGAGGATGGCCACACAGAGGTGTGGGGGCTTTCCTTTAGCAGAAGTTGTCTCAGAAAACAAATTTCAAGCAAAAGTGAAGTCTGATTCCTTTGCATCAGCCTTCTGCAGCTATTTATAAGCTGTTTTGTTTCGGGTCATAGGATTTTTCCTCCAGGAGTACAGAGTGTTAGTTTTCTTCTGTTGTTACAGTGATGTTTTCTTTTGAGGGACAGAAGACCTTTCCTTCCCTAGCTCTGCACGCAACTTCTGCAACCCACCTGAGGTAAAGAAAAGGTGAATTAACCTTGTCACTCCTCTTGCTTAAATGTGATGTTGCCAGTGTCTACCTGGAAATAGAACTGTTGAAGTCTCTCTGAGGAAAACATTGATTGCCACCCAGCTTAGACCTGGGCGTCTGTGAAAAACTTCTTTCTTGATAGATTTCTAACCTTGACTTTCACACTAATGATATTTAGGTACATCTCCAAATCTGTAAGCACTTACCTAAAGAAACTCTGGAAGCTCGATGAGCTCTGACCAGTAGTTATTTATAATCTTTATCACAACCCCTTTCTTCAAAACAAAAAACCCAACAAAAAGGTCTTAAATCAATTTGTGCCATCCCCAGCCAGACAAGGAGATTAGTTTCTTCAATCTGGACAGGCAGTCCTTTATTACAACCCCAAGCAGTAACTTGTCTCACAAAATCTAAATTAATTACACTCAAATTTGTCCCTACCCTAAAGTGGCCTCAAAATGAAATTGAAAACACAGAGTGTGAAATTGCCCAATGCTGCTGCTTTAGATCTGCATGTCATTCCCCAGTAACTGCAGGACAGAGGGAAACAATTCTTTCCAGGGAATCTCTTATTCTCTTTGCCTTTTATTTGCCTCATTAGCCAAGTTTGGAGGGGATGGATTATGAAGGAAGCTAAGGGAATTACACATACAGAGGCTGGAAAAAACAGGGTGAAGACATAACTGTAGTCTGTGACCCTGTTAACAGTCTGGAAGAGCTGATATATGAAGAAAGAGTGAAACAGCTGTATGTGTGTACTGTAGATTGGTTGAACAATGAGTCAGGGTGTGATTTATATACTCAATGAATAAAGATAGACTAAGATTAGAGAAAAAAAATGCTTAGTGTAGCTGCCAGAAGCAGAAGTAGGAATGACAGGATAAAGTTAGGGAAATACATTAAATGATGTATTATGATACATTAAATTATAATATTAATTTATATATGTGTGTATCAGGAAAAAGGCTCAGACACTGACTTTTCTTAGGAAGTTCTCCAGACTTCTTAGGGAAGAATATGGAAACCATGTTTCTTCAGCTGTTTTCAAATAGGACTGAACTAAGTGCTGGACAATATGTTATATAGATGAAGCAGAGGAGGAAGAGGATAAAGAAGATGAAAGGCAGATGGGAAAACAGCTCCTGAACTTAGGATCATGGGGAGAAAATGAAGGGGAAAAAAAAGAGTAAGTTCTGAGAGTAAGAAAAAAAATACCTTAAAGGCTCTGTCGAAGCAATTTTTCTCTGTGCTTGGCAACAGCTTTTAGCTGTGTATCTGTGAGGTTCCTGATAATAACAATAAATGTAGGTTTCAGAGGAAGACAGGAATGAAGGACGTGGAGAGTCCAAGGGTGAACAGGCAAAAAAGTGAAGGAGGCAGGTACATGCAGTGAGGAGAGTTGATCTAAAAGGTGCCAACAGAATCCAGCAGTTCTAACAGGCCCTAGTCCTCACTGCAGCTCTGCTATAAAACGTGACTGTAAGACACTTGCTCAAATGCTGTCTACAGCAATTTGCCCTTTGCAAGAAGAACATAACATAATGTTTTTGTAAAGTTTGAGCCCTACAAAAGGCAAAGGTGACCTAATTACTAGGAAACAATTACTGGATTTTTCTAATTGAAGTAAATACAGTGCTTGAGATGAAAATCTGGACTGCAGGAGGAGAAGCTTTAACCCCCATTAGAGGTGGTGGCTGAATAGCTGCAACATGCTGGGGAACTCATTTTATGCAGGGCTGATAGTAAGCTTGGTCAGCATTCCCCATTATAAAATTCTCTTGGGGCTTTCCTGTAATTTTGCCAGACTCTGACTGTTTGAGCAAAGTTTCCTATGCCAGGTGTATGCCTCAAGCTGATTGATTTACTTTGCTATTTATTTGGAAAATAAAACATCTCTCTCTGAAAATGTGGCACAGGACCATATGTGATTTATCTATATCGCAAGTGCTGCCACATTTTCCTCCAAAGGTTCTGCCTGACCACCACATGATCTCAGAGCAAGAACACAGGTCTAGAGCAGGGGTGTCTTGCAAGGAAGGTCTTGTAACCAGAGATCTGCTTCTGCTACCACTGCATAGCCCGCTCCAAGTTTGGTCTTGTTATACGTGTAAGAAACTGCAGATGTGCCTGCAGTCTTTTTAGGTGTTTGCCACGTCTCTTGCAAAGCGCTTGTCCTTGCAAACTGTGCTTCAAAACTGCACCTGGCCCTGGGGGCTGTACGGGCTGTGCTGGAGCTGGAGGTCTCCCGTGGGATCCTGGTGGGATGTGGGAATCTGGGCAGAAATGTGGGTGGGGTGGGGGGCAGGCAGGGTATTCTGAGGAGCCACTACAGAGGGTGAGTATTAGGAAGAGATCCTGATACAAGGAGATGGGCAGGGGGACTGGATCAAGGTAGGAAGCAGGAGATGGTGGATGGGAAAATGCAGTGAGGGAAAGGGAAACCTGCCCAGGTTGTGCTTCCTTGCTGGCTGCAGGAGCAAGAGCCAGGAAGCACAGGGGGTGGCAGAACTGCTGAACAAATGGGAGGAGGAGTATGAAATGGGAGTGGAAAACCTGTCAGGTGGAAGCTGTGTGGTTGAGAAGATCACATCTGGGCCGGGGCAGGGCACAGGACAGTGGAATTGGGCAGTGATGCTTTCCTTGAGTGTGCTGCTTCCCTCCAGCTGGGCAGAAATATTCCCCTCCTATTCTGCCCTGAGCCACAAAGGAAGTCAGAAATGACTGCAGGATGATGGGACACTGGCATCAGTGCTCCCTGCTGGGGCAAGACCAGCAAGTCTTCCAAAGTGTGCCTGGGGCTGGCTCGGCTGTGCACTCCTTCGCCCTGTTCCAGGGCTCCAGGCCTCATGGGCAGGGGGAAAAACTCGTGTGAGGAGGGGGCAAGGCTCTCACAGCCTCCACCAGCTGCCTGGCTTGGGGCCAGCACCGTCACTGTCAGGCCTCTCTGCTGGGGGGGACCGGCTCCATGATGGAGCTGCCCGCTCCTCCATGTGTGAGCTCCTGCACGCAGCGCTTTGTCCTGGCTCCCACTTCGGCTCCCTCGCTTTCTGCAGAGGCAGAGCTGTGTCCTCAGCCCCCTGGCTGCTGCAGCAGTACCGAGCTGTGCAGTGAAGCTGCCACGGGGCTGGGCTGAGCACGCACCAAGTCACCAGCCCTGCTGCGTCTCAAATCCTGCTCCCTACCTATCCTCATTCCTTATCTTCTCCCTTCTTCTCACCCTCTCCTGTCTGTCATTCTACCTATTTCTTAATTCTTGTTTGTGCTATGCTTTGAAAATGCAGAGTGCTGTATAAACATAAAGCATTATCATTATTATTATTTCTTCTTTTTAATTGGCATCCCTCACTCTCTCTTCTCTTGCTATTGTGGCTTCCAGAGAGAACGTGTGGGCTTACATTATTTATAGCTGTGTGAGAGTAATTACAGAAATGATTTAATTACTCAGTTAATACCGTTCTCCACATCACCAGCTTGACAAGCTACTGATCCTCTCACCACAGCCGAGCATGCAGACTAGCGTCCATGCCATGGTTGAGTGGGCAAGGGGAGGCGAAGCCTGGGCAATGAATTGTTACAGCCCTCCATGTCGCTGGTTACTCCCCCTGGGCTGAGGGATGAGGCTGCTGATCTCTCAGGGGCTTGGCCTGGGGCAGTGTGTGCTGTCACCTCAGCTGGGGCAGAGCTGTCCCCAAGGAAGTGGTGTGCAGTGATGGTTCATGGCTCCCAGCTGACAGGGGCTACCTCCAGCACAAACCTACTCAAGCTGAAGATTCAATAGTTGGCGTGCTGCATTAACCAGCTCTTCACATTTATCAAAGGTCAGAGATCTGGCATGGTTTTGTTTTCTTAACTTCTATTTAAGCCTGCCAGATCAGAAGGTAGAGTTCACGCACCCTGTGTGGGGTCAGAGCGTGAGATAAAATCATCATTGCCAGAAATGTTCTTTCTTGCAGGTGGCCATGTGTGGGTCTGACCCTCTTTAAGTACATGAGCTTTCCCTCTGAAGGGGATGGCTGCTTCTTGCTGAGACTCCTGCCATTGGAAATGAAGTGTTTCCATCACTTCCAGTTCACAAAGACTTGTGAAGAGCAGAAAATGTCCTGTTTCTGGTGCAGTGGAAGGAGTTTGAGCAAGGAGAGTACACGCTTTCCTTCAGGGCATGCACTGAGCAGATGGTTACCAATACCTTTTAGTTATCTACCAGAGACAGTTGAAAAAAGCCCCACAAACCACCTTGTGAGCTCAGGAGAAATGTAATGAAAAAGATTCTTCTCTGACAGCCCTGTAGATAAAAAGGAGGGGTCAGTGAATTCTTAACAGAGGAGACAGTTGCTTGGGAAGTGGAGAGAGGGGCTCTTGTTGGATAACGGGGTATTTGTCAGAAAACGGAGAGCATCTCTCAGAACTGCCTGCTTTCCGTGTCTCCAAATTGCCTGGCTCCATTTGGGCTCCTTCATGGCCCGGGCTGTGGGCCAGGTTCAGACTGTTCCTCGACATGGCAGGGCCGGGTGGGCGGCGGGAGAGTTGGGAACAGGTGGCATCGAGGCTGGTGCAGTGGAGCGCCTTTTCCATGCAGCACTGCCTGCCAGGCTGCAAGGACACCTGGGATCTGAATGGGCTCTGCCCACCTCCCAGGAAGCGATGGCAATCAAAGAAGTAGGCTAGAGTGTTTTAAGTGTGAACAGCGAATATAGGTCTTCCTTTTCTTTTCAATATCTGACATGAGACAGGTTAAGGCAGCTTACATTTGAGAAAATGCTGGGCGTCTCCATCCTCTGAAAGTTGAGTCTATCATGTTGTATCTCTGAATGGACACTCTGAGTCCCTCCCTCATTGATTTTGCAAATGCACGCTAGAGGCTTTTATTTATTTTTTCCTTTATTTGACACACTTGAAAGTGAATTTTATGACCTAACATTGGAACAGCTTGTTGAGAAGACAGAGAGCGGAATGGCAACGGAACAAGTAATTTTGTCAGCTCCCAAATGAATGAATCCTGTTTTCACTGGATTCACATCTCACAGTTAATTGACTCTAACTGAATCATAGACTGAGGCTGTAATGTGAGCTTAGTCCATGGTAGACACCAGGGTGTCCACAGAGGTGAGAACTTGAGCTGAGTGAAGCTATTTCAGAAGAGCTGGACTCATCCTTCCCCCAGTGGTGAAGACCAGGGGCATTAAAAGGGTCTCATTTCTTCACCCACTGCCTTTCATCAACTAGAAGATGACCAGTCCAAATAAGTGCCTGCACCCACAGCAGCGTCAATTTTTCAGAACCTGTCTACACCTCCTCCCTACAAAAATACCATTCTCCCCAGATCTCCTATTGTTTTTTCCCCGGTTTCCACTGTGCCTTTTATAGTTACTGGTTGGCACAGTATATGATAGCTGTACTGTGGTGGCCCGAGGCTTCTGTATATAGGGGCTGTCCACCACAAGCATGCTGCCAGGTCAGGATAAAGTCCATTTGATTGCCCGGAGAGCCTTTGACTGTGACTGGGTGAATCATACACACTGCTGTGGGGTCAGACAAAGGGACTGCATGCAGTTGCAAGGCTGTATTTTGTAGAGCACTCTAAGAATTTGATTTGCCTTGAGTCCTCTGCGCCTTTGTCAAACCAGGTGGAAATTAGCCAGCAGGTTCTAGAGTTACTGGGAGGTCTGACTCACCTGTGCACAAACACCCCCCCTTCCCCCCCGCCCCCAGATTTGCAGGAGTCCTGTTTCCTAAAGGAAACAAGCTAAAAGCGCTCGCAGAAGGCGGGCACAGCCCTGTGCCGGAGCGCCGCGGGGGCCGTGCTGGTGGCACAGGTGACCCGTGCACACACAGCGTGTCCCCAGCGCGCTGGCAGCTCTGCCCCCGCTGCCGGGCGCTCCCACGGTGACTCAGTGCGATTCAGCCCCGCGCTCGGGCGGGCGTGCGCTCGGGCGCTGCTGCCTCTCGGGGCCGGGCACGGCTCACCCTTGGCGGGGCGCAGCCGTGCGCGCTCTGTGACTCAGGCTGCGCGCCGCGGCAGAGAGCAGCGCGTCAGGGACACGGGCTGGCTCCGTGCCGCATGCTCCTGCCGGCCAGCTTTTGAAGGGGAACATGGCGCGAGGCTTGGACATTTTAATCTTTCTGTCCCACGACAGACCTCCTGAGGAAAGAAATTAGCCTGATGACAGCAGCAGTAATTGGATTATTCCGTTAGTACCCTCTGTGGAAGAGACAGACATGTGCCTTTAACTGTATTCTCAATGCAGACTTAAATTTGCACTTAAAATATGAATTGTGCCTTTTTTTTCTTCATAACTGTCAAGCAGGCATCTGTTTTCTGCCCCACTTTTTTTTCTGCCTTTTGACTGGCTGAACTTTCTGTCTAGCTTTATTCTTAGCCTTGTGGCAAGCCTACAGCAAGCTGTGGTGGTTTGAGTTCCTCACCTGGCGCTGAAGATCAAGGCATGCTCTAATCACTGGGTGCCTTGGGTGGGCTGAGGAGGGGCCAGCCTGGTGATGAGAGTAAGGGAGGATGCATGCCTTGATCTGAATGAGGGATTGTGCTGAACGGGCTGAAATCCTGGGAATGCGAGAGTTGGGGAGATCTGAACTGTATAATGAGATGAAATGCAGGGCAGGGAAGTGGCCAGCAAACTTTGGCTGTACCTCTGAACAGTTAGTCCTCCATGGCTGTCTGGGCTAATCTCTGCAACTGCAGTCTGGCCATTGAAATGATCTGTAATGGGACCGATGAAGTTTTGGAGTATGTGCCTGTCTGCAGGGGACAGCACTGCTGAAGTGGAGGGAGATAAGGTGGAACTGGACAGAGGATGAACCAGTCAGCCACTCTTTCTGTTAGTTTTGGTCACCCGAGAGACTCCCCAAACCCATGTGGCCTGCTTCTATTTTGTTGTATAACTGTGAGGTTAGTTTTGATGTGTTTTGGGCGCATCCAAATGTTTGACACAGCCATTACCTACCCAGAGATTTAATTTTTTTTGATAGTCAATTGGTTCTTTAATTTGGATTTAATAAGTCACTTTGTGCTCCATTAAATAGGCCTTCATGCAAAATGTTTAATGCCAAAGTGTGCTCGCCTGCAGATGGTGGAACAGCTTCATTTAGGGAATGGCTGGAAACCTCACCCAGCTGTGCTGGTGCCCATGGTCCATTTTCCCCCAATGAGCCATGCTGCCATTAACCTTTGCTGTCTCCATGTCCTGCTGTGAGACTGCAGGGCTCATCTTCACCAGGACTTGTCCCAGCCATTCTCTCTGTTTGATCCCTCTGCCCTTATCTGGCCACCCTTGGAAGATCTTGTGTGCACATGTGGGTTTGAAGTTTCAACTGCTTAATTGTTATAAACAGAAGCTGTGGCTGGCAGCTTTCTCACCAGAGGCTGGCAAAAAACATGCTATGATATTGACCACTGGGAGGAGAAAGAGAGGCTGTGAGTGATATTTGTCTCTTGCTGTGCTTAGGGCCACGTCTTTGTCTGACAGTGTCACTCACTGGTCACTGTACTGGTCCAGCAGGCTGTTGCTCTATGTCTTGAGGTGTGCCTATAATAAAACTCAGTAATACACAATACAAGCTGTGGGGAAGCATTTTGTGCTGCCAGAGAGCCAGAAGCCAGCCAGCAGCTCATGCCGTTCTGCTGCTACACAATACACAAATCTCTTGAATCATATGTTGAAGGCTTTTTTTTTTTTTTTTTTTTGTTTGGTAATAGTGGAGTGAGTTTAGTTTTTCCATTTTTCCCTCTCCTAGTCTAGTCTAGACTAAAATACTAAGGAGAGGATTATCTTGCTTGGCTTGTTTAGGTTTCTGTGGCCAGGAAGAAATGGTTTAGTACAGGAATGGGTGACAGCAGGTAGAAGACGTGTGGCTGTGTCTCTGTGTAACCATGCTCGTGCAGAAGCATGTCCTGTCCTTCACACTGCATCCATCTCTGCTGTCAAGGAATCCTTTTGGCCAAATGTTTTCTGCATTTGATGAATAAATTTGATAGGGAAATGAGGTGACATGAGTAGGTTAGATATGAGTGACGAGGATCTTGCCTTGACAGTCAATTTATTGCTTTGCACTTAGGAATCTGTAGGGGATGGTCCTCTGGCAACTCATCCACTGGGATTGGTACTTTCAGTTACAAGGAGGTAACCTCCAGAAGAGAAAATATTTTCCTTGCCACTCACCTGATTTTACTATTCTTCATACTGGTCCACCTCCATGTACCAGCACCCTGTGAGATGTAGCCCCTGCAGACTTGGTGGAACCTCTCATAAAGACTGAGAAAATGTAACAGAACTGTGCCAGGGGTAAGAAGAGAGATGGGAAGATCTGCTGAATAGGGCTGTTTGACAAAGGGCAGCAGTGCAGAGGAAGGGTATCCCAAGTGTGAGGGTGGAAGGAGGCGAGGATGTGGGATGAGGAAATTTGATAAGATATTCAGAGTAATTCATAGACTAAAGCAGATAGAAAGGACTCAGGGTGAGATCAGATGATTAATTGACAACTGCAGAGATTCAGCTTCCTCTCTGAACCAGCAGTATTTGCATTGTGACTTACAGTGAGCTTATCATTCCTGCTGCTTCTCTCACTTAGCCCATGGCCAGATGTGCTCAGCAACCCCAGATCTCTTACAAACATCCCATATGTGCTTTCTCAAGGCTGTGGACCAGAGACTGGAGCTCCTGGTAGTCACTGCCACCCTGCATAATGTTGCTGCTTCTTTGGTGACATGTAGTGCCACCCTGCAGTGTCCGCATGCGATTTGCTGTGTGCTTCCAGTTTCTGCCTTGTCCTGGAAGGTCTTGGTAGAGGACCTTAAAGAAAGGAATAGGGGTTCCAGTTGCCTTTCCTCCCTCTGTTGCTTAGTAGGCGGGATCTGGCCCCACTGCTGATGAGCACCAGGCTGGGGAGGGAAGGCAGTGCAGGCAGTAAGGAGTGACTCATTCTCCCCAAACAAGCAAATGCACAAAAATGTGTCTGCCACTAAGGATGGGGGAAAAAATACAACTTAAGACTCAAAAGGTTCACTTCTGTTTCCAGAGTACCCCCAGAGGAAAGCTTTTTGTTGCCAAATACTTTCCCTTCCACAGTCCCATTATTTTTTTCCCCTTAGTATTTTCTCTTAATGGTTGAATCGTTTAACACCACATATAAAGTCGTATTTGGCCGCTCTGGGGCGATTCTGGGTTGCCATGGCAATGAGCCCTGTCTCTCCAAATTAGGACATTTTTCCTGCTGCCTTTTCTATGCGAGGCTTTCTCTCATCTCTTTCTCTCTTACTCTCCCTTGATGTCTAAAGTGCTGAGTGCTGCCTCTTCTTTCGCACGCTCCCTGAAAGGGATCAGACTTTACCTGTCTAAATTAATTCCTCTGAAGCCTGTGCCAGCTTGGCATGGACCAGCTTTGTGCTCCACAATGAACCTGCTGCAGAATCAGGATCAGGGCGAGGAGGGGTAGGAAGGTGTAAAGGTGGTGAGGTTAGCAGGGGACAGCAGCGTGTGACCGTGGCGTTCTCATTCCCTGCTTAGTACACCATTGCCTCATCTCTGCCTGGCTGCTGCCAAGGCTTTCTGGGGCTGGGTGCTGAGGTGAGGGCTGCCTAGCTTAAAATATATCTTAGGACTAGAAAAGCTAGTGTAATAAACCTGGGGTGAAAGTAAACGTGCTAGCATGCACAGATCTGTCGGACAGCCTTGGCTCCCCAAGGTCCCATCCTCCGCGGGGCAGGCACCTGCAGCTGGAGGACCATAGGAATCATTTGTCTCACTGGGGAATTGAGAGCGCTGGATCTTGTGCCCTGGATACACTGAGCTGTACCTGGTACGTGTCAGTGTGCTGAAGCAGGCAATTGGCTTTGCACCACTTCTGCACTTGTATATTCCCCTTGCTGGCTTTGGATTTGGCATGAGTCAGACCCACCTCAATTTATTCTGGCTGCTGACAGACTCCCAGGGCCCCTGTGGCAGCTGGGAGTAGTCTGACACGTGGATGCCCCCAGCCAAACTGTCTTCCCTGGGCTATGCATCTGACCCAAGGGAGTAGGAAAAGAGTTGGTACAGGCAGCACTAGAAATTTGCAGAAATTGAGGCATGCCCATATGGGGCAGGTCTGGGTGGCTGAGTATTGTCAGGAGCTGGGAGCAGATCTGCTGTCCCAGAGGAGTGTCATCCTGACAGTGTGAGGTGATAAGTGGCAGAGCAGTACAATCCAGCATTTTCGACCCATCAGGGCAGAAATGAAAAGGTGATGAGGTTTCCTTGCTCTATCTTCCCCTGGCCAAATGGGGAAGTTTTTAACAGTTTAACCGTTTTTAACCCTGTGGATTATTTTGGCAGTTTTATGTATGGCAGAGAGAAGGAAATCAGGGGACGACAAAAATAATTGTATTTGGAGCGGAGATGAAGGTATAAATTTTGGTTGAGAAAGTGATTGGCCTCAGAGCATGTTCTGTCCTAGCCGTGGTACAGCATCGCTGTTTTTCATAAAAGATGCTTTGAAGCTGGGGGCAGTTGGCTGTGAAGTGAAGAGCAAAGCAGAGTGATGTTCCATGGCTGAAGTCCTTGGGCTCAAACCCAGGTGCTCTGCATGTTTGGCTGCCGTGGGACAGTGGTAATGTCCTGCCTTTTCTCCAGGAAGCCAAAAGCCTTATTTCCATTTAATGATGCAGTGTTTCAATAAAAAGACGTGGGTGAACTTGTATATTGGTTTGACTGATAGTGGTAGGAACTTTGCTAGACTGTCCCAATAGACTTAGAAGTCATCCAAAAATGTTAAATGTTATTCTAGAAGCATTTTTGTAATGATGTGTGAATTTGTTTATATCAAAAGATAATTTAATCCACGATTTTGCATCCAACAGCAATTGACAGAAGATCAATTAGAGATACTTCCTCAGAATATTCTCCAAACATCCCATGAGTTATGACTTGGAAGTCTCTAAGATAGTCAGCGTGTCTTTGCATTTAGTAGCACTTGATGGGTTTTCCTTCCATGCCCTTACCAACATGCAAATTCTTGGCATTTGTGGACCCAGGCACGTTTTTAGCATCCAAAAGATAAAGGAGTTTCATCACTTTGCTCATAGGGTGAAGAAGTTCTTAGTTGGAAACTTGCTCCTTGGTGTTCTCATTTTGATATCCCCTCATTCTTCGACAGGAACAAAAAAGTAGCCTAACAGTTATTCCCTCTTCACCTTCTCTATCCAGCCCCTGACCTTAGAAGTCCTTACTGTCACTTTTCTTCAGGAGAACAGTAATTTATTTAGTTGAGTATCAGGAGGACTTTTCCAGTTGTGTCATCCAACAACAATTCTGCCTCCTAAACTTCCAGTATTCTCTTCTAGTTGTTCTAAGATACCCTGAAACTTTTCTTTCTTGTACTGCTGTTATTTCAGGTGCTTGTCCTGTCTGATAAATCCTGTTGGATTTAATATTCCTGTTGAATATCTAGTCACCTTGCTTTGTCTACCCTCACTGGTACGGCAGCTTCATTTTTGTGCTGCTCTTACAGATTATAGAATATTAGGATTGAAAATGTGTGGGGAAAAGGAAAAAGTATCCAAAATTAATAAAATAGCAGCAGGGTGTGTGTGTGTGTGTGTGTATCTGGCAGAGGTTACTGTGAAAATAATTTGTTCTGAAATGGTATGAGGCTTGCAGAATGGAGGAGACTTCAAAGGCTTTGTTTAACATTAATAATGCTACATTATACATGTAAATGCCATTATTAAAGGCTTCTGGGTATTTCAGTGAAAAATTAGAAGGAAAACTTTGGGGCAACTGGTGTAAATCAAACCAACTGAATGAGCTGATAACAAGAATGAATAATATTCCCTTGCCTCCTAATGCACCCTTGCCTTAATTTCTGTGGCATCTTTTCCCCTATTCTAGAATGAACAAATAGCCCCAGAACAAAATAAGAACAAAACAAGAGCACTTGGTGCTCTGAGCATCATCTGGAAAGGGGGAACTGAACTTCTCTTTCTGAGAGAAGTATGAGAGGACTAAGCAAAAAACCACATGAAGAAAGTCTCAGGCCTTCCTGGAAGTGCAAAGAATTTAAATTAGTGCTTGTAAAATACAACAATGAATAAGACAGGTAGGTAAAATTCTCACATGTAATACCAAAGTACTTGAAGTTTTTGCCAGAGGGGAACATTTTCACCCTCTTGCTTTCCTTGAGAAACAATTCCCTTTAAATTGGATTGAAAAATGCAAGATGACTCTTTATGTGTGGATTACTGCTACAGGATGACTGCCAAAACAGTCAACTACAGTGAACAAAGTAGGAAATATAATTATTGCTGCAATTTCAGATCACAGAGAAAGAATTGTAGCTGCCTCTAGGAAAAGCAGAAATATAGCATTTAAAGGAAACAAATTTTTAATTTTTCCAGCCACAGAATCCCACAGGAGAGGGCTCATGGGGTCGAGAAGAGCTTTCAAAAAAAGATGAAGCTGAGTCTGCAATCCAGTATGCACGTGCAATGTCCATACTCTTATATGTGACATAAAACATACAGGGATGTCACACTTGGGTTCTGTGTGCTGATACAGTGCCTTTATCTACAGCTTGTCAGCAGGTCCTTATGGACTCCAGTGAGGCTCTTCACAAGCATGGCAGAAGCTGCTTTGCAATCAGCCATACAATCAGAGCAAGAATGAAAGTTAGAGTCCACCTATGAGCTTCTCTTGCAAAAGCTTGCGCTGATCGTTTGTCATTTTAGCTGTGATTGGCATTTTAAGGGGCATATTCTACCTTTTCATTAGAGACAGGCACTTAAAGTATCTGGAGATAATAGAGTGTGAATAACATATTAATATATGCCCAACATACTGGTATATACAAAACGTTTCTAAATGTGTAGTAGAGCTACCTGGAAGTTTTCCAGTGGAACAATTTTCTGCTGGGAATTGTTGATTCTGTGGTATGAAAAGTCCACTGTGAATGTGTCAGGCCTGTCACAACTGTGGATGGAAATAAGGCAGGTTGGTTGGTCTGCAGAGAGTCTGTGCAGCTCTTCCAGATCCCTCACCTGCCAGCTGAGTGGGTGACAAGCTAAAAATGCAATCTCCCAAACTGGAGTTTTTCAAGTATTTATCTTCTGTAAGTTTTCTCAACTATTTGATTTTTCCTACATGTTGGTGGGAGAACTTTCTGCTCTCTGACTCCAAACAGAACAGCAATTCTGTGTTCTTGCCAGTTCAAGGTATGCAGCACAATTATCAGCACCCTTCCAGCTACCAATGCGAAGCACAGCACTGTGAGGGCTGCTAAGGCAAAAATGAACTCTGTCTCATTCAGACCCAATACACCTCTTCTGACAAAATCCACTTCTGGAATGCCCCTCAAGCTGCTCTGGTGCCTTTCTTATCAGCAAAAGCTCAAAGCATGCAGGTCCTATCTCTACCAAATCTCTCTTTCAGTCCTTTTGGGCTGCAGCCTTACTGGCTGAGCCCCCGCATCACCACCCACTGCACAGATGCTTCCCCATCCTGAGGCACATATTTAGGTGCAGGGTATAGGGTGGGATGGGGCAAATGAGAAGAGCTACCTCCCTACAGAAATCATAGAGTATGGAGGAGAGAGGCAAGAAATTTTTACATATGATTCCTCTGGTGCTTCTTTCTCCTCTGGGAGTCCCCTCTGTGGTGTGAGACTTGTCCAAGCTGTCTCTACCTCCATTGCACCCACTTGCTGAGGACACATGTCCCTTCTTCTGAGAGGCAGTGGTGGCCTGTGGGGTTTGTAGGGGGAGAGAAGGGAGGTGTGGCAGTGGGTACTTGTAAGAGCAGGGTGATACAGTCTGTAGCAGCAATTCTGAGGAGAGGAAAGGCTGTGTTTACTAGGAGCAGTGGAGGGACATCGAGCCGAAGCTGCCAGGAATCTGGGGAAGGCAGATGGGATGGGGGGGCAGGACGGGCTGAGAAGCAAGAGGTTTCCATTCTGAGGACACGCACATGTTATGTGGAGAGGGGCGGTGCTCGGTGCTCAGGGCTGGCTTCTCGCGTAACGTCCTGGACCAGGGCGTTAAGTGGGAGATGTGCGGGTCCAAGATGTCATGTCTGCACACTTATGCATGCAGATATATCTCCAGCAGGCTCTAGATGAAAAAAAAGGAGCTTTTTGACTTTTCTACAGCATGCTGCTGGTCAGGGCCTAGTGTATCTAAACCAGACCTTTGAAAGAGTCAGAGCCTTTCCCCATACAGGTCTGTGTTCTTCTCTCCAAGCCCTGCTGGGTAGCATGGTGGGTAGGAGAGGTGCCTTGCTTGGGCTCTGCATGATGGTTGTCCAGGATGCTTATAATTTACCTGCTGCAATTGGACTAACCTGCAGTTTGTGAGCAGGGTGACCTTTGCAGATCTTCTTGGTCATCCTGCAAAGCAATGCCAGTCCAAAATACACTGCTATGGATAATATCCAGGGATTATTGGGGTGCGGAAGTGAAAACTCTGAGGAGCACGGCTGATAAAACAGCTGAGCCAGATGCCTGTTAAAGGGAGTCCATCCTGAAGCTGTGTGGGAATGGCTAAATCTGCCTTGAGTTTGTAATGAGGATGGCTGGTCACTCCCCAATAGCGTCTCTTTTTGTTTCTGCATGACAGAAGCCCTTGAAGTGATCATCAGACTGTTCCAAGAAAGGTTTGTCCATCACCAGAAATGTATTCTAAACCAGACTGTATATGGTCAAATTCCACACATAAGGGTAATGTTGATTTGCAATGCTTAGTTTTAGTAGGCTTTTGCCTAGTCATTTCAGAGCTGTCTGAGCAAGCCCTTGCACAGAGGACACATTCTCCAGGATGCTTTGGCATGACCCAGCTGTAGCCAGCTGTTGTGTTACAGGGATGCTTCCCTTACTCTTGTGAAGCAACCTGTGAATGGATGCGGGATGAAGGTGGCTCCTTGACTCTGAGTGGATACTGGAAAATACATAACGCCAGGAGTAAAATGAGATGAGAAAACATGTTGAGTAGGAGAACAGAGCAGACAAAAGCCTTGCCACAGCTGAGTCTCTCATCACCCACATAGGAAGTGTGGGTGATGCAAGGGAACATGTGCATGGTAACTGACCCTAAACCTGCAAGCAAAATTAAAAGTGTGGGTAGCTGGAAACATGGGCTTTTCTCAGGGATTTTTGTCCATATGAGCTTTCATTTGGAATGGGAGTACATAAATTCATTGATCTTGAAATCAGTGTAAATTCATCCTGTGGCTTTCAACCAGAGTAAAAAAAGAAGACAAAAAACTCAAGGGGGTTTGTGAAAGTGGAAAGAATCAAGTCCTCCATATCTGGCAATCCTGAGATGTTAAACCAGTCCCTGATGGAAGACTGGGTGGTGCTAGGAGGCAACAAAACTCAGTGAGTGTGACCAGAAAGAGAACACGAGCACAAGATTTTCTGTGGTATGCCTTGGAAAAGTATTCTGAATTTCCTGATGGCAGAAATCACTGAGTGAAAGCCTGGTAAGGAACTTGATATGCTGCAAAAGAAGAAATCTGCAAAAAGCTATTTGGCCACCTTCCCTTTTCAAAGTCAGCATCCACCAAAAATGACACCGAGAAGTAGTAATGTTGCAGCAAACAGCAATAACCAAGGCAGTGAGGACATTTGAGAACAGGGTGCAAGAACTGCAGCGCTGTGCTTTCTTTGCAAAGGCAGTCCCAATATAGTAATGAAGATGCCCTCATCATCATTAAAACTGGGCATTTCTTTGTAGCTGCAAAGAACAGTTCTGCAACAGAAGATGATTTTGTTGTTGGCATCAAAGGAAGTGGGATACTTCTTGAAGTGAACTTGCACAGGAGTATGTTAGTCTGATGCCAGAAAAAAATGACATTAGCTTATTTTTACTTAAAAATAATGGGAGGAAGAGATAAAGCAGGGAAGTTTGGGATGTATGGGAATGGTTGGTCCTTTGAAGGGAAGTAGCTGAATTGCAAGTATGGCTAAAAGCCCAACAAACTTAAGAGGGAATGATCCGTAATTGTAAGGATCAAAAGCAGCTAACCCTTCTCTCCAAGGAGCCATTTGAAGGTACTTTCTAGGGGTGAGGGAAGCTGCCTAGCTATAGGGTAGAGTGGTAGGAGTCAAGTCAGCCCATGATTCATAACCCTAGAAAATTCCCTTTTGGTTGTAAGTGGAAAGTAAATAAAGATTTAAATAAAGATTTAATGCCTCTGGAAATTATCAGGTGATGAAGTATATAAAGCTGGACACATAAGATCTTAAAGAGTAAATAAATGTTTAAAAATAGATCAGTTCCTGCTACTGTGAGGGGAAGAATTCTGAAACAGCGGGCATGAATATTTAGGCAGTGGAAATTTTGAGCTGCATTTAAACTCCATAAAGCCATTATCAGATCTTTGTGAAGAACCAGTACCGATGAAGTGTAAATTACATACTGTGAAGATTTGTTAATGCAGGTAGATCACAGTGTTGCCACTCCTGCCCCAGAGACAAGGAAAAAGTACCACAACTTTGTAAGAAATTTCAGTGTCTCATTTAGTTCAAACAGCCCAGGTCTTGAGAGCACTTCTGTGCAAGATGCCCAGTGAATACGAGATGAGAAACTGAAGATTATGTGAAGGTAATTTAGGGATTTAAAAGGAACTTGAGAGGGGCCAGAGAGGTTTTATCCTGAACTCAGAAGAGTGGTGATATTGAAGAGGCTGTCAAAGCTTTTCACACACATATGTCAAGTGAAAGAGTTAGTGGTACAAGGAAAACTGTCCCCTTGCTGCCTGGAAAAAGCAGCAAAACAACAACACAAAAATAAAACAATTCAGTGTGTACTTGTCCTAAGCTATTATTCTCACTTCCTCGAGTTAACCTTATTAGAAGACACTCCAGCTAAGTAGGTGATCATGCATATGAAATTTGTTTTTCCAGACATTGTACACCTGACTTACTTAGTAACATCTGACTATAGGCCAGCTTAGTAGGCATGAATTTAAGTAGTTTGCATGGATTTTGACATGTAACTGCTAGTTTTCTTCATCCATGGTTTAACAGATGGGTTGAAAACCTCATTAAAATAATAAAGAACAGAGTGAAAGGGATGTGGGTTATAGTTTGATCTGTATTAAGCTCTTTTAAATCACAGCATGGCATCTACAGGGTCAGATGCCTCCTGCAGGCTTTTTGTTCAAGAGAAAACTGGAGTCAAAAACCAGGGTCAAGGTGACTTGGGATTTGTGGTTAGTTATATGAAGGGACAAGTAAGGCAAACCAAAAATCTCAAAGCATTTGCAGTCTGAGAAGCTTCCTTTCTTCATGAAATGATTTTATTCATATGTGCTGGAGAAAAAGAGCTAGGGGTGGGCTTGGCAACCCAGGAAAATGCTCAGTTGTAGGAGACTGTCAGGTCAGGTGGACACATGTGATGGAACACAGGCAATCTTCACATTCCACCTGGGAGTGCAGCCAATCAGTCATTCTGCTCAGCAAGGCTTCAGATGAGTTACAGGCACAGCAGGTGAGAGATGTCACCCTGGTCACGATGTGACCGACAGACTCCACACTGCTCTGCACGTGGAGAAGAGCTGGTTCAGGGGATAGCACAGGCTGCCTCAGAGGGTATAACTCAATGTACTTGTTTGTGTAGGCAGTGGACAGGTTATAAATATGCAAAATTTGGTATTATGTTGGTATTTTTTGATTTCTGTTATTCTGATACTTGCTTGGGAAAGGAAGAGGTGAGGGTCTGTGCCCTTGATGGTCTCTGACCTAAGCCAGTTAAAACTGATCCTTTTCCCAGCTGGGGGCTTATTTTGCTCCATGCATGTCAGATGACAACTGCCATGTTTTACAGTATATAAAGCATCTCTGTATCATTGGTTGTGGGTGATTTCCAACCCACTTGGAACAACATTTTCTGGTCTATTTTCTGGTCTACTGGTAACACAGTATTTTTTTCTGTAGCTGTGGCAGAGACCAGGGTGTTGGTAGAGCAGAGAGACTAGATTTCTCTCTTGCTCTGGATATGATCCCTCCCTCAGGATCCGTGATGGAGGTTAGTAAGAAGAAGTTTTAGCATTTTGCTGCCTGTCAGTTTGATCCTGACTCTCCTTTGCTTCTCTGGTGGCATCCCTCTGAAACTTAGACTGTTTTCCTGTCCTGTTCCTGGGACAGAGGGTCAGAGCACTACAACTAAAACTCCTCATGCTTACCAAGCCTATAAAGGACTGACTTATCAAGGTCCTAAGTGGACCTGCCATCTTCTAGCCAGTGGAGATGGCTTCTAACACTCATAGGCTGTATGTCTTTGAGATGCCCAAATACCAGCAGCATGCACATTGTAGTGTGCACCTCCTCAGGCACTCAGAGGATGCGGGGAGGAAATAACACGGGTCTTGCATACATCCACTGCTTGATTCATCCCTCCATTTTATGGAGCCCTTGCCATGAGTATTTTTTAGTATGAACCATGGGATGGGAAGCAAAAACAAACCAAACCCAAACCAGAGGAGAAGATTAAGGGGACCCTGTTCTACATTCTAACAGTTAATTAAATCCTTTGCTTTTGGAAGCTGGTGTTCTTGGCAGACAAAGGAAGATAAAGGAACCCATTGCATGAGATTACTGTGTTTTCGTCTTAACATATTGCCAGGTGAAATTTTACTGGTACAATTCAACTTGAATTTTAACTGTAGCTTTTTCTACTTTTATGCATGGAAGAGGAGGAGAGAAGCATGCTTTTAGTATTTATCTTCAAAGGATACTTTTGCACATTATGATTCAGTAAGAGGCCGAACAGGAGGTCCTGCTTTTCTTGTGTACCGCACCCTTTAATCACCAGAGGCAGACAAGGAGGTCTGGGGGCTTGTAGTGTGGAGGTGGGCGCTGGGCAGGAGCAGTGAGATGCTTCAGCCGCAGAGGGGCCCGAAGGCACAGGTTCGCAGAGTGCTGTTTCCATGGCAGTGCTATGGAAACAGGTTCTGCTGCTCACTGCTGCTCAGGATGGAATTTCAATGCTTCACACAGCCCTGGTACCCAGGAAACAGCAAACCCACAAACAAAACCCCACCAAACCTGTAGATGCCTCACTAGAGCACGGTTTCTCATTCATTCTGTACACCCTACCCGCCACCCTGGGGGAGGAAAGGACGAGCAAGCACAAATCAGCTAAAATTAGAGCTTGTTACACACTTGTCCCCCCACCTCCATCTGGGCCCCTCAGAATAGTTTCAGAGGTTCACATAAATTTGACCAACTCTAGAATCTTTGATCTGCTGTTATATGTAGGCTGCTGAATGCAGTTTGGAAGCCCCAGGCAACGCTACAGTCTGGAGGCAGAATGGCTGGAAAGCAGCCCAGCAGAAAAGGACCTGGGGGTGTTGGTCAACAGCAGGTTGAACACGAGCCAGCATGTACTCAGGTGGCCAAAAAGGCCAATGGCATCCAGGCTTGTATCAGGATTAGTGTGGCCAGCAGGACAAGGGAAGTGATTGTTCCCCTGTACTCGGCAGTGGTGAGGCTGCACCTTGAGTGCTGTGTCCAGTTCTGGGCCCCTCAAGTCAGGAATGACTTCTGACAGAGAGGGGCAGCGAAGCTGCTAAAGGGGGAGAGGGCAAGCCCTATGCAGCATGGCTGAGGGAACTGTGGTTGTTTGCCTGGAGAAAAAGAGGCTCAGGGGTGACCTTATCACTCTTTACAACTGCATGAAAGGAGGCTGTAGCCAGGTGGGGTGGCCTCTTCTCCCAAGCATCCAGTGACAGGATGAGAGGACATAGTCTCAAGTTGTGCTGGGAAGGTTTAGGTTGGACATTAGGAGGAATTTCTAAACAGAAAGGGTGATTGGGCATTGGAATGGGCTACCCAGGGAGGTGGTGGAGTCACTGTCCATGGAGATGTATAAGGAAAGACTAGATGTGGCACTCAGTGCCATGATCTGGTTAATGAGGTGGTGTTTCATAGATTGGACTTGATGGTCTCAGAGGTTCTTTTCCAGCCTAATTGATTCAGTGATTCTGAGTGTGAATGGTTAGATAACAGCCAAATTTTGCCACTCTTCAGATCAACAGCCTGTAAAAAAAAAATTACATAAAGCTTATTCAGACCTCACCCTCTTATTCCCTCTGATCTGTGTTTCTCCTGCAGGATGGAGCACTGTCACTGTGATTCTGTACATGGAGGCTGCAATACAGCAATTTTAATAGTAATACTGGGAGTTAGGTCTGCAGTACCAGAAGCATCACTTGCACAGAAACAGAAAGTAAGATAGCATAAAGGTTGATCTTTGATTTTACAACCTTTCACTGCTGGCTGACTTTGACCAGTGTAGCTTGAAACCCAGCAATCAGTTTAGCCTACTTAAAATTTGTCAGTAATTTGCCTGGAATGCTGCTGAGTATATCCCTATGCCAGTAACAATGTCCAAAAACCTTTTGGTTGGTGGAGGCAGACTCAGAACAAGCCACGAGAGGCAACCTTCCACGCTTTCTCATCCCACTTCTGTACCAGCAGTGCCAGTTTTGGACCCTGGATGTCACCTCCTAGGAGCCTGTATTAAGGTGTGTCAATCTTAAATTCCCAGGGAGCTGCAAGAGCATCTATGGGTCACCCCACTGGTCTCTCAGAGCTCTCCCTGCTGCCATCCCAGCCAGTACAGCACACTGTGTCAGGTCACCAGGAGCAGCCCACACCTACAGTGAGGTGCTGGCTTCTGAGCACGTGCCCTGTGGAGTGGGAAAGCACAAAGCTGCCTGTGACAGCACGGTCATGCAAAGTCACTGCTGTGTGCTTGCCAATGCTGCGTGGAGGTGGAGAGGAAGCAGAGAGGGAAGTGTGGGTGTTGAAGGTCCCACGTGCAGCTCCACTGCTCCAGTGGCTGCCTTGGAGAATGCTCCCCATCCTTCTGTGTTTCCTTAGCACGCTGAGGGAGTCAGACAGGGAGACACAGCACCTCACAACCTTTGAGGGCTCTCGGGATGATGGTGAAAACAAGTGATAACTGTGGCTAGAGCTGTCAGCCTTAAAAATACTGAGCCTATGACAGTAATAACAGGATGGTCTTCAGTCATATGTTGGGGAGAGGATCTTGGAGAATCCTTGGGGAGCCCTAGCTGTGTTGTCAGAGCAGCATCTCCTCACTTGCCAGGGATGCAGGCAAAGCTGTGGGCATCTCTTAACCAGAGAGCAGCCTTCCCTCTGGAATCAGCTGCCCCTCTCCCCCTGCAGAGGAATTGCCTTCTGCTTAATAAATGTCTGCTTGTAATATTCTGAAACAAGGAGGCTAATCAAAGGCCCCATTCTGTGGAACAGGAATGCTAAGTGACAAGATTAATTTCAGTAATCAAGCAGCTTAATTTGGACATTTTTTTCTCTTCTTCTGTGTTGCTGATGGAAATTGAGGCAAATCTCATTCTGGAGAGACACTCTTTCCCTGCCTGATACCATCAACCTCCAGTACTGAAAATGTTTATGTAGGGATGGGAAGATGGAGAAGAAAGAAGAGTAGGAAAGGGTCACATAGGACAGTGTCAGTGAATGTGTGTGGACTGCTATGAGTGATGTTTCTTGAGCATCTTTCCTCTGGAAAGCTCCCAAAGTGTTTTATAGACTGCATCGCAAAGGCTCCAGTCAGCAATGAAATGCAGTCATCTTGGCTGGATTGCAGCAAGTCTTTGAAAGGACATGGAAATTCAGCTGGTTAGGAGAAGGCAGGCAGGAGGCTGTGATACCACCGAAGGGAAATCATTGGACGTGAAACTATGTGATGGTGTGGAACTTACCTGAAACATACCTGTGGCTCAGAGGTCTCACCCCTGCAATGAAGAATGAATTAATCTTCACCCTTCAGTGATACACAGCACTGTGGGCCTCTTTCCTCAGCTCAGGGCTTCCACCAGCACAGCCTCTTACAGTGCTGTGCTGGTTTTTGCTCATCTGCCTGGCCACTGCTGCTGCCATCTCACCTGGCCCATGCCCACCTGTGGAACCTCACAGGACATGATGCCATTGAGCTCTGGTATCACTGCAAGCTGAGAACGTGTGTCAGTGATCACCTGGGGGCCTTAGCCCATTTTGTCCATTCCCTGATCACAGAAAATAGCAGAGTCAGCTGGTGAGAGGGTTGGGGAAGAAATCCCAGAAAATGTGATTTATGGTGAGGCAGGAAGAGCTGAGTCCCTGCTCTGGTGTCATGAGGAAGCACTCCTCCTTTGGTTGCAATTTTGGTAGAGGAACACATTTCCAAGTGCTGTAGCAGAACTCAGGACTGGGTAAAGCCCCTTGGAGTAGGTAAAAGTGGTGTTTCTCTTGGGGGTAGTTTTGTGCTGGCCTAAGGCTGAGGTGTGTGCGTGGGCAGGCAGGAGAAGTCTAATAATAGCTATTTACTCATTCAAACGCCTGTGATCTGAGGAAGCCTGGACGGGCACCCAGTGGCGTGTGACAGAGCCCTCCAGAGCCAGCGGAGTGGGTTTAAGGGAATGACGTCCTTGCCCGAGGCAGTGAGGTTTTGGGTCTGGCAGCTTTCCATGCCAGTCTCTCCAATCCCCCTGCCGCTGTCAGCGCACTCCCCCGCTGCTGCCACCTCTCTCGCGTGTCCCCCTCTCCCTCTCACTCCCCGCGGGGGGCATTTCAGCGTGGCTGCACCCCCTGCCATCTTCCGGCAATCAATTTTTCAGGGACAATCCGTAATGTTTTCCTGACCCCCCTCCTTTCCCTCTTCTCCTTCCACTCCCTCCCTCCCTCCCGCTGACTTGTTATTATGTACTGCAGCTGCCCGGAGGATTTTAAATAGACCCATAATCGCACAGCAGCTCCTCTTGGAAGTTTAAATATAACCTCCTTGTTAATCTCGCGTGTGGCAGCAGCACAGCACCTGGGGAAGGGAGGAATGGACGAGCACTAACCCGTGCCTTTACATCAGAGCTGGGAGGGCTTAGTGAAGTTACCAGGAAATTGCCATGTTCCTTTTAACCAGAATAATTCTGAGGCTGGTGCTAGGTGCCAAACTGATGCTTTTTGCGGCACGAAATTATTTTCTTAGTTACCATCCCAGGTACATACCATGACAAGATACGGCTGGCCGGCAGCTGCCCTGCNGCTGCCCTGCCGCTCTCCCTGGCTCGGGCCGGTGTCCTTCCCCTGCTCCAGTCCCCCAGCAGGCAGCGGGCAGCTCAGACTGCCGGAACCCTTCGCCTTCCTGCAACAGCCTCTGCTCTGTGTGTGTGGTGCTGAAGGAGGTGTTTCAGCGGGACACCCTGCAGCTTACTTCCCAAATTATTTCGTGGTAACAGACTGATTTCAATAGCATTTCTAGTTGATGAATTAACTAATTTATCCCTCAGACTGGAGCAGTGTTTGCTGAGCATCATAGTTCGGGGACACTACAGAAGAGATCACAATTAATAATAGATTTTCCCAAAGGACCTGTTCTAAAAGAGCAAATCTAGTGCTCACTAGTCCATTAAATATAGTGAGACACTTTCAAACGGGAACTGTTGCCTGTTGCTTTGAGCTAACAGGATCCCTACTCTTCCTGCATCTCAAATGCAGCCATCTTCTCACACAGAGGGACGAGGGCTGTGTGTGAGGGATCATGTCCTAACTAGTTCTTCTGCTGTGGCTGGAAGGAGGATCTAGCTGGCTGTTCAGGGATGTGGGCTGTATTTCCTCCAGTCTACTGAGCTGGTGCACACTGGGAACTTTGACACACGCTGACACCAGAAAGGTTGTTTCTTTATTTTTGTCCTCTGTAATGTAGAAATAAACCAAACCAAATCCTAACCAAACCGAACAGCACCCCCCTAAACCTACAAAACAAAAAAAAAAAAAACAACCCCAAACAAAGAAAATGAAACAAAAATCAGTCTTTTAATTGATGTTGAACAGTACCTAGAAAATAAAGTAGTATTATTGATGCTAAATTATCCATCAGTTCTAGTAATCCAGCCATAGTAATTGCTGAGCTGGGGGACTAATTCACAACACGTAATTTATTCAGTAAATTTAGCTGCTTTTTCTGCTCATGGAATATCAATTGTGCAGATCATAATTTCTTCAAATTTATTTGAATTTATTTAGTGAACTTCTTGGAAAATATTTACTCTATGGATTGATACAGGCTGCTTTACTTAATTATGGTTGGTCAGAGAGATCTATTTGGTATTGTTTCTATTCCCTTGTTGAATGAGCACACAAGCACTTCTGTCTTGAATACTTGCATATGAACGTGGTAGATGTACACTTCTGCAAGTTCTTGCAAATTTCCATACATGAATATGCAGATAAAACTCCTATATGGGAGCACTGACAGCAAACAAACACAGACAAGCTAGGCTTAAGTAATTTTGCCATAAAAAAGTGAATTAATATTTTTAAAGGGCCTAAATTACCAGGACAAAAGTTGTATTTTTCTGCAAAGTAACCTAGTCCTTGGTAAACATCATCTTGAATGGCAATAATGGAACGTTGAATCATAACCTAATAATTTTCCTCTTTTCCTCTTTCTGCTGATCAGTGCAATGATTTCCTGTAGTAAAAGGAAAGCTTGGACATTTATTGTATGAAGACTGTTTCTTTTTTAGCTGTCTGTATGCATGTGACACTTGCTGTAAATGTGCTTGTGTCCTTCAATGGGTAGTGCTTGCCTGAATGGGAGACCTGATTTTCTCACTCCCATTAATTAGCTGTTTCCAACCTGTCTCCCTACCTCCCTCTTTCCATCTTAGGAAGATGTAGTGTGGCTAAGCTGCAACTTTCCAAATGACAGAATTGCAAAAGTTTCCAAATGTTTGGCTCTGGTTTATGGTGTAGAAGTGTGAGAGATGCTGTTCACAAGGACATTTGTGCACACGTGGGAGTAAGCAGTGTAGCGTGATCAACACAGAGTGTAGCAGGGAACAAACAGGAAGAACTGGACATCCTTGAGGACCACAGTGTAGAAGTGGGCTGAAATGTGCCAGTGTGAAGTCTGGGACCATGCAGATAGACATGTGACTACAGTGCCTGTTTTGGAGCCCTGCTTTGGGTAGAACCCACACTAGATCTTGAACAGCAGAAATTTTTTGGAGAGTGCAACACTAACATATTTCTATTTCTTCTAGCTGGTCTGGATGACTTTGCACAGTCTGCTAGTCTATATGGAAAGATTCTTTGTTACTCCTACTAATTGATCCTAGAAACAATAGGATTATCAGTTGTAAGCAAATGAAAAAGAGAAAAAGTGGGAGTATTATTTACTGATGTGATAACTGAGTCTTCAATATGAGACATCAGCATAAAAGGCAATTATATTCCTAGGTGCCAGGCAGGATATTCCCTGCCAAGGCAGGGAAGTGTCAGTATCATTGTAAAAGTCTCTGCTGTAATTTCCTCTGTGTATAATTCTGTGTACAATTCCAGTTATTCCAATTAAAGCGAAGTGGAGCCAGAAAAGTATCTGGTTGGTAGAGAGAGGGAAGAACACATTTTACAAGAGGAGAGTAAGACAGTGTAGCTTACCTAACCTGGCAAAATGCAGTCTGGGAAAACAGAAAAGGCTGCCCTCCACTAAGACAAGAGTGAGGTGAAAATACCCTGGCAGCAATAGTGCTCTTCACTGGTAAAGGTATGGACTGGCTAGCAAAGGGCTTCAGCAGCAAGTCATCAGTGCAGCAACTTTCAAATCGCATGGGAAAGTGAGAAACCTAACTTCCCTCCAGTGAGAGCATTATTGGTTCCTGAAAAGAGTAATATGGAAAGACTCTCTGGGAAACCAGGGCTAGGACATCCCTCCCAGACTGCTGTTTCTTAATTATATCAAACTCCGTGTAGGCACTCTGCTCTTCAGATTTAAAAGGACCTTAATTCGGTTCAGTTCAATTTTCTTCTAAGGATTGCTTTAATTTGGAAGAACTGTGTCCATTCAAGGCTAATGTGATTTAATGAATTCATGCTAAACTCATGACTTAAGTTAATTTGGATTAATTTTCCCAACCATTTTTCAGCAGACAACCCTTAAGATGTGGTAGAAATGGCAAAGAAATCTTAAACAGTCCTGCTTGTGACTCAGTTCTAGACTGGAAAGTAGATTTTCTGACTGCAGAAGGCCTGAAGAAACATCTGGCCATGCCTGACATGCCTCTCCCTGGAGAGCTGCTGAGGAGAGTGCAAGCTGCCAGGCCCAGTGTCTCGACTTTCCCTGGTGTTTTCCCTTCCTGCCCCCTGTGGGGGCCAAGCAGAGCAGCCTGGTGATGTCCTTGTTTGGGAAGAGTGTTAGTGCTGTCCCATGGGAAGGTGCGCTCTGTGGGACAGCCTGTTCTGAAAGGTGGAGTTGGGTGTGCTTTGTGAGTAGCATTTGATGTAGATCAAGGGGAGTGTGGGCTGTTTGGCTGTGTGCTACCCGGACATAGAAAAACATACCTTTTTTTAATTCCCTGAACTGCATTCCATTCCTGATGCTTGCCGGCTTCTAGGAAAGAAAGCGCATTTCCCTGTGATGCTGTTCTAAGGGGTTTACAGCTCAGCTGCGATGGGAGGTGTTATTTCTGTCGCTGCTATTAGTTGGCACATCTTTATTTGCCTCTTTCTGGCTGGCACATCGTGGGTGGGAAATCCGTGAGCCCTAATCTGTCGGGCTTTGGAAGGTGCACGAAGGGTCACTGCCGGCAGCCCCGGCCCGGAGGGCAGCGGCGGGAGGATTTAGCGGCGTGGAGCACCGAGCGCGGCCGCTGCGGGAAGGGACCGCGCTGCCGGGGCTCTGCACGTTGCCATGGGAACAAAGCTGGAGCCTTAATCGGGATGCGCGTGGACGTGAACCCACCGCCTGCTGTCCTTTTGGCCTCACCTCCTGCTGCCCCAGTCCCGGCGTGGCTCTGACTGTCCTGTGCCAAGTGGGTGGGAGGGGAGCTGGCGTGGAGGGACCCCGTGGGGCTGAGGGTGCAGGAGAAGCCTCCTGAACCCCAAGGAGAGAGGTTAAAGTTGTTCCCTGCGTCCTGGGAGTGGAAAACACCTCTGCTGAGGTGGTGGGGCAAAGGGAGCCTGAGGAGCAGGCAGCAAGGGTAAGTCTGCCAGGGCAGCTGTGGTGGGAAGCACTCTGAGATACTGGGGTGCCTAGACACTGCAGGGAGGGAGTGAGTTTTGAGAAGGTCACTGCTGCATGGACCTTATGTGGACCTTTAGATAGCACCCAACAGGCTAGCTTGAAGAATGGTACAATTGTATCATAACAAATTCAGCTCAGGGACTGTACTGAAACCACTTTGCAGCTTCAAGGACCCAAGGTAGTACTTCTGCAAGCTGTTGCTGTGCCTTACGGTCTTTCTAGGTTGTTCAGGTTAGCTCTGGCATTTCTGAGGTAGGGATGTAGCATTATACAATATAGACATGGTTTTGAGAGGTCTGAAAATGTGAGGAGGCTGTTGCTGGGGAATTAAAGCAATTGCATAGTGCACTTAGAGCAAGCTTATGCAAAAATGGGTGAACAAGGAGATCTCACTTAATGTATTCTCTCTGCACTGTGAGCAGTGCAAAGAAAAATTTGCTAAATGAAAATCTTTTCACTTGTAATACCTAGCTCAATCAATACCTAGAAGGGAGCATTTCAGGGAAACCTAGAAGCTGCAGCAAAAGCTCTTGACACCTCTAGAGGCAATAATCTGCCTTCTGAGTCCATAAAGACTGCAAGATAACTGATAAGCTCTGAGGAGGTGGTTTGGTGCAAGCTGTAGGATGAAGATGTTGCCCTCTTGCAGTCCTGAAAAATGCCAAGATGCACCATCAATGGTGATATGTCCGTTTCCCAGCAGGAAGGATTATGATCAGCCTGCTTAAAGTCCTCCTGATGGTTCTGTCTGAAATGCTGTTCATGTAAAGTTTAGACTGTAAACTTGCACAGCATCACTGTACCCTGTTAGCATGCTGCTGTCCGAGTTCCCAGAGAACTGAGGACCTTCTTTGTCCAACTTCAAGATACATAACTGACCTTGTAAGGAAGCAAACTGCCCTGCGAAGGACTGAGTCCAAGACTGGGAGGGCTTGTATGATTAATCTCTGTTGAAACAGACATTCTGGTGCTTATGGAGTGAAATGAAAATCTTCTGGGGAGCCAACAATTGATGCGTAGCAATGAAACACACAAATTACCAATGGGCTGTGCAAACATCACGCCCACCCCACCCTGAAGATAGCTGAAGGGGTATGCACAGCCCTTGATTTAGCATCCTCAGACCTTTATACAGGAATGGAATATGTACATTGTAAAGCATACAGATATGTAAAAAATATTGCTTACTTTTTCTTCCTTGGATATCCTAGAGTTGCAGTATAAAGAGAGATTCAGTAGGAAGGCCAGTGAGGGATATGTGGAAAGGCCATGTTTTTCCACTGATGAATAGAGAGGTTTGTCCATAGCCTAGTGCAGAATGCACAGGGAGCCTGACCATATTTTCACTTCCATTTAGAGAGTATGATAACACTATGAAGTTAGTGGGATTAGCCTGAGGGGCAAAAGCACAGAGACCTACTGTCAGCCCTTAGAAACTGCTGGGTGACATAACAAGAGCAGTTGGACACCAAATGAGCTGCAGAACACTGGGCTGATGTTTTCCATGCAGTGTGCTTCATTCACTGAGCTTGCCCATTCTGCAGGGCTGCATGCCTTGAAGAGCACCAACACCAAGATAATAAATGTACATCATTCTTCAGCTCTGCTCCTTCTACTCTTAGCACACCAAAGAGGAGAATGTCCTCTGAGATAAAGGGTGCACAGCTACTGCTGCAGGCTCCTGCGCAGTGCAGACAAATGACTAGTGTAGGAATGTACACATCCTGAAGGCACTGAGATAATGAAAAGGTTGAGCTCCTTGCACTAGCCACCACTCTTGAAGTTTTTCATTTCAGTGCTTCTCAGGAGGAGATATTCAGAAGTTTTATATGAAAAAGTGAAAAAACACTTCTTACTAGTGAAAAAAAGTTATCTTGAAGCCAGATGACCAGAGTGATGTCTTTGTATCAGCTTTCAGAATTGCTTAGCTGCACCCTGAAATAAACCTTCCTGTGGCTAAACCCTTCCCACAAATATTCCCTCTTATGACCTACCTAAAGAAAAGACAATTCTGATTTTTTTTTCATTTTGGGGTTTTTTTTTAAATCAGATCTTCTTGATGTGTATTATTTACATGACTACTTGCCTCCATGCAAGGTGAGTCCTGAAGGATTGTATTTTGTCAGAATAAAGTCGGTTAAAACTATGTTTGGGGTGTTTTCACCCATGGTTTGAGGGCATCTGCCTTCCTCTGGGCTGTGTCCAGGGCTGTGTAGTGAAGCAGCCTGTGTAAACCCTGGCTTCTCCCTGAGGACACAAACCAGAGTCTTAATTAGCTCTGGATGCATGTGTGGTGATGCAGAGACTGCTCTTCAGTAAGTCTGGGCTGCACCATCACCTGTGATTTCATCGGGATCATTGTCAGATGCTAATCCACTTTGGGTGCTGCCAGCCTGCATTGGAGTGTGGCTGGCATACTTGGCCAGACTTGGCCTGTTTTGGGACATCCTGCATGTAATTCCTTTGTGTACATGGACATGTGTATGTCTATATACACACACACCTGTGAGAAACCAGGAGTGCAGGAAGACAGAAAATGACTTGGAGTGATACAAAGTGGAAGGAAAAGACAAAACACCACAGCCTCTGGTTCTTCCCTTGCAGCCAGTGCAGTGCTGGACACGACTTTTTGTTTTCTCCCCTCACATGGTCATTTGTTTATCTTTTGTCACAGGCCCTGGCCAGGCAGGGTTCAGACTGAATAGCTTGTTTCTCTCCTGCTTGCTGTAGCCCCTGCTGATGCTTCCATCTCCTTCCCACTCCCCCATCGTGCCAGAGTGTGTGGTTAAGAAAAACGACGGACAGGAGATGCAGGAAAACAAGATGCATCAGCTTTGCCTTTGAGTCAGTCAAAGAGCTATTTCTATACCTAACACATCTCACTCTGACTTTTATTCTCTTAGATGCTTTTGTTACTCTTATTATTAATGACCAGCTGAGGCAAATTCTTTTGCTGCTCTATCATTTTCTTTCTCTGCTGTGTCGATCCTCGACAGAAATCTCAGTGTCTCATGTGTGTGTGTGATCTTGAAAAAGATATGGCAGTTCAGTCTCAGCCTTGGGTTTTGTTTAAAAAAGTACAAAGCCTAATATAGATAGAAAAATTTGAATTCAAGTACAAAATGTATCTTATTTATTATGCTGCTGCTTTCAAGTTATGTCAAGGGCATATTGAAAATATAGATATATATTAATGTGCAGGTAAGTATAGAAAGAACCTGAATTCAATTATGTGTGCTTCAGCACAGAGTTAAGCTGACTGAAATGGGCTTCTTGACTTTCATTGTCCGAGCAAAAAAACATACAAAACTGAAACTTGTATCACCCTATTGCAAAGTCAGACAGACCAGCTCCCACTTCCAGATCCTCTTCATCAAATCCTGAGGAGTGTAAATGTTCATGTGCTTAGATCATGGAAGTGGATATAATGGTCCTTGCAGCCATAATCACTGTTGCAACTGTGAATATGAAGTACTTCAGGAAGGGTGGGAAGATTTCAGGCTCTAGCTCTACGAGTCTCCTGTGGTCTCCAGTCTTTTACCAAGAACAATTTCAAATTCCTCAGAGTTCAGAAGAGGCTGTTCCATCTATAGGGAGTTTGCCACAATTTCTGCCTCAGTCTCGTAACAACAAGAGCTGTGAAAAACAGCTATTAATCATCAGGGCAACGAAAAGGAATGGAAGAGCTATGATCCCCAACAAAAATAATAGAAAAAAAATGCAGCAGCTGTGGATTTGGCAGAAGATGCTGCATATGTTTGGATGGGCATGTGTGCATGCAGGAGACTTCATGTATTTGTGAGTGTTTTTATCCATAAAGCTGTAGAAAACCTCCTATTGAGTTTTTGAGACTTAATAGATGGGAGCTCAAGAAGATTTGAGAAGGGAACTTCTTTCCTGTCTAATATCTGTGTAAATAACTCCATGGGTCTCAGAGTTTCCAGTGGGGATGAGGAGAATCAATAGTAATTTAAAACTTTGTGAGTCAATTCAATAAGCAAGACAGACATGACAGCAGCTTCCCAACAGGGGCACTCCTCACTGGTTGATTAGGAAAACGAGCTGGGTGGAGAGAAGGTAGGTGCAGTTTTCATTCATCCTGGAACTAACTATGGCCAAAGCAAGCTCTAGTGGGGACTGGGTCTTCAAGCACATTGACATCCTTATTGTTTCAGCCAAGGACTCTGACAACACACTTCAGTGACACAGTAGCTTTCCAAAGCAGGGACTTAATCCAGAGGCCTAGTCCAGTGGGTCAGGAATGCATCTTCTCCTCAGACTTGGAGAGTCCCCAGCTAGATCTAATACCAGAATAAGGGTCACCAGGATGGCGCAGGCTGGGATTTGAACTAGTTAGCTCTCCTGATTTGGCAACTCTACTGGACACGAGCTGGAGCTTCCACACAATGCTGATGAACAGATGCCTTAGGGCCAGTGCATGGTTTCTGTGCCTCCTGTTGCCTGGTGCAGACATACCCATTCTGTGCTAATGAGACAGCTGCTTGCCAGCAGCATGGCCAAACAAAAATGGACCAGGGTACTGTTTTTATGCCCAGACTATTTCATCCTGTTTTGAAAGTATAAGGCAGGGGGTAAAATACCTCTTAAAATAAAACCACACAGAGCTGCCTTCTTGCCTGGTATACAGAACAATGATTTGGCATTCCTTCTGTCCCAGCCCTTGCCATAAAACATAGGTTGAAGTGAGCTGAGTCAGGTTTGGGAGAGCTCAAGGCAAGAAGGAATTGTACTCTGAGCAAGCAGCACCTCCTTTCCAAAGTGATGGAATCTGATCTGGAAGGTGCGGAATTGTGGATACTCACTGTCTCAGAAAGCTGTGAGTGTCAAATGGCTGAATGCTTACTCCCAGGCTCAGGAGGAGAAAAGGTGGGCTCCCCTCTTTCCGAGTGGTCCCTCAGGCTGTCGGGGGATGAGCCCCGCACTGTGATTTGGGTAGCGACGCCCAGCCCCAGTCTTCGCAGCTCCTATGACGACGTGCCGTGCCGTGCCGGGCCGTGCCGTGCCACAGCGCTGGCGAGCGCGGCGCGGTGCATCCCGGCGGGATGCCGGCGGTCCGGAGCTCGCGGCCGCAGCGGCATTTCGTGTGCGCTGTTGCCAAGGAAACTGGGACCAGGGCGATGGGGCCGGTCCGGTTCCTCTCTCTCTCTCTCTTTCTCTCTCTCTCCCCCTCCTTTATTTATTTATTTATTTATTTATTTATTTACTTTTGTTAAAAAGTTATTTTTCCTTTGGGATATATTCAGAATATCAATTATTACTGTCTTAGAGAAGAGGCAGCCAGGTATGAGGTAATGCGAGATTTGGAGTCTGTGCAATCTAGTCAGACCTCAGCTCTTGGTTTTGTCCACTTGCTAGAGAGCTCTCCTGTGTTGTGTTTTGTTTTTCCTTCGAGTAACAGAATTGCCCATTTACTGCTGTCCAGGATGGATAAGGCTGAAGCCTTTTATTGCTCCTGGCCTTAAGGAAAGCAAAGGGCACACCTACACAGAATTTGTGTGCAGCTGATCGCTCATTTGTACTCTAAGGCAAGCCAGCTCTCATCCAAAGGGTATGAAAGTTATATCAATATGTTAAAAATTATCTAAACTGGTTAACAATACCAGCCGGTGAGAAAAGATTAAATCCTGGCACAATATTACTTTAAACTGACTGCCTTACTTCAGCTGTAGTCTGTCCATCTTAAAACATAGGCACAGCCAACTTCACTCTGCCCATAAAGGGACTAGACCTTGGCATCATCAGGACTGCAGGTGCCATCTGTTAGGACAGAGGAAACAACTAACAGCTTAGCCTGAAGAAGGTTAATGATTAAATAAGCAAGGAAAAATTTGAGAGATAGAGGGTATCACTGCTTTATGAGAGAAGAGGAATAGAGGCACTTAACAGACACACTCTGACCTGGCCACAGCTGGACCATAGTGAGAAGAGATCTTAAACTCCTGAGAGGCTCAGGGAGCATTGGATACAGTGCTGAACTTCCAGGACTTATGTAAATTGACTCTGTGAACCTTTGGAGGTTCAGGTCATATGAGGGTTTGCTCATAATAAGAGACCAAAGGTATACTTTATGAAATGGGAGAGCAGTTAATTTAGAAATGATAAAAAGAAATAGTATTTCACTCAGGATAGTTGATTTGAGAAATTTATTCAATGACATCTTGCCAAATACTGTGACTGGACTTTTTTTAAAGTGCTGGATAGTTTTATGGCTGCTATTGATTAATAAGGCTATAGCCAATGACATCCCATTCAGCTTACAGTCAAAATTCAGTCCTTAGTCTGGAGGGTAAGACAGCCAGAAAAGAAGAGCCAGGCAAACACCATGATGTAATCAGATGGATGAGTAATGGGGCAGTCTGACTTTCATTGTTTTGGGCTGGCAATGTCAAGATATTAAGCCAGCCTAGTGGGCTTCTCTGAGTTGGGACAGGGAAGCTGGTCCTGGGCTGTCCGAATTGCCTGCGTGGTATGATGTCACCTGGTGGATGAACTCTGCTCAGCCTGCCCAGTAGTCTAATCCGTCCATGTACTTTCATCAAACAGGGAAATACACACCTACAGAGGTGAAAATGGAAATGTAACAATCCTGGTGGGAAAACTGTTTATCCTGGCAGCATGGTAACTGCTGTTTCTCTTCTGTGGAAAAATGCTGGCATCCGTGTATGATGCTTTAAGAAGCTGGTGCAACATACCACCATACATTAGCTTGCTTTTACCAGTCATTGTTTATAAAAGCCACAAAGGTTACACCCTCTCTTTAGCCAAACAACTGAATTTCTCTGAATTGTATATGTCAGACAATGGCTCTGGTACGTTTGACTCCTTCATCTTTTTTATTAACTGCATGTGGTATAGAGTGGAACAACACCAAGATCAAGATTACAGAATCTAGGTTATCTTGTGTTTCCTCTGTTGCAAAGCCTTTTGAACAAATTATTTCTGCAGACCCTTAAGCAGAAAGTGGAAATCACTTAGCTGTTTTCAGCCCTTGAGTAATCTTTAATTGGACATCTTTTTGTTGCAGCTCTCAGGAACTCCTTGGTACTGGAGCACTTGGACTGTTGCCCCTGGGTTAGAGCTCTGCAGCAGATCTGTTTCCACTGCTACAGAGAGATTAATGTCCAATCCATGACTGGGATCTGTGTATATGATGAAACTTTTATGTGTACATTACGTCATTATACATGTGAATTTGGTATATTTGTTATCATTTACCAGGGTAACAATTGAACTGTGCTAACAATTCTAAATTCTTCATTGCAATTAGTAGCCATCAGGGATTGTGGCTTCCAGAGAAGATCTAGAGAGTCGACAACCATTCTCCTAATTAATTTATCACAGTGTATCCTGTCTGTCTTTCTATCAGTGGTGACACTGAACTGGGTCTCTTGCTATCACTCATCCACCAATTCCTGTAACCATCAACTCTGAGCTATGTATCCTTCTGTCAAATAAGTCTAGTGTGTTCAGTAATTATTGCAAGAACAAGGGAGGGAACTGGTAAATGATATGGTTATATAAACCACATTTCTTCATGTAAGGAATTGGAACTTCCCACTGATAGCACGTTCCCAGGGCAGCTTGGAGGATTTTCATTAAGAATGATCCACTCGTCAGTGAATCAGAACATGGGAAAAGGATTGCAGGAGGTCATCTGCTGTGCAAGTCAAAATCATTAGTAACCCAGGGAACCTATTTCAGTAGAACAGGAAAGTTTTGAAATCCTGTTAAATAGTATAAACTAGGCAGAGTCATTAGGAAATGACACAATTCAATGTGCTCCAACTTTACATTGAGTAGGTTTTACTGTGAATGTATTTCTGGAAGTGTGAGTGTGTGTATGTGTGTGAGATGCAGAGATTCTGTTTTAGATGCCAATTCCAGCAGGAGGACATAATATTAGGTCTGTAGTGTCACCATGTTCTCATAGTCCCTACTGCGAGCATTCGAGAAAGGACTCGCACAGCCTGATACAACACGCAATATAAAAGCCAGAGTTTTATTGTATTGAGTTGTTGAAAACTAAATAAAAAAATTACATTTGGAGAGAAAAAACCAAACAGACAGAGGATCCTGACTGTAGGCTAGCCTGAGGCAGTAATGGATTTGTGGTAAGATAAACAGAAGTAAATGAACACTTAAGCAACAAAGATCCTGATTTCCTGTCAGATATGTTATAACAAACGGCACTCAGACATATAAGAAACTAAATTATGAGACGTTGAACTGTTGTGGCATTTTCCATCACGAGCAGTAAAACTCGCAGTGAATCAAGTATCCCACCAGGACTGTGACAAATAGGTACACAGTGGTGTCTCAGTTTTGAAGAAAAGAAACACATAGGTAGGGAAATGAAAGCCTGTGTTTTCCAAGAAGTTATTCGGTTCTTGCTCACTCCTTTTTGCCCCCCTCCAAACTGTGTGGTAAACAGGACTGAAATCTAAACAAGAGGCAGCCCTGTGTGGCTTGGCTGTTTGTCATAGAGTAATTCTGCAAATCAAGACTGTGCTAAAGACACATGAATAGCTTTTCTTCTAAATCAGGAAAATAAGAAGAGGGCTTTGGAAAGTGATAGTGGCCTGAGTCATTAAGATCTGATAGGATCCCCTCTACGAGCTGGAAAGGAAGGGCAGACCCCAGTTGTTAAATTATGGCTGCACAGGAAGCCTAATGAAGCAGCAAATGGGGTTAAATATACAGATGTTCCCAAAAGCCTCATAAAAAGAGGCTACTAGCCTAGCAGCACAAATTGTATTTGTCCTGCACCTGTGTGGAGACAGCAGAGTAGGGCATTTTGCAATGACATGGTATATTTCTCAAAATCCTGGAAGCAAACAAGTACTCTGGACTTGCTCCTTACTCAAATTCCTTGTGCATAACTTGACACACCTTGCGTTTGTGAGGTCTGGCACTTTGAAGCTGAAGGAGCTTGCCACCCCTAGCAAAAATGTGTTCATGGACCAGCCACCAGAGCATGGAGCACAGAACCAGAGTGCATTCAGGTAGGCTGCACAGAGGAAACATCGCGTGCTGATCTCCTCGCTTGCCAAGTCAGCAGTCAATACCACAGCTCAGTGAAAGGCTGGCCAGTTCCTCAGCACGAGTGGACCACTGCAACTGTTTTTGGGGATCTTGCATTCCCCTGCTTTGTGGATGTTCCCCAATCTGCTCCATGGCTAGAAGCAGTTTTGCTCTGGATTGTAAGATCCTGTTTTAAGGCAGTAGTTGTATTTGCTTGCCTGGGGAATCTAGAGTGCCTGTTAGGAAGGAACTTGTGAGAAAAGCTCCCTGGAGACCTCTCCCACCACATCTGAGGTAAATGGCTCGTTAAATGGCAGTGATTGGTTTCAAATGGTGCAGCTGGAGGAGGGCTCCTGGGAGACCCACCTGCAGCCTTGCCAAGGGCTCGCATCTTCAGTGAGGTGTGGGTCAGACCTGGCTTATCTGCAAGTCTGAAGAACTCAGAAGCATTGGTGATAATACTCTAAACCTTATCCTACCTCTGCACACCCTCTTCCATCCACCTAGGAACTCCCTTGCCACCGGTCTCCAAGAGGAGGCTTCATGGTGAGTGTGTTTGTACCTTCACTGTGTGCAATCCAGCCTTCTCATCTGAAGGGTTAAACGTGCAGGAGGAGGAGGCAATACTTGTCCCAGCATCGGTAAACTCGGAGCAGATTTTCTGTGGGAAGCCATCTGTCAACTGGGGAGTGGTGCTGTGTCAATTGATCAGCTCCACCTCCAGCTCAGCTCTGCAAACTACAGATCCCTGACCTTGTAGGGTGGCAGTGGGGGAGTACTGGGATCTCTGGAAGCTTTGAGATCCTGTAATGGAGCCTCTGCTCTTTCAGGCACCCTGCAGCATCTTGCTGTCTCTTGCAGCAGGTAGTGATGGAAAGCCTGAGCTTGCAGATGAAAGGGCTGTAGGAGGAAAACAAGCTTTTTCCTTGGGGATTGTATTTCACCTGGATGATGTGCAATGTAAGGGACTTCTGATTAAAACTTGACCTATCCCTATCCCAAACTTAAATCTGTCTCCCAGTGGCAATGCTGAACCATATTTTGGCTGTTTCAAGGTGAAAAAAAAAGGAAGGTGGAAAATGTAAAATTTCTTCAGGAGCAAAATAGGAGCTTAAAATTTTCTGTAAAAACCCGTAAGGTCTGGAAGGATAAAATACTCCTTTTTAGGTTCAGACTGTAATAAAGCAATAATGATTCTGTAGGGTATATGTGTGTAAAAATTGTAAAACCACCTTAGATCTATCTCCTAATTTAAAAACTTTCACTGTAGCACTACAGTGAGGTCAAATTCGTGCTCTGATAGCCCCACTGTTCTGTATCAGTTCAGCTCCTTCTGTTTTTCCTTGACTTTTCATTAGGCATGCCCAAAAACAAGGTTGGGAAGAAAATTGTGGCTTTTGGACATTTTTCTTAGTTTGCTTTTTGTCTCCCCCAAAAGGCAGTGACTGAGATTTCTGTCCAACTCTGTCAGCAGTTCTCCTGATTTATTATGAGAGGGACACTTTTTTCTCTACTATTGTCTGTCCTTCCTTCTTCACCCTTCTCTGAGTGCTGAGTTGGTTAGGGAATGAAGAACATTTGGCTAGCCCAACTATTGGGGTGATTAAGCACCAAGAGACATCTTGGCAAACCAAAATCTTGACTGGCTTGCACCTCCTTAATGCTCTCATTTTGAATATAAGTTGCCTCTTCTTGCTGCTTCTGTAATAGAAATGCCAACAGTTGCTCAAGAGCAATTATTGCATGCACAGCCAAGTGGTTTGTGCTGTTTGATGTAAAGTGGGGTGCTTCCATTTCTCAGTGGAATGGAATTGTTTCTCTGGGTGGTGATAAAGCTGTCTATTTGCTGTATTGATTTTTGACGTTCTGATACGCTCTTGTTAGTGAGAAGCTCTGAATTTTCTCCCTGAGTCTTTTGGGGGCTGAATTCCTGCTGACAGTTATGGGAGGCACTCATGTGGAATGAACTGTCAGCAGGCATTTGAGCTTGACCCTGTTGAAATCACTGGGAAGGCATTGCCTCCTGCACCTTGCTATCATGCCTGCTAACTCCTGGGAGTGTGTGTGTGTAGCCTCAAAATAGCAGTGGATTTACCCCCTAGTGTCCCCTATTTGTCATTGAGGAAGCAACCAGACAAGATTTCCAGACTCTGTGTGTCAAATGTTCCTGTAATTCAGTAACCAGGCCCTTCAGATTTTGGACTCTCTGCTGGATATGGTGAAAAATTGCAGTCAATTCAGAGGCTCTTATGCATAAGTGTAGAAAGGCTCTTGTTGAACTTAATATAAAAATAAATGCTAGTCATGGGTGTAGCTGTCTTGCCTTTTCATGTTGCAGTAAGGCTGAATCCTTGCACTCTACCATTCCCTTTGCTACAAGTGGCTTTCAAAGGCACTGTGCAGTGGAGGGTGTTGGAGATGCTTGCTCAGGATTTTTTCAAATTCTGGCTCATGCTGTGACAATAGTTTGATTTTTTTCCTCTGCCTTTTCTAATTTTCTGCATAAGCTTCAAAGACATGAAGTATCTTTTTATTAGAAGAGTAGATTCTTTTCCTGAGCACAGTTTGGAGAGGAGGGGTGAATTCCAGCGATAAAAAATATGAGATGTTTTCCAAATATTGAATGGCTCCAGTTGCTGCTCCTGTTTTGTTGGTTTTTTTTAACTTGTCTTCATATCGTGTTTTCATTTTTCTTTTTCATATGTTTATTATTCCACTAAGCAAAGAGCAGTCCTAAGAGAACTTTCACATGTGGGTGGTGAGCTGTATGGAGGAAGCAAACAGAGTTTAATCACAAACCTCGTAAGAGAGGCACGGGGATCTGGGAGCAAGGACTCTTTGATATAGGATGTGACCCATAGGAAATAGAAACAAACAGCTCAAGGCTGGGTATGGGATCAGGCCTTTATTTTTATTTTTTTTTTCTGGAGTTGCTGAGCTATAGCATATTTTGTCAATATAGGAAATGGCTATAGGTAATCAAAACCATGAGTAAAGGATGAATGGACAATTGATTAACTACATCCGTGCCAAAAAACCAACTTTACCTGCCAAGCTGTAGGAGACTTAATCTGGTAGAGAGCTGTTCTAATTGTGACTTATCTTGAGGTAATGTCTTGAGGCACAATGAGTTTTCCCAGGTCTCAAACTCCCGAGTACATCTTTTTGTATCTCTGGTCCCATTTTCCAGGCTTATTAAAAGAAGATGGGGCTGTTCTCATTCCTTAAAGTGGTGTTTGGATTTGGAGAACTTTGTTATTATAATGGGAATCTGTACACAGAGAGATATAATTTAGTTATGTTTTTGGTTTTTGTTTTATTTTTTTTCAATATGTGGTTGGGTTTTTTTTTGTGATCTAATCCTACTCTACAGAAGTCAGGAGGAGTTCGCAGTTGCTTTTAAAAGATAGAAGATATATCCCTAAGAGAGCATATTGGCAAATACTTTTTTCCATTCCTTTCCTTCATGAATTGGGCAAAAGCAGGGATTTGCATTTCTCTGGATCTGTCATAAATTGAAAGCCTGGTAAATGGTGAAATCCCAGGACAGAAGAGATTTACACTATGCCATTGGAGAGCTGAAATCTATATAAAACTCCCTTGGAGTCTTCAAGGTTGTAAAGTGGTACAAGTTCTGATTTTTGCAAAGAAGAACTTAGTATGGTAGAAGGATATGAGAGCAGTACGAAGAGAAATACTGAGCTGATATTTCTCTAAAACGTGGTGTCAACAAATCTCATCATACTTTAGAAATCTCTGTTTTTTTAAAATGTATTTTATTCTGAGACTGAGCCTTCACGGTTATACACAGAAGAACTGTCCAAAACTCTGTGCTGCTGCTTGCTTTGAGAGGAGCTAGCAGTAGAGATTGTCAGAGCTATTTGCATCCAATGATTTTGTCTACTCTATTTGTACTTTAGTCTGGATACTCAAACCAGAGTGACTGTCCCAAACTCAGTATCGAAATGACTGTCCCAAGAATCAGTATCAAAACTGCTGTGTATGCTGTTTATGCTACATATAAGGTTATAATAATCCTGTGATTAAAGCTCTTAATTTCATGGAAATATTTTGTGCATATTCTGTTTTTCTGTCCTCAGTTGTGTACCACTTGTTCTCTGTCTGTTAGAATCAGGCCTAACAGTTGAAACTTTTAAGTAATTTTGGCAACCTGCCTTTAAAAATAAAGTAAGGACAGCTGGTCATAAAAAGTATCTTACTTCCTTCTCACTTGCTTCCCTTAGATTTTAAAAAGTTAAAAATCTTTAAGCTCTGGCCAAGATGTGAAGAAAGATTCTGTGTGCCTAGCCTTTATGCTCAATGGATTGACTAGGAATGCTGTTTATTTCCTTTGACCTATTCTTGTTTTCTTTTTTTCTCTCTTCCTCTCTTTGACTTCCTATTCTAGGATGAGTCATCCATGTTCTTCCAGTTTGGCCCATCCATAGAACAGCAAGCTTCTGTCATGCTCAACATCATGGAAGAATACGACTGGTACATCTTCTCCATTGTCACTACTTACTTCCCTGGTTACCAGGACTTTGTGAACAAGATCCGCAGTACCATTGAGCACAGCTTTGTGGGTTGGGAGCTGGAGGAGGTCCTTCTGCTGGACATGTCCCTGGACGATGGGGACTCAAAAATCCAGAACCAGCTCAAGAAGCTCCAAAGCCCTGTTATCCTCCTCTACTGCACAAAGGAAGAGGCCACCTACATTTTTGAGGTGGCCAACTCGGTGGGTCTGACAGGCTATGGTTACACGTGGATCGTGCCCAGCCTGGTGGCAGGGGATACTGACACAGTGCCATCTGAGTTCCCCACCGGGCTCATCTCTGTCTCATATGATGAATGGGACTATGGTCTTCCTGCCAGAGTAAGGGATGGAATAGCCATAATCACCACGGCTGCTTCTGATATGCTGTCTGAACACAGCTTCATCCCTGAGCCCAAGAGCAGCTGTTACAACACCCAGGAGAAAAGGATTTACCAGTCCAACATGCTCAACAGGTAAGGGAAAGATCTAGGCCAGCCATACAAAGGACAGTCAAAGATGACCTCTGATACCATTTCTGCTAGGCATGTGGTGCTTTGGGGCAGCAGATGGTGTTGGTCAGAACCTGGGCAGGGGGAGGTGAGCTGAGCGTGGGACCCATGTTGCTGTGCGTCGTGAGTCCCAGTGTTGTCACTCCCTTAAAAGCCTTCATACAACACAGAGGGCAAGTCAGCATGAGGAAAAGGAATAACAAAGGCACAGTGCAACAATCTGAGTGTGCCCCTCAATGCACAAATTTTTCCTTTCGTAACAGCACTGAACTTCTTGGGGTGTCTTTGTATGACCGGGTCTGCAGGTGGGCTCTTGCTGCAAGCAATGGGAATGTTTGTGTCGAAGTCTAGAAGGCACCAGCTTCTGTTCCAGGCCCTGGCACTATGTGAACGGGTGTCCCTTATAGGTGATGATTGTGTAACCTACCTGGAATAGTTTCATGGCAACTATTGTCTGAACACCAAGCATCCTTCTGCTGTTCATTAGCCCTGAATTACAGGATAGAAGGAAGTACAAAGAGATGTGGAGAACTAGAGCTGCAAGAAGAGTTAGAGCCATCAACTCTGCTCAGATCCTTCTTCATGCTCTAAGCCTTTAAAGACCTTGAATGTCTTAAGAATCTTGTTTACCTCAGAGGAGGGCTTCAGCTGTCACCCTGCTCTTTGGCACTTCACTGGCTGTTGTTTGCTGGGTGTTTTAGGTGCTGTTCTCTCTTGTGTACCTTATGCAGAAAGCCTAGTACCTTGATTAGAACAGCAAGTTTTTTTCAAATTGAAAAGGGTATTTGAACATAGGGAAAACCTGTTTGAATAAACATCTTCTTTTTATCCAAATTCAAATTTTCTTAAGAAACAGTGCTAAGACATCTGTTTAAGGGCATAGAGGTTGTGGTGGAACAACCTCTAGAACTCTGATTACTAAATGTTCCTTTTTGTCCCAGATGGAGTTTTAGCATGTGGCAAAGCAGCCCAGATAATTAGACATGGAATCCAGATGCCCCCTGATCTGCTCAGATGTCATTGTCCAATGTTTTACATGTAAAATCCTTGGACATGTTAGATCCTTTGTGGTGAGAAAAGGAGAATCCAGGCAGTAGCCATCAGGCCACACAGAGCTCAGTGTCTTTGTTCATTTGTCATGTTGAATCACTGAGCAGTGCAAATGTGATGGATTGGTCTACATGCTGTGACCCCTCACTGTCAACTTTACTAGGCAGATAGAGGGACAAATGGACAAGGAAGCAGGTTTTTGCTTTGCTTGAACGTTGGGGACTGTACGAGGACTTTATTCTTTGGCCCAATATATTATCCATATTGATGTTTGTTCTTTGTCCCTATGATCCATTGGCATATTACCAGATCTTATTGCTTTTACTTCCTCCTCCCCGTGCTGGTTTTTCTTCTCTATGCAGGCCTTGAAACTACCAAAGGTGCCCAAAGCTTTTATCTCTTTCCTTCCCAGCTAGGCTTAGGAGTAAGGGTTTTTTCTGCTCCTCTTTTGAGTCATCACTGAAATGATTAAGCAGGGAAAATTTATATAGTGTATACAAAGTAATGAGAAGTAACATCAAGGCAGGCTTTTGTTCTACCTTTCCAAATGAAGAGGGATTCTGGGGGAAGCTCTATTGTGTCTTTTCAGCAGTTATCTAGAAAACAAAACGTTCCCTGCTATGTGATGCAGCGTTCTGCAGAGACCTTCTGCTAATGAGTTCTGTTGACACTCTGTTAGCCCGTGCATAACATCACACCCATATAGGTATGCTGCTTCAAGGACCCAGCATAATCTCTCTGCAGAGCACCTTTTTGCATTGTTTAGAAGTCACCAGCTCAGTGACCCTTGAGTGTAGATGTGCCAGCACTGTTGTGCTGTGTAGATATGCCCTGGAGCCTGGGCACCCCACATGAAGGCAGTTCCAGTCACTTGTGAAGATCCTAGCTTTCTTTTCACCTTCATGGCCCCAGACATGCTGTTTCAGCTCCCTTGTCTCCTTTGGGTACAGCATTCACAGGAATGAGTGCCAATAGATGTAGATACACCCAGCTTAGTTTGGGTACTGACATCAGTCTCATGAGAAGCACAGACAAGTTAGTGGGTGCCCAGCTCTGTTCTGCCACTGTGCAGATTGCTGCAGGCACCTGAGCTAACTGAGATAAAATTATACATTTGTAGTTACTTATGAGCCAGGGTGCTGGCCAGTGAGGGGGTTCTGCCCTTGCCTCCTTTCCCTCCCACCCACCCATGTTTCCAAACTCTCTGTATTTCCAAGTGAGATGGTTAAAAATTTGACTTCAGTGAGTTGGGTACTTAGTTTTTTATTTTAAGTCAAATTACTTTCAGGCAACTTTTGAAGTTTAAAAGCTAGTGGTGTCTGAAATAAGCCATTGCTTTTACAAATCCAAGGGTTCAATAGAAATTGGATAGCTTCAAGCTCAGCCTCATGCCTGAAGTCTGTGGAGGAGGAGAGGTAGAGGAGAAGCACAAGATGTGGAAGGAAGCAGTCACGAAGATGTGAGTTCACCTCACTGACCCAAAACCCACAGAGATTAATAGCTGTAATCTGTGTTCATACCTTCAAGTTCCATTGAATTTGCTGGAATTTACTATGTGCTGAGCTTTATACCTCTCATGACATGCTTTGTCTGTGTGGGATATTGCAGGTTCTGCAGACCTGGCTACTTCGTACTTTCCCTAACCCCTTCCACCTATTAGGATCCCACAGTATTTGTGCACTGTGCACCAGGTAGCAGCAATACCTGCATGTCTGGAACCTGGTTTGGCCCATTTTGGACTGGACTGCAGGTTCTGGAAAGCTAATTTTAACCTTGCTCTGGACCCAGCAATAGCATATTCAGCCATCTGCAACTTCATTTTCCCCCTCCACATGCCTACACAGAGTAGAGAAATGCATGTATGTGGGCTTGATGTCTGGGGAGACAAAGTGTATGTGTATATGACCTCAGATAAAGCATCACCATGTAGCTACTGTTTCAGAAACTCTTGAAGCTGATCCAAAGGGGTCCAATTTACTTCAAATCCATAGCTGGAGAGGCAGAGCAATAAAGGAATTTTCCCATTTTATTCACTGGAGAGTGACACATCCAACTAAAAAATGTGTAATTTAGTTCAGCTGGGGCACACTATACACTGACTGTGAATTAGTCATTTCCCAAGATCTTCCTTTGAACTCTGACCATTGCTTACTTTTTTCCCCTAATCTTTCTCAAAGAGCAGTTGTTCTGAATGCAGCTAAAATCAAATGGTTTTGCTCAACATGCTGTCAGTGGTTGATCTGGGTATATAATAGAGTAAGGAGAAAATGAACTGAATGATGTTCAGATTCTCCATAACTTTTCTCCTTTTTACACTGACACTTGTTCATTTTTGCAAGAACTTGTGCAAACAAAGTTTTATTTGAAGTATGGCTGTAAGCACAAAAAGATACAAGACAGACTGTTATCTAAATGCCATTTCTTGACAATGTAGGTGTTTGGTCTGCATCTTCTTGTATCACTAATGGTCGCATAGCAACTCTTTCTGTCTGTTTTGAAACTGATTCTCTTTTGTGTTAGACTAGAACTGCAGAAGTATGATCACGACCATTCAACATTTTGGATTTTGTCCAATAAATGAACCTGCTGGTAACTCCACTAAAGAGTAGTAAAATGGTACTTTGAGAGAGTTTTGTTCTACAAGGTTTGTTAGTTATCTTTTTGAATGATTTTTTTTGAGGAATTTTTCGTCTAGTGAGGGATTTATCTCAATTTATGCTGATAATAGGCTTAGGTGGTAATTTGGAGTCCAAATATCCAAATGCTGTTTCCCAGTTCAATTACAGTCTTTAATTCTTTGTTCTGTTTGTAATAATTACCTATTCATTTATTCCTTCATTGTCCCAGAAAAAAAATCTGATCTGAATATTTCAGTCTACCAAGTTTATAGTTATCCCTATATCTGGTCTTCTGGGCACCCAGCAAAACCACTGTGTACTCTGCTCTTTTCTACTGGATTAGAAGATCTCAAAGGTTGGGAAGTAAATGCTCAGATGAGGAGTTCTTACCTCTTGGCTCTTCCTAGGAGAGTTGCTAGGCTTCCAGGCATCCTGCAAAGCTCATCTTTTTTTCCCTTCACCATGGCTGCTGAGGAGTGAGTGGGCAGAGGTGGATGTGTTTATAGGCAGCCTTCTGCTTATTTCGTTATTTTAATTGATGGGACAGATTTCCTTGAGCTCTGGGTTGGTGCTTCTCATTACATTTTAGAAAAGGGAAGAAATAACTAAATGACAGGAGTATTCTTAGGAGTGGAATTCAGAGATGAGTCATGAGAAAAGAATATAATTTCTGGCACATATTTGAGGAATGGAAGCTCAGCTGTGTTGTATGGATATTCACAGTCTTTGGGCTACATAAGCTGTGGTTTTATTGTAGCCTTCAATGAGACCTGGATTCTTTCTCCTTGTTGTCATGGCTGCTTGTGAATTTTGGGCCATAACTACTAGTTTGTTGTTGTAGGGTTTCTAATGAGTTCTCCACTGATTGGCTTTAATAGTCTCTCATTTAACACCAGGCTGCACACAGCAGATTTCATTTTAATAAAAAGTGCAGCGGAGCATTTGCTTTGGAATTAAAATACAAATGTGGAATTATACCACCTTTGCAAAGAAAGACTTCTAGAAGGAAACAAAGTTAGGTTCAATTCTGTACCTCAGATTCTTCAAAGAGGAAAACAGCTGGCAAGCTTGCTCAGTGCATTGTTTGGACATGACAATTCCGCTCTGGGGGAAGTAACATTCATCTCTAGTTTTACCTTGCCAAACAGATAAGAAATGCAGAAGAACCTTTGATGAGTGCTTGGCAACTGTTTTTTCTGGAACAACCAGGGCAAGCTCTGTTCTCACATGACCGCATTTCCCTAATAGAAACTAGGAATTGTTGGGGCTTAGGTACTGGAACAGTGAGTCAGTGAGCAGAGAAAGTTCTTCCGATTGTGTTGTACAAACAAATTGCTTCCCTGGAAACTCAAGGCCATATGGGCTGTACATATCCCTAAAGAAGGGCAGTGCCCTTTCAGGGTATTGTGTCACCCTGATACCTGTGAGCAGCACCATACCCATAGCACCCTGGACCTGTTTTCCCCAGGTCATTGTCAAGGACAGTGCCCAGGCAACACCTCTCCTTGTGTCTCCGGTCTCTCTCAACCAACCCTCCTGCCCTCTCCTCTCTAATAATGGAGCCATCACCTTCCACGCCAGACACAGGGGATGTCGTATGTCACCTGCAGGTATTGCCATGGAGTGACTCTGTGCTGTCTCCTAGTTGAGCGGGTCACACACCTTCACACAGCGCAGTAGGGGAATTGAGGGCAGGAATGGACAATGGACCATTTGCCCTGTTCTTTCTCCATTCACAGGTTTGTCAAGTTACCCTCGTACTAAGAGGCAGGAGCCCCGTCTCGCTCAGTTTGGCAGTCTACCTGCTTGGCAGGGGGCTGGGAAGCCCTGCTCCAGCCCTTGAATCCTGTGGTGCTCCAGTTGTGGAAGGCACAGTGCTGGGACTTGCTTCTTAATGCTGGGAGGTGGTGAAAGAAGGTTTAAGTGGCATGTTCCCAAGGATGCAGAAATTGCCGTTTTCAGAAACTTGGAGGGTGGGGAGCATATGTAACTTTTGACCTTTTGGAGCCTTTAGACCCATGTCTAGTTAGCAGCTCATTATGTTCCCACTGGTTGGTGTGTCCTGCTGCCGTCAGGCTGCTGCAGAGTGGCAGCATGTGGCGTGAGCGCTGCTGACAGATTAGACATCCCTGCTGCTGAAATCTGCTTGTTCCTGTCACTGCTCCAGCAGCAGCTGGAGGCTGGGGCTGGTCTGTACCTCCTGCCTCTGTCAGGGTCTCTCTGCCTCCCTGCATCCCTTGCTGTATGTCTTCTCACTCTCTGTACATACTGCCATAGCTTTTTTCTGTCCCCATCTTGCATCTCCTATTGCATTTCATTTGCCCGGTGTGCATTGCAGTGTGCCATGCTGGTGAAAGGTGCTGGGTTTGTTGCCTTGAGGCTACTGGTTATTCATGTTGCCTGGTCAGGAGGTGAACGGTCATGCGCCACCACATCTTGGAGAAAGTGTTGGCTTCTTCTGACTCCTTTTTTTTTCTGTCACTGGAGAGGACTGCTGAGGGCAGTTTGTAACATGCTCCCCCATACAGTTGGGCTGGTGAGGGTGGCTGATGCAGAGGAGCAGTCTGTGTCTGGCTGTCCTCCTTGCTCTGCCCAGCTCTTAGGCAGTCCTGCTTGGGCAGTGGGAAGCACAGCTGTCCTACAGTGGAAGGGCAAACATCAAATTAACTTGTATGCTGGTAGGATGCTGGAGATCCCTGACTTCTCAGTGGGAGTGTATGATGGCACAGCAAAAATGTTCCTCAGCAGGCACCACAGGATGCCTTAGTCCTGCATAGCTGGGCTTTGTCAGAGGGGGAGAGGAGGAACTTGCTCTGTGTGGACAGTTGGGTATTTCAGCCTCTTTGCAATTAAAATAGGATGACAGAATCACAAAATATCCTGAGTTGGAAGGGACCCACAAGGATCACTGAGTCCAACTCTTAAGTGAAAGGCCTGTAAACGGATTGAACCTACATCCTTGCTGATATTAGCACCTTACTCTAACCAACTGAGCTAATAGAAGGGTTCAAGTGAAGTGATGGGTTTTTGGCAAGGGTTATCTTTTGATTAAAGGACATACCCTTTCATAAACGCCTCCAAAATCCACCAGCTGGGAATGAATTTTGGTATGCACCATCAGTTTCCAGATGGGAAAATGTCCATGTTCTGCTTCCAGCCCTCTGAGACATCTTCTGCTCTGCAGCCAAGTCCAATTAGTGCTGGTACCGTGGCAACTTCACTTGCTGGTGACAATATGTTTTAATGGGTGCCTTCAGACTCTCTCCACTCCTCATAGAAAGGCGAGTCAAAATCCTCGCTCTGTGGTGGAGCTTTGAAACCACAAACCCAGTTCGGGCTGCAGTTTAGCACCAGCACTGCTGTTGCTGATCCTGCTCTGATCACGAAATGCATTTAGGGTGCTGTGGGCTTGAAAGCGCCTCAGGGAATTTGAAAACCTGCTTTAGTAGAGCAGTGGAGGGAAGGTGATAAATGCCCTTTTTTCCTTCGAGAACTGGCTTGATGGGGAAATGGGTATTTTCTGGCTTGCACACCTGCACACAGATGGCTGGCCACATGTGGTTTCATCACTGGCGCCTATCAGGAACATGGGCATTTTTTTTTTCCTTTCTGTTAGAAATGTAGCTTCTTTTTTTTTTTTTTTTCCTCTCTCCTCCCCTCAGACTTAATGTTCTTACTATCTTTCAAGTTTTTAAAAATAGGAACTGCTGCGTTGCTATGGCTCCCTGTGCAACTCTGGAGCAGCTTTTTCTTCTCTTTGATGCAATTTGGGTTCACGATTTGGTTTGACAAGACACTAGTGCTGCTTGCTCCTAGTGCTCCCTCCTGGAAGGCAGGGGGAGGGGGTGGGGGGGACAGACCACAACGATGACAGCCTGTGTGTTCGCTAAAAAAGGGAAAAAAGATTAAATCAGGTGACCTTTCTTGGAAAAGAGTGGAGGTATTAACCCTGGTGTGTCTAGGATGAGATTTTTTTTTTATGTTCTGCAGTTTTAACACCATTCCTGTGGTTTAACTTTCAGTGGGGTGTTCTTTTCCCCTTTCTGTCCTACATGCTTGTGTGATGGAGCTGAGCCCTGTGAAACAGCTGCCTGGTCCCCTGCAGAAGCACCTGCTGCTCAGTGGCTTTTGCCATCTATGCTTTGTCCAAGAGATTGTGCATGATTAAGTGCTTTTCTGAACTGAGGCATAGAGCACTCCTGACTAGATGCTGCTGACGAAATTCCTCTCAAAATCATTGCTTTAAGGGTTACTCGAGTCTTGCATCCACATTTTGGGAAAATGTGGATCTGCATATCTGTGGAGCAGCTGAATACTTATCTGAAAGGGACCCTACCAAAGTTTTGAATACCTGTTACCTGTGCAGAATCCAGACTCCCTCTGCAGTGTACAGACCTCTCCACTGGCCTATTTTCAAGTAGCAATAATTTTTAAAGTACATTTTGTTTTACTTTGCAAGTTTTATTTTCATTCACGGTCCAAAGGTGAACATTTTTTGAAAAATCCGAGCAAAAAAAAAAAAAAAAAATCCCTGTTCATCCAATTTTGAGTTAAGAGAGTGTGAAATGAATGAATTTGTTCTGCTTTCAAATAATTAGCCAGCAGTGGGGTTTCTGTTGGTGTGGACAAATAACTCCAAGCTAACCTCACTTCAAACTTCAGAAAATGGTTTGCAGTGTTAGACAAGGGATTCCTGCTTTGCTAAGGTTATAAAATGTGATTTTGAATGGAATATAAACATTTGAGGGTGATGTATGTTACCTTAGTGTAATTTTTTTGGTATTGTACATTCACTGTGCACTATATTTCTTGAAGTATTTGAACAGAATATGATCTAGAAATGTGGTGTTTAAAATGCTTGAATGTGAGTGAAATAATAACAAAGAAAATAGAAATAGCAGAGACCTGTCAGCTTGTTCAGTACACCATGCTCTGTCATTTCTGCAGCATGTTCTCTCCTGATTTAAGTAATAAAAATGTCCCTACTCAAGCCTGCAAGCACCTTAATATAAAATGAATATTAAAATCTAACCATAGTTGCCCTTGAAATGATCAATCAGACTGAGTGCTGCCAGCCATCTTCATACCAAGAAAGCTCTTTTCTGCCCCTGTGGAGAGATCTCTGATCTTGTTATATCACACCAAACAGGTCTCTACCCGTGTCTTGACTGAATGAAGATGGTAAGGTGATTGGGCCCCCCTTTGCAGTAGTGTACCATGAGAAATGGTGAAAAAACAGCTTTGGTGAACTCAGTGTTGGTCTTTGTTAAGCATCTGGAGAGACAAAAGATAGTCAGATGAAGAGCTCAGCCTCTTGATGGTGTGGTCATGGTGGAAGAGAGCTGCCACAATGGACTGAAAACCTGTGACAGTGGTTAAAAATGCACAAATGCTGACTCGATGCTGACTTTTTTCCTTGGTTTTTGAAGCTGTATTAAAACGAGATGGAAATGAGTTTTCAGTGTCTTGCCCAGTGTTCTTCCCTGTATTATTAGTGTCACAAATGAAATCATTTTTCAGCAAGATGGCTACCTCCAGTAGCAGTGTCAGCATCTTACATTTATTTATGACAGGCTGTAGCATCTTTTATCTGCAGTTCCAAAGCACTTTACAAAGTGGAAGGGGATGGCTTAATTCACCAAAAAAATGCAGCCATCTCTGGGGTGAAATAGAGCAACCGTTTAACAGAATATAGTAAGAAGTGGAGATGAATACTGCACCTCACTGGAGCTGCACGAGGAATTTCAGCTGGCAGAATGAATTTACTAGAGGTGGATTTTCGCCAAGATGTTGGGGGTGTTTAATGAGCACAAGATATTAGTGGCAGAGCCACACGTGCCTCTCCTATGCCTGTGTAAAGCAGGCAGCCAGCAGCTCCAGAAGTGGTTTCACAAAGGAGGTTAGCAGCTTTTCCAGTGTGCAGACTTCAAGAGCAAATGATTCACCTAATTTCAGTGACCTCCTTCATCCCAAGAGAATGACATGTTTTGAGCTGATATATCTAGATTTTACATTGATTATGTGCTTATTTCCCCTGGAGACAGCCGTGGGCAGAGGGAGACGTCCAGCAAGGCTGCAGTGGTTACAGACTGGTTACAGACAAGTGATAACCAGAACTGGATGGAGAGCAAAAAGGGTTGGCTGCAATGAAGCTCTGAGAGGATTTAGCCACATGGGTAATAGATGTCATAAATAACAGATGTCCTCCCGAAAGGATACTTTTCATTGCTTTCTTCCCCCTTAAAATAATGTGTCACTGACAGATTAGGCCCTGTGAGTGACATGAGGTACCTCAAACAGACTGCTGCAAACCATGCTTTCTACCTTCTTCACAAAGATGCTGATGTTGTCCTTCTGCATCTGAGCAGTGACGTATGGCGTGGTGAGAGTGCACAAGTGCTGGTACTTAAGCCATGACAAAATGCTCTTCAGCATCACCAAGGGACTGTGAAGACTTTGAGGTGCAAAATACAGGTGCTTACAGCCTCTGAATAAATCTGAACATCTAGCAACTACCCCTCAGTATGCCTAGTGCGTATTCACGTCAAAGAGCTGTTCTGCAGGGCAGTGGGGATTATTGGGCTTTCCAGCATTTGACTTGCCCAGATTCAGAAAGTGCAGCAGAGCCATTATTCCAGAGTTCTGCATGCTTTGCTGCCCTTGTCTTAGTTTCCTTTTCCTTTCCTTGCAGGCATGTAGCTGAGATACTGGGGAGGCTTTACTTGCAGATCTGTTTTGGTTTTAATGTAGCTTTGAGACTGAGAAGGTCTTACTTTTTGTAAATGTGAGACTACAGGTCTGATCAATCACAGAATGGTTTGAGTTGGAAGGGGACCTTGAAGATCATCTAGTTCCAAGCTCCCTGCCATGAGAGGGAACGTCTTCAGCTAGACCAGATTGTTCAGAGTCATATCTTACCTGGTTTTTAACACCCCCAGGGGTGAGGCATCCACAGCTTCTCTGGGCAACCTGTTCCTGTTCCTCACCACCCTCACAATAAATATATAATCTAATACATAACCTAAACCTACTCTCTTTCAGTTTGAACCCATTCCCCTTGTCCTGTCAGTATATGCTCTTGTAGAAATAGTCTTGCCTCATCTTTCCTGTAAGATCCCTTCAGGTACTGGAAAGCCACAATTAGGTCATCACCTCAAAGGCTTTTCTTTTCCAGATTGAACAATCCCAATTCTCTCAGCCTTTCCTCACGGGAGAGGTACTCTAACAAGTGCCTTCCAGGTGGCACCAAGCCACTGTTTTTCTGGTGGCTGTGGAAAGATGATAGTTCTGGAAAAGGCTCCAGTTTGACTGTCTAGAGTGAGAAGTTTACTTATTTTACTGATTTATATTTTTTTCTCCAAGCAGTTTTTCATGGAAGGCTCAAGTTAGAATTGATGAAGGCACAAGCTTAGCAATGCTGTGAAATTGATTTGGAATAGTTTATTATAGTTCCATGAAATTGCTTAACAAGGAAGTTTGGCAGAGTGAGGGAGCCAAAGGAGAAAGGCATGGCGCTCCCAACAGTGGATGGCACTGGGAGTACCGTGTAAGCCGGTATGGAGCGTATGTAGGGATTCAGGGATAGGATTAGCCACAGGGGAGAGGAGAGCTGCCCAAGTGAGAGGCATGCACCAATTTGCATTGCAAATCAGGGTGGTTTGCATTGCTGCTGGTTTCCTCCCTTTTTGTCAGCCTCTTCTGGATCCTCACAAAGCCTGCAGAAGGGGTTCTGCCTCTTGGTGCTCAGCTGCAGCAGCTCAGGAACATTTGTCACAGCCGTCAGTTGTCAGTGAGGAAGCAGGTCGCCAGAGAAGGGCACTGACAGAAAGGGAGTGTGGGGATGTGCTGCAGATGGAGGACCACTTGGGGAAATATAAAGCATCACTGGGCTTGGTTTTAGAGCACTCACTGTGAAGGACGTGCAGCTGGTTCTCTAAGTGGGGAGGCTGTGGGTGACACTGACTTTCATTCCTCTGTGTGGTTTGGAGCTTGCCTTGCCTTTTCAGATGCCACAGGTCAGAGAAGCAGTAGTACCCAAAACCAGGCAGTTGCATGGATGCTGTGACTTTGGCTGTGGCTGTTCTGCTGAAGCTGAGCAGTGGGAGCTCCTATGCCAGGAAATCCCTGAACCTACTCTTGTCATCCGAGAAGTTAAGGGAAAGCAGCCATGTAAATTTGTCACATTTGTGACAGAAGTTCATGCAGAAAGTTTCTGAAAGTATCAAAGAAAGCTGTGTGGTACCATCTAGGGCTCTCATCTGATGGTGGCCAAGTGACAAACAGTCCTTGCTCCACTCCCCTCGCCATTAGAGAAGAAAGGAGGTGTTGGGCTGGTCAAGGAGACAAACACTGTTATGCCTGTGGCTATTTACTTAATTACTACACCTCTAGGAGGCTGCTGCACAAGACCATGGGCCTCAGCCAATACTTAGGGTATTGAGGGTGTTCTCAGTATTGCAGTACTCTGGTGAGGTGTCAGGGAGCTGACTTGGTACCACCTGGAAGATGTGGAACAAGTTTTTGTGTAGTGGCATGTGCTGGTGGGACTGTGAAAGATGTGGACAAACTGAGAGAGGTCTGTTTTGCAAGAATGGCTCTCTGGTAACAGCTTTACTGATGTAGACCTATGTCAAAAAGCTTGTTTTCCTAATCAAGTCCTTATGCCTTGGTTTTGCAATATCTGCTATGTATTTCACCAGTAAAAATGCTATTTCTTTATATTCCTTCTTCAGGCCAGGAATCCTTTTTTTTCCTCCTCCTCTTGTCTTGTCATCAGGTATGGGAATGGTGGGCTTGTTCTGGCCAGTGAGTGCAAGAGGAAATTTAGAATGTATTCTTCTGCATTATTCAGGATCTGTTCTTCTGCAGTGCTTCTAAAGAGGGATGTAAATGGTGGGTAGTCAAATAGAGGAACTGAGAGGATGGAGCAAGTACTTAGATGTTTGAACTAACAATTTTTTTACTTCCTCCTCAATCCATTGATCCTAATGGGTTTCCCACTGTTTGCCAAAGAGAGTGCTGAGACGGGTTGGGAGTGGGACTCTTGTGAGCTTTCCAGATCAACAGTAGTTTTTGCTAACTGACATTTTATCCTTCTCTTTTAGCATAATTTTGGGGCAGGCTTGCAGGTTTACATTGTGGAAGGAGAGAACAGGAGGTTGCAGAGGGGCCAATAGCCCATAGGCAAAGCCTATTGCACTGGTGTTTCCATGATTCCATGCTCGTGGGTTTTGCAAACATCCAGGGATGAACCCACTGCTCTTGTTATTGGCCATGCCCCCTTTGTGTGTCTCTGTGTCCTTCCATCACTCCCATCTTCTTATCCTTCCCTCAATAGGTGATTCTTTTCTGTAGCAATATTGAATCTTAGCTTAAAACAGAAGAATCACCCCATTTTTCCTACCCCCTTTCTTTCCTCTCTTTCATCTTTTCTTCCCATGGAAGTGTTTGAAGTAGCACAAGTTCCCGAGAAAGGCTTTTTTTTTTTCTCCCTTTGTGCTTTGGCTCTGTGTCCCTGCTTCATAATATCTTCCCTTTGTTATTTTGTTCTGCCTGCCTCCTCTCTCTGTTTTCTTCCCATCTCTCAACCCTTCTTCAAGGCTCTTTCTTCATTAATATGTTAATTTCTAGCCCAGGAATGCTTCTTGCAGCTCACTGTTCACCAGGGAGAGCCACAGGAGAGAGCCAGGAGAGAGAGAGAAAAGGGAGAGAGAGAATAAGAAAAAGGAGTGAGTCAGTAACTTACAACAGAACAGGACAAGGGGTGTTAGCAAAGGAGAATCTTGCACTGACATATGTCATGATGCCAGGAAGAAGAGGATTATCCACAGTTTAGGACTGGGTTGGTTTCTGTCTATTGTTTTGACATTTTCAACTTCTGAAGCTTAATAATAGTAGGACAAAAACCCTTGAAAACTAAAGAAGCTCTGAACTCTTTTCTTTACATCGTTCTTTTTTGGCAATTTCTAAGTTATCTTTCCCTCTGCACAGAATTTTTTTTAAACATCAGGCCCTACTCCCACCCTGATATGGTCTCTTTGTTTCATTTGTCTGCAAATGTCTGATTTGTTGTCTGTATGGTCTTTGCATCAGGCTTTGGACATATTTTGCAGGATGAACAAAACCATACCAGAAATTCTCTGAAGGTAGTTTTATGCCAAAAAAAAGTTTTCTGGTGAGAAGTAGGGAATGTTTAAGCAGCTGTTCAGGTAAAGAGGTGTGAATAAAGACTATAATACTCCAGAAGTTATATAGCAGTGAAAATGTTAGGGAACCTGGGGTTATAAGGAGCATGACAACTGACATTAGAGACAGGTGTGATGAGTCAAAGTTTTCCTTTCTGCCGCCCACCAGTACAGTTACTGGGTGGAAGGTTGCAGAGAAAGAAGAGATGGAGGCAGGCACCTCTACATCATGCACCAGATCTGGGAAGGATGCAGAATGCCAGCACTATTGCAATTTTGCCCTGAAATGAGGAAACCTCTAGCTATTGTATTTGCTGTTTTATATCTAATGAAGTGAGACCTCTGTCTGTGCTCGTAGTCCTAGGATCGTGATTGCCCAAGCAAATAATTAACAGTGCAGCAATGAAAGCTGGTGCTGGGGAGCTGGCAGGGTGGGTGGCTGAAGGTGAGGGAGCAGTTCTGAGGAAGGGCATGTGGTAAAGGAGAGAGACAGGAAAAGACAAGCTCTGATACAGTGCTGCAAAACCGGCATAAGCTGGAAGCAAAATAACTGGGGAGGAAAACCCAGGGGAACTGCTGCAATGTTCTGTGAAGTCCAAGGCCCCTGAGCCAAGAGCCTTTCATATATTACGTACACACAACTGTGTCAGAAGAATATTATTTAGGTTGCAAAGGCAAGCACTTCAAACAGAAGAAAATGCCAGAATTAAGGCTGCAATCTCGATTTGGCATTCTTGTGTCTCTGCATTGTAGAGCAGCGGTTTCAGTGCTATCTTTCAAGACAAGAACCCTGCCTGCTTCTGTATGCATGAGGGGTAATATTTCCTGACCGAGCAGTGGTTCAGTATTTTGTTTCCTTCGCCTTGCTTAATGTGTATCTTTAAGCTTAGTGTTGTGCCTGCTCTCACAGGCTGCTGAGAATTGAGGATTCTTTGTCTCCAGGTGTTACCTGTGGCACGTTAGGCCAGTATCTCCGTACATCATGAAGTTCATGGATTTTCACCCTACTCCTATGAGATGAGAGGACACAAGCTACTTTGTGTAAATCCATTGTATAGGCGGGGAGCTGAGGTGCAGCAAGATTAAGGTCAAAAATGTCTATTAATTTTTCATGGCCCATCTGAGACACCTAGAATCTCATTACTCAAAGTACTGATCATTACAGAATGCTTTCAGTGTTCAAAGCAAATTTCTCTTTGTCTTCAACTCAGCAATTCTTCAGTTGCCCCCTGCCAAGTCTTACCTAGGACTGAGCACTGTTTTTCATTGATTTTTTATTAATGTAGAAATGGAAATTTGGTGACATACAAGTTATATGGGCTGTTTGTTCATACGCCATATAATTGTTTGTTTTGCAGAAATCATCTTGAACCCGGGAGAAAAGCAAAACAGTCTCCAACCGATTTCCCTTTTTTAATTTTAATTTGAATTATTTCTTTCAATATATTTGAGATGAAACACTGGATTTTGAATTCCAATTAGTTTATAACTTCAATATGTATCTTCCTTTCATTTGAAAAAAATATGTTTGAAAATGTTCAGATTCAAAAAAAGACAGGCTGAATACATATATATTTTCTTTTAACAAAGTCAAAACTTTATACTTACTGATTTGCCAAAATTGGGCTCTCAATACAGTATTTATTTTTGTTTGGAATTTACACCAGACCACAAAAAGGGGCCAGAGGATTTGTCCAGCTTTTTTTAAGCATCCATAAAATGAGGTGCACAGATTTAGGGACTGCTTGTAAAAAATCTGGCGTAAGAGATTTTACTGATCTCTTCTCCCTTGTGTCCAGTTATAGGATGCATGTGAATGGTTTGAAGCTGTGCCATGTGAGGTTTAGGCTGGGTGTTAGGAAGGTTCCCTTCGCTGAGAGGGTGGTCAAACACTGGAACAGGCTTCTTGGAGAGGTGGTCAATGCTCCAAGCCTGTCAGTGTTTAAGAGGCATTTGGACTAGATGATTGTTGTAGGTTGCTTTTAACTGAAATATAATTAATATAATATAATATAATATAATACTTTGTTCTGTTCGTACCACCATGGCCTTGTGCAGAGGTTGGGACAAATCCAGCCTTGCAGTACACCTTCCAGCTGGCTTAGCAATATGATTTTCCTGTTTGTCCTAGCCATTCTCAACCTCCCACTTGATTACTGCCCACTTTCCAAACAGCGAAGTTTGATTCCCACATTAATATATCTAGTGCATTCAATGAGACCAGGGTCCTGCAAGAAACATTGTTGATTCAGGACTGATTCTTAGTTGTTATGCAAAATGGGATGTGTTCAAATTGGTTGAATAACCATAATGCTGATGTTTTCCTTCTTTTGCAGTGCTTGACTTTTCGTAGTGAATAAGCCAACACTTTGCCAAACTGCACAGTTTAGTGGTCATGAACTTGTTAGCTTTTCTCTTCCACTGCTGACCTCTTTTGTCTTGTCTCCGTCAGCTTGCCTTGTCTATTCTGCCCTTCTGGCTTCTTGTCCCAGTCTGGTTCTCACCTAGCAAAGTTAGAATCTATTTTACAGACAATCTAAGCTCCAGAACCTGGATCTAGAAAAATCCAGCCTCCGCTGCTGGACTGTGTCACTTATTTTCATCCATTTCCATTTATCTCACATTCTGACTCCTTGTCCAGTCTGCCTTCCCCTCCCCTCAGCTCCGACAAGTCACAGTCTCTTTGTCCAAATAGTCCAGACAGCACGCCTCCCAGTTCTCTTCAGTTTTAGCCCCTTCTTGCAGTGTCCCAGGTCAGTGTATCCTGATTACCTTCCTGTCTCTTTCCTACTGCTTTGGAATTAGCCAGCCTCCTTTTCCAGCGACCTCTGTGTGCAGGGAGCAGGCACAATCATTGGAAATTGGAACCCAATAGATGTATTCCTCCTTCTTCTGCTTCTCCAGTCCACTCATAGGCCTTACTTGAGCTTTAGGCTGCAGAAGGCCCCATCAGGAGAAGAGTTTAAAAAGGATGTTTTGGTTTTTTTTGAAAGCTCTAATAATTTTTCTTGAACAACTGTAAATTGCAGTTTTTTCAAAGGCTTATGACCTGTCTAGGTTTTCACAAGTATGGGAAAAATCAGCATGAAATGAATGTTTGCTTTCCTCTCTCATCAAAATTCATGTCCCTTGAAAGCAGAGAACTACAGGAGCTTTTTGTAAAGGTCACTATCTTTTTCCTAATGTTGGTAAAATAGCTTTTCCTCTCTTGCCTGTTTTTGGAAAAGAACGGACCATTTTAACTTCAATCTTTGTCAAATATCAGACATGACATGAACATCTGATATGGAAAAGGTCACTCTTAAAGATAAAATTTGGCATAGCTAGAGGAATCTATAAGGAAGGCTTTACCTTGGGAAGAAGAGACAGCTTAAAGAGATGGTGATACGAGCCCCAGCAATGCAAATCTCTCCTCTGTCTGTGGGCTTCCTGGAACATTTTTAGGAGGTCACGGTAGATCTGCTTACTGGCTGAATGTGTTCTTGTAGGGTCTTAAACATGGGTCTCAGTCAGCAAGCAGAGAAACGAAAAATTTTATTTCAGTTTGAATTGAAAATGATGTTTCTTAAAAAAAAAAAAAGAAAGAAGAAGTGTCTATCCCAGGCTTTCAGCACCTTTAATGTTCATTTAAAAACGTATGTCACACGATGAAAGAAAATCAGTACCAGTCCCCAGCACGGAAGTAAAACCAACCATCCAAACAGTTAGAAAAAACAAGTGCCAGAGTGGAAGAAAATTCAATCCTCCACAGACTGTCCTTTTCTTATTTCTCCTTCTCTCCCTCCCTCTTTGCTTCAGCCATGGGTGTTCAGCTACAGGGCTGTAGTTTGCAGTCCTACCTTCACCAAAACACATTAACTCATGCAGCTCATGAATCATCCCCAAACATGTGAAGCCCTAGTGGGAAGAAAGCAGTGCCAGAGATACTGGTTTTTTCTCAATTTTTTGTTAAATGTTTCTAGGAGCCAAGTGGTCTGTTGAAGTTGCAGGCTCCAGATGAGAGCTCTGGCTGAGAGCTGCAGAGTGTGGCAGACTGGTAGAGGCAAGTTTGGGGTCAGAATGCTGGGTGAGATTTGGCCAAGATTTGGCCAAGCATCATCTGACACTTGATACATCCTTCCTTGGTCTCTTCTTGGAAAAGACATAGTGAAAAAATACTACTTGTTTGGACTCCATGAAAGGCATTCCGTGTTCTGGGAAGAGATTTCAGAGTAGGTGGTGCAGCCTTGAACCTCACCACTAGCCTTAGCTAAACATTCATAGAATCAAAGTATCATTTAGGTTGGAAAAGACCTCAGAGATGATTGAGTCCAGTCACTAACCCAGCACTGCCAAGTCCACCAGTAAGCCATGTCCTTAGTGCCACATCTACACATCTTTTAAAAACTTCCAGGGAGAATGGCCATACCATTTCTCTGGGCAGCCTGTTCCAGTGCTTGACCACCCTTTCAGTGAAGAAATTTTTCCTTATATCCAATCTAAACCTTCTGTAGCACAACCTGAGGCCATTTTCTCTCATCCTATTATGGCCACTTAACAGCAATGGTGTGGGACTTGTGAGATGAACGAGGTATCTCAGTCTGGTTCAGTGCTGATATTATCCCTCTCCTGAGGCCGTTCTCAAATAGTTTTTGTGAATTGTCCACAGCAGAAGGGGTGGGGGTTTCAGTGGGGCTGAATTATGAACTGCCTTCTCATGGCAGGTAAGTAATACTTCCTGGCTGACATTCAGTGGACAGTAGAGGTAACTTGCCTGGCTGATGCCTATTTTATATCTTTCTCAGGGATAAATAAAAATCTCCAGGGTTGTTATGATTCCTCCTCACATGAGCCTGAAATGTGCTGAGTATAGATTGAAAAAAGAGGAAACAGGAAAAAACACCAGCATCGCAAATGATGTGCAAGAGGGCTGCTGCCTGTGGCACTGCATGTATTCAATTTCAGTGTGCTGTATTTACTTCTGTTTCCCTTCTGAAAAGACAGCCTCCAGGCACTTCACTAAATGGATTGAAAGGTTTGTCTGGTTTTAATGATGCTTCTGAAAGAGCTTGTGTGTTATTCCTCCACTCAAATACTTCAGAGAGACTTTGCAATGCCTCTTGGTAAATCAGAACATTATGAATATCTTGGCATTTAGGGGGCAGGCAATTATCTGTTCTGGGACTGCTTTAGAAGGAGTGACTGGGGTTAATAAACTAATGTTTTCTAGGAGAGGGTATCCTAATCTGAGAGAGTATGGGAACAATTAAGATGTCTGTAATGGCATGGTATGAACATTTAACTTTAGCAATCGTAGGAATTGGAAGCACAGTTTCAGTCTCAGGTGGGATGCTGTGCCAGCGCTGCTCAGCAGTAGCCAAAACTCTGGTGTGTTACCAACTCCTTTCTAGGGACCAGTGCAAAGCACAGCACGGTGAGGGCTGCTGTGGGAAAATGAACTCCATCTCAGCCAGACCCAATACAAGGCTCTACCCTTAATCATCGTGGTAGAAATCTATAATATCAGTGTGTTGAAGAGTGCCACAGAAGAGCTGGGCAGCAGAGGAAAACTAAATGGAGTCACAGGGATTTACCTGCATAGCTGAGATGAGGTCTGGCTCTATGGCTTTGGCAGCAGAGAGGGGAACTCAGTGATCTGGATGTGAAAGGATGTAGTTCTGGTTCTTCAGCATGATAGGCATGAACCAGCATCCATGGGAAAAAAATTGGAGTGGGTTTTTTTTTCTGCTTACATTCCCAGGCAGCCTCGGCTACATATCAGCGGTGAATGATGTGAGAGCTTGGGGGAGAAAAAATTGATTTGATCCCAATGACTGGTATTATTTGTGCACACAAATTGCTTGTATTAGGGAAGAGGTCCTACTTGGTACTTCTGTGACTTCAAGGAACAACTGCTCTAGGGATGGCAGATGTATCTCATTACCAGCACAGTTACATCTATCCTTAGCCAGGTTGGGGCTGGCACTGTAGCCTGCTGTGATGACACTGTTAGATGCCACAGACGCAGGCTTCAAAGACTCATTGAATCATAGCATCACTAAAGTTGGAAAAGACCTCTAAAATCATTGAGTCTAATCACTAGCCTAAACTGTCAGGTCCACTACTAAACCGTGAGTGACCTGAGTGCCACGTCGCCATCTACCCCCAGTGATGGTGACACCACCACCTCTCTGGGCAGCCTGTTTGCTGGCTCAACTTGAAGCCATTTCCTCTTCTTCTGTCTCTTGTTACCTGGGAGAAGAGACTGACACCCACCTGTCTATGACCTCCTTCCAGAGCAATAAGATCCCCCCTGATCCTCCTTTCCTCTAGGCTAGACACCCTCAGCTCCCTGGGGAGGGTTTAACCTGGTGCACTATGGAAAAGGGGCTCCTCTGTCCAGAATCCTGGGGGTGCTCCCTGGGCTTGGTGGAGGTATCTTTTAGTAGATAGGTTTCCCTGCCTTGAAGACAGGTTTTTCAATTTCTGTGCAAATTGACTATCATGTGCAGTTCATTTTTTCACACCTTTTTGGAAATGGGTTAGAGGACTTTAGAAGGCTTGTGTGGTCTTGATCCCCCCTTACAGTCCATGCTGCTTCTTGGCCTCATTCCTGCCCTTACTCTGTACCTTGTTGTGTTATCTCCAGGAAGTAAAACAAGGATGTTTGTCTTGGAAAAGTGCTGCCCTACTTCCTCATGGCCCCTTCTCCAGCCACTCTTGTTCTTTCCCACACCATGTTATGACCATCCATCCTTTATTTGCTCCATAGCCAGGGGCTACAGGGGTGCTGTGCAGGTTCGGGGCAAGCTGCTGTCCTGAGGACCCACCTGGTGCAGGCAGTGGGGTGTGCAGAAGGGGCACTGGAATGTCCTGCTAGAGCCCTGAGCCACTTCCTGAAGAGGGGGGCCGTTGCATGGGGACAGCTGTAGGTGAGGGCTTGCATTGCAAACACTCAAACAGTCCCATGCCAGCAAGCTGTCCTCCCAGCAAGTGGCCCCTCTGACAGATTCCATTTCCCTTAAATGCCTCTTCACATATTCTCCAACTTGGTAAAAACATTCTTCCTCTGACTCCATGCCTGTGCCCCTGGCAGATCCGGCTGGGACTGTGTATGGTTGAAGGTCTGAGTGTTCTGCCCATGCAGAGTATTTTTTTATGATATAAAATTGCTTCTGAAAAAGGGATTCAGATAATTTCTTCTATATCAGTATACATGACATCTTCAAATTTAGGGCACCTTCCCAGGGAGACTTTGCTTGACATCCTTATCTGAAGTCAGGCATTTAGGATTTGAGGACCCAGTGCTTTAACTACTGGGCTTAACTAGTGGGCTTTTCTGGAGAGGGAAGGAAGGTCTTGGTGACTGACTAGAGGCAGGCAGTGAAGAGAGCAGAGGATATATGCATCCAAAAGACTGTGAATAAGGACGTAGAATAGTGGACATGAATTGTAAAAGGCTCTGTCTCTGAAGAGCATCACCTTGTCTTGAGCTCTGAAAAGTGTCTGAAAACACTTGCCATCTCTCACCTTGTAAAATTTGAGTCTCGTTTGTGAACACTGACTTTTAGAATTGATGGGTCAGCAGCCGAGCCCATATTCCTAGTGTGCCTTACAGTACCATGTGGGCATAGAAAAACAGCCAGCAGTAGAGTCCATTGCCTGATTTTCACTCAAGCAAAAGACAGTGATGCAGATAGCAGTAGTTACTCTATTTCTAAGAGGTATCACGTTAAAGAGCTTGTTAATACCCTCCTACCTCCTTCTCATCCCTTAGGCAACCAGCATGGGCAGCAAGTATAAATAAGTAAGGATATGCAAAGGGCGAAATTTCATTCCAGCTCAGGGCATGTTCTGTGATGCAACGAATAAGCACTTAGAGGGAAGGCTGGGATGGAAATCTGCAGTGCTGCTTCCCAGAGCTGGAGATAATTGTTAAAGGCAGACAGAGTCGGGGTGTGGATAGAGCTGAGTGGGACTGCACGAGTGGGAGAAAAACATGCCTGAGTGACTCTGGCAATGGTGGGGGGTGCCTATTCTGGCAGCAGGTGGGTGAGTATGTGGGCTGCAGTGAAAGTGTGGTGAAGATGCATGATGGAATTATTAGTTTGTTATGCACGTGGCTGAGGCAGCTGGGGGGAGGAAGGTGGTCAGTGGAGCAGACTTCTGCCCATCTGGTCATGGTGCGAAGAAAATACTGAGTCCAGTATTTTGATTGGGCTGTGAATCCAGAAGGACTCCCAGTGAGCAACAGCTCAGCATTGAATCCACCTTTTAATCTCTCTGGGACATCCTTATTCCCTCTTGGGCTTTGCAGACCAGTTTTCAGCTATCGTAAATTGCTGCAGGGCAACAAATCCATTTACATCTGAGTAAAAGAAAATATAAATGTTGTGCCATCTTTCTTGTCTGTCCATCTGTCTTACTTTGCCACCCTTTCTGCTTTGTCTTTGTTAGCTCTCCCTGGCTGTCACCTGAAGCTAAAATGAACTTTCTGGTTTCCTCCACTGTTCTTCCTTTCAGATATGGTTAGCAGAGATCCTGGATTCTGGGCCATGTATGGCTGTGCAAAGAGGCTGCACCATGCCTGGGGGAGAGGGGGAGGAGGGCTACCAATTTATGCCAAGAAGCACCTAGAAACCAGGGTATAAACCAGTCTGAAACAGTGGGGATAGCTCTGAACATGCATGCTGGAGCCAAAGGACTGGCGGTGACCAGACCCAGAGCTACACAGAGGGGACTCTGGGGATTAGGGTCCTCTCCTCAGCTGGAGAGAATTCTCCCTTTGGGCCTTGCTGTGGGTGAGTCTGCTGTGCTGGACCGTGGGAGTTGAAGGCTGTGCCACTCTCAGTCTCTTAAATCACAGAGGTTGTGGTGGGGGAACCTCTAGCACCAAGAGTGGAAAGCTGAAAGCTTAGACAGGGAGTAATGCAGAGAGATAGAGATGGGGAAGATGTGGGTGTTCCCACCCTGAATGTGCTTCCTACAGGAATTGTAGTTCCTCTTCAGTTTGCATTGAGTGGCTGTGTGCATGCTCAGGGGCTGGAAATGGCTGACATCAAGAAGCTGCCCTCATCCCTGGAGTTGGAGAGGTTGATGATTTCCGGGCTAGGACCAGTTTTGTTCTCAGTTAAGTACTTCTCCCTGCGGAGCTCTTCTCTTTAGCCTATGGTTTGGATATCTACTCCTCTTTCAAACTGTGGGAGGCTGATGAGGTGTGTGGTGTGTGTTTCTGCTGTGTGTATGTGAAGAAAACACCCCACCCAAATTTGCTTCTGAGCACCAAAAGACTCTAGGGCAGGAAAGCAATTGATATTAACCTTGTGCATTCTTTAGCTGTTGGTTTTCTTTTACTGAATGAATATCACATGTCCTTCCTTCCTGCATCATCCCCCCACCACTCCCCCTGCTCTGGGCTTTATGTCAGCCTCCTTAATAAGAAGTGCTCTGTTTTTAGTCTTAAGTGAGTGCTGAGCCCTTTGCTGCGAGGCTTACTGTTGCCTAAAGCTCTCATCTGAAATATCAAACTGGTTCTTCAGGCATGCTGCACACCCGTCAAGAGCCAGCCCTATCTGAGCTACCCTGCATTGTGCATAGGGGCTCACAGCCCTCTCCCACCCCACATCCACTCCATCCATTCCATATCATCAGCAGACTGGGAGATGGGAGTAAAAACAAAGTCTCCTGGTTTTTGGTTTATAATAACTTTCTTCAGGTTGTCAGCTGCCATGCTGGCAAAATCATGGGTAACAGGAGCCTGTTATTAAAGGAAATTGGCAAGGATACACCTCTGCTAGGCTTCAGTAGGACTGCTGAGAGTGCAGTGGGAAAACGTGTCCCTGTCAAGTGGCACTGACCTGAGCACACACCAGGAGGTGCATCTGTTCTCTCACCTAAGTGCCCCCCACTCCATGGTGATGCCTTTGCAGGGTGCTCTCAAGGCAATGTTTCTTTCATATGTGTTTCCCAGGCCTTCAGCTGCCTCCACCTTTGTATTTGAGAGTTTGTTGACATTTCTTCCATGTCAGCGCTAATTTCTTGAGACTTCCTTGCTTGACCCTGCAATACGTTCTTCAATATTCCAAGAACAAATAGCATTTCCTGAGGTAAAATATATGAAAGGCAAAAAGACTAAAAGGAGGAGACTTAAAAATACAGTGTCTAATTAAAATATGGAAATAGCTGGAATATTATGGCAAATAGCCTAAAAAGAAACCATAATGGATTAACCAGCTTTCTGAATAGGACTAACCCCAGCTATTACACAGGGCTTGGTAGGAGCAATAAAAGCTCTTGTATCAATTCTGTAGAGACAGGAAGTTCATTTGGACAGTTATAGGAGGGAATTGTAGATGCTCTCATATCTCTGTTGCAGTTTGGGAATCCTCAGTCATCATTGTCATCTCTAATGATGAAACAGATGTGCAGGGCAGGGCTCTGAGGTGGAAAAAGTTACATCTTTAAATGATCTGTCTCTATGCTTACCACTCACTCTGAGCCCTTCATCCCTTTGTTTTCTGTGTCCTGGTGCAAGGAAAGCAATGTCAGCTCCCTCTTCAGTGTCATCAGCTTTCCTTCACACTTACAGCTGTGCACATGAGCTGCTTCTGCCATGGGTCCCTCTGCCTGCACCTAGGGCTGCCTCTTGACTGAAGTGGTGGGAGAGCAGATACGGTGGTCAGGGAGGTTACACCCATTGAGGCTCTGTGGAACTTCCAAAACCAAAGAAGTTCCCTTCAGTATCTAAAACATGGCTGCTTAGCTCAACTGCCCATACACATCGGCTCTGAAGTGCTGAGCTAGAAAACTCAGAAAAACTAATCCTTTCTTGTGATTTTTTTTATATTTCGCTGTACTGCTATCATAGATCCAAAGGTTCCCCATGCCACAACGCCCCACCTCTCCATCCAACCGCTTTACAGACACATTTTTTGTCCTTTACTCCTTCCTCTCTTGCTTGAACCTTCTTCCCACTCTTTACCCATCATACCTAACTGCAGGATGCTTTAGTGTTTTTGTTCAGTTGGGTTTTTGCTATGCTATTTGTTAGAGTAACTGAAAAGAGCTATTGTTTATTTTTTGAAGATGGAGCTAAAAAACTCTCTGTGTATGTGTCATTTGAGTGTGTAAGAGTGGGTGACTATGACACAAAATAATAGGTGACAAGTAAGATAATGATTATAGTTTTCTGTTTGGCTGCTTCATTGAAAAATGGATGGGAAAAGATTATATAAGCTGGCCCTCTTTTTAGTGGAGGGCTCTGCCAGGTCACCTGCAGAGGTCCTTTCTAAATTTCTGAGGTCTTTCTGAATTTCTCTGTGACTCTTAAAATCCTGTTTGCTGTAGTGATATTTTCATCCTGACGTGTGTTTTTATTTGCTTGTCTCACAGTGCATGGCATGTTGGGACTGGACAGTATCTGGTATATTGTTGTCTAGGCACAGAAATCCAATCAAGTGTTTCTTCTTTCATGCCCTAAACAAATCTTACTTTGCAGGAGAGCAAAAAACGGCAATTTGAAGAGCTCATCTGTGGAAGTGTTTTGCCAATCAAGGGCTGCAATAACAAATGGGGTCAAAGCCTTTACAGTTTCAGAGAGCTAAATGAGGGCTTGCAGCTGGAAGTGGAACTGCAAAGCTGAAACTGGACCTATATGTGAATTTTGCAGTACAGTTCACTTTTTTCCTGTCAAAATGGCTCCTTTTGCAAATCTCTGTAGGCTGCACTAGGTCTTCTCATTCTCTGAACTGCCCATCATAGCACCTCAGCTTCTTCCTAGAAACTCGTATTTCTCACATGACTTTTCCCATTTTTCTCACATGATTTTTCAAAATAAAATGAATTGAAGGGGGCATGGTGGAAGCTTCAATGTTCCTAATGATTTCATGTTCTTATTCCACGACACTGTGGTTAGCCACAAGAGCCTTGATTCTGGCTTTCTGTAAAGACTCCCAGAAGGATTTTCAGATATGTCAAACAGTTTGAATTTTTTAGACATTAGGAAAGCAGGGTTAAGAAACTCTATTTTGAATGACTGGCTACTTGATGTACCATGGCAAGTGACCCTCTGGAGGCTCTGCAAGCCTAGCTTGCCTCTGATGTCCCTTCTCAGCTACCCCTGTCAGAACTGCTCCGGAAGGACTGAGTCTGGGACTGACAGATGACATTTGCGAGTTGAGAGGCCAGGGATGCTCAGAACATTATTCCAGGGCCCACTCCACTGAGCTGCGTCCCTGCACAACCTCAGCTGTGCAAACTTCCTCTTTTTCAGGCACTGACTACTGGTCTTGGTGGCAATGTTTGTGCATGGCATTCAGGAGTCGTGAGGGCCCTACCGCAGCTCTCAGTGTTCTCCTTGACCTGCCCAACAGACCCCAAAGAAACCTGTAGCTTTGCCACCCTCTCTCAAGCTGTTTTCTATCACCATTATCATATGTGGCTGTTTGGACGCCAGCTGAGGCAGCATGTTTTGGAGTGGGTCAGCCTCCCCTCTTTCACAGGAGCTATTGGAAGAGCTGACTGCAAACAGATTTTCACTGCCCCAATGTGGACTGATATCAAACAGTGCCCAATGAGAGCTGACAAGCTGACAGACCCAATCCATCAGTGGAGGATGAGGGAGGGGGAGAGAGCATCTCTTGCGCACGCCTTCAAGAGACACAGAGCAATTTCACAGATGGGCTGGCAAAGCTCTTGTAAGTGATACCAGTCCATATTTAATAGCCTATCCATTTCTCTGGAGGCAGGTGCAGGTGCAAGGGATACAGAGATAAAAAATTCAGTGCTGGGCACAAAGTAGCCGATAGGAGTCTGGCTTCCAGGGGCAGGCTCCTGTTTGGTACTGCCACTGAGTTATTTTATTGGTAAATTACTGGGAGTGAGCTGGCTGGGAGCCCCTGCTGAGATCAGAAGTAGAAGGTCTCTGAAACCAGACTTTGGGCCACAAGAAATAAATCTGTCCCTTTTTGACCTGTGCATCCAATGTTGCAGAGTGTTTCTGAAGAGTAATTGCAACAGTGAATTCAGAAATAAAATACTTGCCATTGGTTCCTTTTATTGGTGCACGGTTAGTTGTCGTATGCATAGTGGGCTCTGGGCTGTGCACTGTCCTCTCTTCGCCTTTGTCTGAGGCTAAGATGCAGCTTTGCTGCCCTTTGGGTAGGGATCACAGTGTTTTCTCATCTAGTGGGAGCCCCCACGCCTTTCTCCTGCCCTTAGGGCATGGTACTTTGTCCAGGCTCCAAATCAGACCATATGTCACAAAAATGACCCAAACTTGGACTCATCTGGGCCTACTACCTTTCCCCAATAGCATCCCTTATATTGGCCTACAGAATGACTCCCAACACCTTGCTTCAAGATTTCAGAGGAGCCCAGCCTGAAAAGGAACTCCCCTTGTGACATCACTTGCTTGAAATTGGTCCCCAAAGAACAGACTTGCCAGGGACTTCTCAATACAGACCATAGAATCATAGAATGGTTTGTCTTGAAAGGGATCTTAAAAATTATCTAGTTCTAACCCATCTGCTATGAGCAGGGACACCTTCCATTAGACCAGGTTCTCAAAGCCCAATCCAGTCTGGCCTTGAACTATGCCCTCCTTGTGCTGGGAACCCCAGAGCTGATGCAGCACTGAAGGAAGCAGCACTGAAGGTGGGGTCTCACCAAAGCAGAGCAGAGGGGGAGAACCAATTCCCTCACCCTTCTGGCCACACTGCTTTTGATGTAGCCCAGGATATGGTTGGCTTTCTGTGCTGGAAATGCACATTGCCAGGTCATGTTGAGCTTCTTGTCAGATCTTGTCAGATCTGAAAATCAGTACTGAGTTGGATTTGATTTATTGGTTGTTTCACAACCAAAGTCCATGTGGAAAAACTAATCTCATGCTGACTCTTTTCTGCATTGATTTGTTTGCTGCTTAAACCCATAACAGGTCATTTTTATAATTTCCTTTTCCTTCCTCCAAAATGTTGACTGGTTTTAGGTCCCAACAACAGTTGAAGTAAGAGTTTGCCCCGTTAGTGATTTTTCACTAATTTTCAGCCTGATGCTGAAAATTATGAAGGCTTTATTGTGGTATATTTGCATCAGACACATAGGAAGTCATGAAGCTCAGAAGAGTCAGCCAGCTGTTCTTCCCCCATCAGGAAAGTTGAGAAAAATTCTATCACTGTCCATGCTAATTTTCTTTACCCCATATAATGTGACTGGATAATCTTAGAAGTGGTCTGGAGGCCTGGGCTTGGGCTCCAACCTCAGTAATAAGCAGAGCAGTGCAGATGAGTCACTTGGTGGTCCAGCAGAGCTGTGATTGGGCTCAGAGCACAGGGGCAAGGATTTTTTCTTCTGTTTGAGCATTGTCTGCAGGCTGGTTGCTTTATTTCATCAGTGCAGATCATTTAGAGAGATGAATGATCAGAGCACAGAGCACTTTGGGATCCCCAGCTCTGAAATGCATGTGGGAAAACCAAGCTGCTGTTGCAATAAAAGTTAAGCTACTTCATTGGTGCTATACTATCAGTAGTAATCCAAACACATATCTTAAAAACATAGAAGCCAGGACCTTTCTGTTTGGCCCATGTCCTTTTCTGTGATGAGGTGGAAACTGGCATCTCCTTGCTTTATAACTGCCTGATTTGCAATCTCTCTTTCCCTCTTCCCCCACCCTCACAGCAGCCTGTCCTCATACTACTGATTCATTGTGCAATCAGATGGGTGATAACAGATGCTTCAGGAGAAGGGAATCTTCCTCCACGATTTGCTTAGCCAGTTGTGTGGTTGGAGTAGGAGTCAATTCCTTCCTGCCGTCTGCAGCCGTCTGCAGCCCGAAACGACTCATCCATCCCTTGCCATGCTAGGGGTACAACTATAAATACTACCAAGGGTTCGTAGAATTTGCCAGCCCTTTCAAAGTTCTTTCCCCAAACTCTGTCTTTGACCATTTCTTACGGCACCAAAAGGCTTCTGACAAAATACAGCGTGCAAAAGGGTGTGAATGGTTGTTCATTTCACTGAGTTGCCTGCCCTCCAGCTGTTGCAGATGCGGGTTAGAAGGCAGAATTAACTTATTTTTGCTGTGTACTTCACTTCCATTTTCAGAATCTCCTCTAATTTTTGCTTGGCCACAATATTGTGATGTCTGTCATGTTTTAGAGGTAGGCTGGGATATGTGCTGTACTGTGTGGGACAGACACAGTTGAAGGGAATCAGGCCTTGTGCAAATGTGAACCCAACAATGGCCCTTCTTCTTTCCTTGCTAGCTAAGTTTGCAGGGAAGTAACATTTCCATCTCGATTTCAGTGATTAGGAGTGCCATCCTCTTTCTACAGCCGTCTGGGGTGTGAAAACAAATACATCTGCGTGGTCCAAATTGATCCAGAAAGGTGGAAAGAAAACTAAGGGCTATCAGAAAAATTATCCCTCTTTGCCTCACTGCTTTCTGCCCACTCTGGTTGTTTCGTTTGCTGGCTTGTATTTCCTCCCACTCTTCAGCTGGGCCAAATTTGACTCTGTCTGGTGGGGGCAAGGGCAGAAGCAGTGTCAAGGCTGTTGGGAAACGGGGAGAGGAGTGGGACTGGGGTTTTTGGGGTTGAGGTAGCCTCAGGGCTGGCAAGGTGACTCCCCCAGTACCTCCCAGGCCCCACTCCAAGTCCGTTTCTAGGATCCTGACTGACTTTGGCAGTTGGCTGCCGATGGAAGAGGGTTTCCATGGCAATGTACCAGTGCTGCTTGCTCTCTCCTCAGCACTCTGCCTCCCATTCCCTCCCTCTCCCTCTCCTCACCCCCCTTCCCAGCCCTCCTGTTTCTCAAGCCTGTTGCCATGGAAAAGTCATAATCCACAAAGAATTTCAGATCCCCCCACACCCGTTGGGGTTTGAGTTTTTGGTTTGGTGGGGTTTTTTTTTGTGTTAAAAGTTTGCTTTTCAGTTTAGTGTGTGGGTAGGGAAGGCTGTATCTGCCTCTTTGAAACCTTGTGCCTGGGCAAGAGGGAGGTCTTATCTTGGAATTGGAGGTATTCCTGGAGGGAGGGTGGTATGAAACTCTGGATGGGAGCTCCAGCTAATGGGAACCCCATCAGGGTTATGGCCTTGAGAAGTGCTCACGTGACATTGGAGTTTATGACCAGTTTTTTGAAGGGACTGTGTCATTTGGCATCTGAATCAATGATGTATAAGCACCCAAGACATGTTGGAGAAAAAGGAGGAGTGAGAGATTTCTGGAAGGTGCCTCCTCTTGAGGCTGCTTTTTCTGAAGTGATTTTTAGTGACTGCTGCCAACAGAAGAGGGTGCAGACAACTCATACACTGCCACAATATGTGCATATCAAGAGCTGTGGGAATGATGCAGTCAAAGGTTCTGAATGAGACCAGATCTAGAACCCACATTATTCCACCTGGTCCCCAGGCTAGTTCCCAAGCTTTCAGGGTATGTCCACATCTATCAGGACTTGTGTATGAGATTTGTGGGGTGTGTTTTAGTTTGTTAGCTTCAGTACCAATCAAAGGTGAAAATAGTTAAATTTCCAAGAGCTGGTTGAACTGGAGGGAGCTGTGGTATGATAATAGATGCGGAGCTTGACCCTCTGATGCACTTTCCATGGAAATGTTCTGGTCCATCCACTTGTTTCCATCCATTCTGTGTTCAGATTTCCCACAGTGGACACTGTGGCCTGGAGTGCTGAGATGCTTGCTGGAAAACTGTTTCCCCAGTATTTCTAGGACTAAGGAGTCCTGTAAGTCTCCTGAGCAAAGAAATATTCTTGTCAGATTTCCCACTCTGACTTTCAGGAGGGAGAAGAAATAAGGTTCAGATAATATATCCCAAATTTGGACCTTGTACTTATTTCAGACCTCCTGAGAGTCTTTTACTGGATGCAATGTTAGTATCATGCCTGAGGCTTCTTTAAAGTGACCTTTTCTCAGAGAAGAAGCAGAGAAGTAATTCAAGATCAAATGCAACTCTAGAATAAAATGGCACATTTATTTCACTGGAGATGAAGCAACATGGACTGAAGTTGACTCTTTTCTTGCTTCAGAAAACACTGAGGATGCATGCCCTATTTCATTTTTTATATAAATGACTGTTCAGATGGCCTGCTGCAGTCTCCTTATCTGCTCATCATGGTTACCTCTCCCCATTGTCATTGTGTACCAGGCATCTGAGTCACTTGCTGCTCACCTGCCCTCAGATGCCACAATAGTCATGGAGTCTGGCCTGGACATATGGAATATAACACTGAGTCTTTTCAGACTGTTAAAAAAACTGTTGATTTACACAACCATAAAGTCATAGTGCTAGGTCATTTTAGAGCCTCTTCTTTTGGATTAATCCCTGGAAGGTGATGGATTTCCAACTGCCACAGAATGTGGTCTGCCGCACAGAAAGCAAAAAGCCTGATCTCTCAGCAAAGCTTGCAAAAAGCCTGATCTTTCAGCAGAACTCTACTCTTTTCCTTGGCAATATGCTTTTACTCTGTTCTAGACAAACATAATTTTGTCAGTTCCATGCCCTAGGTTGTGTGTCTACTTCTGTCTTCAACCTCTTCTCCAACACTGCTGAGGAAGAAGCCTGAGAAGTTGCAGCGGTGTGTTAGGCACCTACCAGGGGGACCCCATCTCTGTGTGTCACAGAAGCTTCTGAACACTTAGCAGCAATTGGAAAAATCATTCAATCACTACCAGTCTGGTCTAGGAGTTGAATTATTTACCAGAATTCAAATATTTCCCTTCTTTTTGCACCTGTCAGGCCTCAGGGATGGATCCCAAAAGATTTTCCAGAACATTCTGTGAGAATGTAGGAGTGCACTGATCATATCAGCAAACCAGTCACCCTCCTTGTGCTTAGCAAGACCTTGTGTAGCCCAAGATCTCTCTCTCTCTTCTGCCAAAAGGAAGAGAGGGAGAGGGGCATGTAAGTTGATGTAACAGAGCCTGGACTACAAACTACATCACAAAACACTCTACACAGTTAATAATACAAGGCACAAGTCGGATATGATATAAATGATGTAAATGTGTGAACTCTGAGTAGGACTTTGGCAGTGTTCCCAGCCATGTTCAAAATGTACCCATGATATTTCTATCTCCCATATTGGGAACCCACTAGAGACAGGCATAAAAGACTTAGGTTGGGTTTATTATCCATATTTATCATTCATTTCAGAATAGCATCTTCCTCCCACACTGATCCATCCTCACGGCACTACATATGCACCCAGCTCAAAGCAGGATTCTTCACACCCTGGCTTTTGGGGCAAGAGTTGAGGATGGTGAGATGGGCTTGAAGTGTGTGTTGGGAAACTCAAAATAGATGGTGCAAGGGAATATGGACTCTGTAGCTATACAGGTGGAATTAACAGAAGCAGTTTGCAAGCTGTCAGGACATGGAACTTTGGGACAGAAAGGAGGCATGCCTGGGTGTAGGAACCCATGTGAGAAACCGGAAGGAATGTCTTGGTGTTTGTCTCTCTTTTATGTTTTCCCAGTGTTTGAGAAAGGGATGATGTCAGTGAAAGAAGAGCACAGAGGTGTTATTGCTGTGACTGGGGTGGGTATAAGCAAAGGCTGAGGGCTGAGCATTTGCAGGGTAATTTTTAACCTGGGATCTGGGGTCCAGGAAGCACCCAAATGGGGACATCTTGACTTTCAGAGCCTTGTTGTCACAGTCAGAGCAGAGAAGGTACCAGTTGTGCAGTTGAGCTGGCTGCAGTGAAGGCAGCATTATAGCAGCAATGGCTGTGTTGGAAGTGCTGATGAAAGTGGCAGATGCCAGCAGAGAGCCAAAGGGAAGGATGGCAGACATGGCAGATTGGGTGGAGAGGCAGCCGCACAGGGAAGGTGCTGATGGTGAGGAGGCTACTAATTGCACCAAGTGTTGTTGGAGTGCCAACTACAAGTGAGGACAAGGATGACTAATTACAGACAGGATTGTGAAGAGGAAGAGGAGGCAGGCTCGAGGAGCGATGAGGTCTGTGATTATGGCACTTTGTAACAAAGAAGATGCTGGTCAGTGCGTGACTACAAGGGTTTGAGGTCTGGTATTAGCCAAAGCTGTGTTCTTCACATGTGCCAGCTTGTGGCTTTCTTGCTTCTCCTTCTATCTTACTTTTCATTTTATTTGCTACTGCAGCTTTTTCCCTCTTTGCATGTTGTGTGGAGAAAAATGCATTAAGGGTTTCATGTAGGAAAAAAAAGGAATTAAGAAATCTTAATTTAGACACTTCCCCACTAGTGATGCATCCTGTGCCCCTTGTCAGACAAATGCTAGCTGGGAGGCCTTCTTGGAAAGAAAAGAGTTTTCATAATGCTGCAGGGGGAAAAAATTGCAAGAAAGCTTAAAGGGAAGGGAGAAAAAAAAAAAAAGAACCCTAATAGTTCTGAGACTCCTCAGCCCAAGGAAGGGTTAATGCTTTAAATGCAATGTAATTTCAGTGGCACTAAAGAACATGTTTCCATGGAAACATCAACCCACAGCGGGAGAGAAAGAGGGAGAAAGGAGAGGGAACAGCAGCAGAGGGAGAGTAGCTCCTCTGGCGAAGGAAGAGCAACCTCCAGACCCTCCCTTTCCAGTACAGACAGGAGTGATTATTTGTTTATTTTTTGAATCGATTCCTCCTTGGAGATGTTATAGGGAAGAAAGTGATAAGGTGCCAGCTTGGCCAAACTGCTACAGACCCAAGAAAATCCAGTCACACTTTTTCGAGTGAGTCTCCTTGCAGGCGTGACTCTACTCCTGCCAACACTGTGAATTCATTGCCCCTTTCAAATGCACGAATGCCTTCAACACTTGATAAACTGAAATAACCCCGAAATCACTAGTGGTTTCTCCTTGGGTCAAAAAAGTTGAGCTAGTTTGCTTTTTCTGAGAATATAATAAAAGGGTTTATTTCAGTCTCCAACTGGTTTAGTCTTGCCTGGCTTCTGTCAGTGAGATGGATCTTTCTGGCTGATTTGAGTGGTTTTCCACAAGCAAAGCTGTTCTGAAAGCTCTGTAGGAAAACTGACGTGTTCACCTGTTTGCTGGTCTTGACTCTCAGGACAGAAACTGGAATGAACTCAGGGTAAATAGTGAGATTCCCTGGTGGCTGACTCCGCTCCAGCATACCAGCCACCTTCAGAGACCAAAGAGGTCCTTGACATGCACATCTGCTCGGCCAGAATTTTTAAGCCATGGTCCGCAGCCAGGTGAGCGATTTCAAGGTGATGTGCAAAAATTATTAAGAAAAGTAAGGCTGCTGTCAGCGGGATTAAATTCACTGCATAGGGACAATAGTTCAACTGGAATATTTGTTTTACAGCTCTTCAAATTGATAGAGCTTGAAAGACATCATCCTGGGTGAAAAATCACTGAAGAGCCTCATTTGACTGCTGTTCTGTGACTGCTTCTTCTATCAATGATTGTATGGCTATGCCTTAAAACAGATAAACAGATCTGAAGGACATCTAACCTTTCAGTATTTGCCTTATTCTAGTGGTATGGCTTTCATCAGTGACCTGTTAGCTGTTGCCAAGACATAATTATGACCCATTGTCGGCTGTTCTGACAAATGTAATTTTCCATGCTTTTACTGCCCCATGTAAGCTGATTTTTAGTCCTTTCATATGGAAAAAAATACTTTGAAAACTATTTTTGCTTTGGAGAAAAGTGATATGTTATCTGTACCTAATGAATAAGGAAGGATGTAAAGGTGTAGCAATAAAAAAATAATACTTAAAAAAGTAATTGGCAGAAATTTAATAACTCTGTAAAGCTTTCCAGCTTGATCCAATTTTGGACTGAACATTTAGTTTTTATTTTATGCAGTGACTGTAACAATTTTGACCTTAAAGCTAATTTTCTATTAGCTATTTTCTGTTACTTAAAGGTTTGGTGAGTCAGTTCAGAAGTATATTTGTTTTTATCAAAGATTTTCTGGCTAAAAAAACCTTTCTGAGAATAGACTGACTTCCTATGACATTTATAGATAGTTCCAGCTTTAACAGACTATGCTATTAGAACTCTTTTCCTTATTTCTGTTTTATTTCCAGTGGGGCCAGAAGATGTAGAGGTATATTCCCTAGCTACTTAGGACTGTGTCATTTTCCCAGGGGGAAAAAAAAGAACCAAAAAAAGAGATATATTTAGTTGAAATCAGAATTTGTAAGTCAAGTATTTTGGGTTTAAAAGGAACTATTTTGACATGGAAATCCTATATGCTGTGTCTTGTGATTAGGAGCATGGGAATTTTGTATTCCTATTTCTCCTTCACAAAACTTGAACTAAATCCTCAGTGATATTCCTTCCCCTGTTGAGGTGATGCTGTTCCTTGTAGGATTCTTTCCATGTACCACATCATGGATGTGTTTTAATTGTGACTCTTTTCCACAGAAGAAATGGTGGAAGGTGTCACACAACCAGACTTTGTGGGAGCGTGATGGTACCAGAAGCTTCATCTTCATTCCAAAATTACTACAGTTTTCAGATCTTATGTTTCTTTTTCTTTCTAACAAAATGTTGACCTTTTCATGAGAAAATGTTGTGGCCACATTATTACCCCATTTAAAAAGTGGTTTTGCCAGATAATGTTTCATGGCTTTGGCATTTGTGAAAATAGGTTAGTCAGGATGCCTGTGAGAAAAACATTGTCTTTGGTTGAAATTTCATGATATTGCTGTGACCAGCATAGCACAGAGGGTAAAATCAAGATTTATCTTGCTCTTCTTCCAATGAACAGGTTACCTTATCCTATTGTTTATTTGCTTATTCTACAAGTCACATACAGTATGGCTTTGGTACTGTCAGCAGCACCCTGGCAGAGGGAGTGTGAAGTGCCACTAGGCCTGAATAGCATCTCTTTCCCCATTAGTGACTGCATAGGATGAAAAGCAAATGGGAAATCAGGTCCTGGATGGCAATATGTACATGGAGCAAAAATTTATTGTGAAAACTCTGAAGCTCACTGAAGCAGCTGGACAGGCAGCCTTCCACCTAGGTGTCATTACTGTCATGCCTGCTCCAGGTTGGAGCCAATGTTCCCTTTCGAGGGGTAATTCAGTGAGCCTGCACAGTGACTCCCCACCCTGTCTGCTTCCTGATGGATGCCTGTCTGTGGGGCAAAACCCTGTGGTGTGATGCTGAGTTTCCCCTTGCATTGTCAGGAGGGGGGCTAGGGGCTGCACACACTGTGGGAAGTGAGCTTTGCTTCTCATTCCCGGAATGGTCCTGTCTCATTAGGATCAAGCAATGTGTGTAGGAAAGCAGCCCTGCCATTGCTGTGGCTCCCTGCATCCTCCAAGGATAGACATATCCTCAGTCCCCAGGATCTGTCATCTCAGAGTCTTTCTGAAATGACAAATTCATGGTAGATAAATAGAAGAAATGGGAAACCAAGTGAAAGTACAATTTTGTTTTTAAGATTAAGAGAGGGATTGATGAAAAAAATTGATCCTTCCACTGTACGTAGGAGCTTTCACTTGGAAGTCTCAGCACACATACACATTGTTTTCAAAGCAACTTTGTTAAATATGTTGGAGAAACAGCAAGGATAGTTCAGTAGAAATTTCTGTTCCACCAAAAATGGTTATTTCAGAGGTCAGGATCAAACACCAAAAAAATTCATCTTCCTAGAGGTAAGGGGCCAGGCTCAGTGGATTGACCAGTATCACTCTATTGATGTCAGATAAATATCACTGATTTATTGCAGCCTAGTAGCTGCCCTCTGGTCTTCTGAAAAGGTGTGGACAGCAGAGACAAACCAAATTAATGTCTTACATCTCTGTTATCTTTTAGCCTGGGGGATATTTCCTAATCTAGATGATCTCCAAATCTTTTTGCTTAATGAAAACAATCTTGAGGTCTGGGCATTTCTCTAAGGCTGCTGGTCAGATTGATTCCCAGAAGTAATTTAGGCTGTAGTCAGGGCAGATCTTCTGGTGCAGGATGCCTGTACAATTTGGAATTTGGTAGCACTCTTTTTACTCTTTGTTTCTTACAGTGCATCTCCCCATATTCAGTGGTACCACTGACAGTGAAAGAGAAAGAAACAAATGCAGAAGAGTAAGATACTGCTCCCTTAAGATTTAATTTTCCTAGTCAATAGTTGCTTCTATTTTTTTTTTCTAATTTGTTTTGGTTTTGTTCTTTGTAATAGCCTCTTGTTACATAAAATCAGCTGCACTCATGCCCTTTGCATGGAATCCTTTCACTCTAAATTGTACCTGACACCAGACAGATGTTACACAGATACAGCCAGATGTGCCTGCCTTTCACAACTCCATAAGCCACTGACAGTGCAGCAGCATAAGGGACAGTGCAGGGCAGTGAGCAATGACAGAACCTCTGAAAGGCTCAGCCAGGATCAGGATTTTCAGAAAAGATTCCATGGCGAAATTTGATCAAAGGCCCAGGCTGAGCCTGTTTTCGCCTTTTTTTGGGGTGAACAATTGGGTTTGATATCCTGTGGAGCCTGTCTTACCTCAAGAGAACTCATGCACGCACAGCTGGGTCTGGATGGCTCTTGTGTCTGAGTTGCCTGTGCTCTGAGGCAGAGACAGTCACAGAAGTTTTGAACAGTGGTATAGAGAAATAATATCCGTATTATTTTAAGCCTTCCATGGGTTTGGAGAATGGAGATATAAGTTAGAAGCAGAAGGAATCGGTTGCAGTTGTCTCATTAAAAAAATCAACACCACTTCAGTCATTCAGATGAAGGCATCAACAGCATAGTTAGTGCTGGTTGAATCTTTTATCTGTCAATCACTTGCCTCTTGAAGGTCAGAATTCCCATTTGTAGATCAATATACTGGTCCTAGACTCCCTTTTCCCTGTCCTTTGAGTCCACCCATTCTTTTGTCTGTCCATCCTTGTTCGGGAGCAGGCGTGAGGGGTGGGCAGGACCCTGCTCCAGGGCTGGAGTGATGTACTCTGCCCCTGCTGTCTGCATCAGGCAAGGCTGGGTTGGTCTTGCTGGTGCTGAGAGAGGGAACATGGGTTTGGAGCTGTGGGCACTTCTACTAAAATGCAGTAACATGCTTTTGCTTTTTTTGCTCCTTCCTGGGCATGAAGTGGGTCTGTTCCCTGATACTTCAGACTGGTGAATTTTTTACATTGTCTCTAGGAGGAAAGAAAGGCTATTTCATCATGCAGACTCTGTGGAGTAAAGGCCTTTCACTGCTTTCATCTCACTGCTGTTGTGACTGGCCTCAGTGTTTCCCACTACAGTGAGATTCCAGACAGTATGATGGTGGTCTGCATCCCCATCCCTTTATCCTGCATCCCATTCCACCTGCCTTTTACCCTGCAAAGGTAAAAGGTATCCCACAGCTTTTCTTTCCCCACCCTCCACCTACGCCTTGTTTTTCCCTTGTGTGCTGGGCTGCTGCGATGACTCCCCAGTTCTGACTGTGGAGAGGCTGTTTTATTTATATGGTCTGTCTTATTCAGGGAAGCGATCGATGTAAGGATAATCACGCCATTTCAGACAGACTGCTTGTCTCACTGGAGCATAACAAGCACTGACAGGACACAGGGGAGGGTGTGTGTTTGTGTGTGTGCTGCACACATGTGGGGCAGGGAATGCGATGGAGTGAACCGATGCAATGTCCAAATTTGCCCCTCCAGTCAGCAGGCTTAGGAGAGGCTGATTCCAAGCAAAGCACTGGAAGCTGAAGCAGGAGTGGCTGGTGCTGATTTCAAATACCTTTCCTTCACACCTGTCTCTGGGGCAGAAAAAAATTTGGTTAGCACCCTTTCTGTGTTCCCTCAAGCCCCCTGCGCCCACCATCTGCCTCTGCAGGCTTTCTCCATCACTGACTGAAACCATTTAAAATGCCATCATCTCTCTGCTGGTCCTAAATTGGCCATCTGATGTGGTTTTAATGCTCTATTTGCTACGCCAACTAGCCTTTAAAACACTCTCCTTTAGCTTGCAGGGCTGACAGCCTTATATCTAGGATGGGTGATGTTACCTCAGAGTCCAGAATAGGGACTTAGGTCCCCCTGGGTCTAATTTGCTTTGTGCCCAAGGGCATGTCCCTTTGCTCCTGCCTGCTTGTCCATCCCACAGGGCTCCCGATGTCAGTCTGTTTCCACAGGCTGTGTATGTTTTGCTCTCACCCGTCTGAGTTTGGGCATTGCATCCGCTGCATCGCCGCTGGGCTAGTGAAGGGCTCAACCCTTCTGTGCTTGCATCAAGTAGTTCCAGAAATTGCCACATAAGCAAAATCTTTTGCTGAAAGGTGCTTCTAGCAAATTAAATTAAATTGCCCGTGTCAGCCCCCACCATGCCCCCGTTCTCTTTCTCTCACTCTCTCTATCTTGGAGTGCCAAACATGCAGGAATTAAGATTTTTACAGGCACAGTTTCCTCCTGGTTTGCGTCACCTGCACGCACAACCTGCTTGCCCTCATGTTGTGCCTCTGTTACATCTGGTGACTCTGTTCAGACATGTCAGGGAGTCTTTCAGCCCCCTGCTTTCCTGCTTAGGGACTGGAGTGTGTGTAGGCTGTAGGGAGGAACCAAATCCCCCTGGCCAGAGCAGGCAGCAGTGGTGCTGGTGTACCAGGGCAGCAGTGCTGCCGAAGGGGATGACTGCTGCTGCAGTAATGATGGAGGGCAGAGCCACTCGAGTGTGGCTGCCTTGCAGCACGCTGCTGACTCGGCCTGCCTGGGAGTCCTTCAAGCCCTGATGCTTTGTCACATAGGCTCAGTGCACCCGAGCAAGCCCTGCAGCTCCCCGTGAGCTGCTCTCACCCTGCATCCCTGTGTTAGCTGGCAGGATAGGGACAGGAGAGCAGGGAAAGCTGGGCGAGATGCCACTTCTTCTGCACTTCTCCTGCAAACTTTTGTAAACATATTGCTAATGGGTTGGAGAGAAAACACTCTGAAGAGTTATATTGCCAAATTTGGAGACTAATTTCAGTCATTAAGGTGTGAAGCAAGGGATTTTAGTGCTGCTTTAAGTGTAAATCTCAAGGCAGCTCCAAGGATTGGAGTTGTTGATGATCCCGCCTTGATTATTATTAGAGGTTCTAATCTTTCCGGTGAAATGAGCATAAATGACACCCTCTTGTCTCATAGCTGTTGCTGATTTCTGTGAACACTTCTTATCAAGCTGTGCAGGGGAGATTCCTATAGTGGAATCATTCTTGGGTGTGAGGAGAAAGAGGTTTGAGAATGGTTTAATATTGGTATTTGTTTAATTAGATGTTGGCATTGGTTACTCATTACTGACATATGAAGCTGCAACTCCCATCAGGCTAATGGCATCCTCATCTTCTTGGAGCCTTTCTTTGTCTTTACTCTGGTGGCCAGTGCAGAGAAGTCATGAAGTTGTAATCTTGGTCCACTGGAAGATCCCTCCCACCACCAGAGCCATAATTAGATTTTGTAGTGCGCACATACCTGGCAATAGTCCGTGCCTGGCATTCTTCAGTACCAGAACAATTCACACACCTGAGAAAAAAAAAGCCAGAAAAAGAGCAGGTGGGGTCCTGACATGGGATGTTTTATACCATTACAAACAATTGTGTGGCTAAGATTTTCCAGGTGGAGGATGTTTTGGGGTTCGCTCAGTGTTTGAGTTCCAAATGGCTTTGGGTTTTGGAAAATAACCAATAGTCTGCCTTTGAAAATTGTCCTGTTGCAGATGTTTCATGCTGGGCTCCCTTATGGCTGTATTTCCAATGCTGAACACGTCCCTTGAAGGTCACAACATGGAGCAAGTGTGGAATTTCCTTTAGAAATAAACATAATTGCTGATTGCACTTGGCAATGGGGCGTTAGTAGTTGAGTTTGGCTGATTAATGGAGTTAAAACAAAAAAGTTTGAAAAAAGAAGAAACTGAAATAATGACCTGCTTTTTCATTTGTCTGAAGAAGGTTCCCTGATACAATGCTTTCATTAGATTAGTAGGGAGGTCTTTTTGTGCAGATAGTAGGAAAGCATGAACCCACTGAAAGAACAGATTTTTTTTCCCTCTTATTTATTTTCTTGAAATTGGTTCAAATTGAGTTCATAAGGGAGAAATTGAAGCTGAGTATTTGGAAATGTTTCCTGATGTCATGGTATAATAGAGTAGAAAACCTCTCATGTCTGTAATAGAAATGTTGCTTGTGTAATTTATAGAACTGTGCAAAGTAGGGGAGTGCAGAGTCCAGGGGCCAGCCCTGCAGGCAGCTTGGTCACCTCTGCCTCTCATGGTGACATGATGCTACTGGTGCCAGAGTAGATTTACAAAGGTAAAATCTACTTCATGCAGCAGGATTGTGAATTGAAGTGAAATACATGAACAGGGTAAACTGTCAGAGTGCCACGGTGATGTCATATAAACCACTGAACTGTGAAATGTGTATTTACCTCCTCTTCCCTACAGTGTATTTCTAGATGGTCTGACAGTTTAGAAAACAATAGACCTGATTTTTATTTACAGCAACACCCCTTTAACATGCTCTCACAATGCAGCAAGGCCTTGGAATGAGTGTAGCTGTAATCTCAGTCCACTTAAAGGCCTTCCCTATTGCCAGTGCTGAGTAAGGAGGCTTTGAGATAAATGAGATTGAAGCCAGGACTGTTTAACTGTCCATTTGTACAGCTGACATGAAATGCCCCAGCAGGGAGTGCCTTCTGCAGAAACGATGGGGCCTTTCCAGACAAAGAGAATTGCTGATGTTGGCTGCAGGGCCGATCACCCTTTAGTTTGATTTTACTGGGTGTAAGGCTTGACATAGAGTCAAGCCTTTCTCCCCAGGAAAAAGGACTTTCACTGGGCTCTTTTAACATCCTTTATCCCTATTCCTGAGCTACTTCACAGGATCACTCTGGACCCCATGAAGTGTGCTGGCTCTGATAGAGCTAGAGCTTCTTGCAAGTGTGCTGCTCCTTCCTCTGGTCTCCACTGCTTCCCTAGTCTTTGCCTTGATATTTGGGCTGGGGGGGGCTGTCTCCACTCCTTCACCTGTCACCCATCACTGTCCTCAAGTGGCATGCAAAATCCCCTTTGGAGAGTAAGCAAAGTGTAGGCTGTGGAGTGTGTTTACACATCTGATTGCTATGGATCTCTCTGCCCTTTGAGGCAGAGGAAAACCAGGGACTGTGGGCATACATGTGTGTGTGGCTCTTAGATATGCTTTTAGGAATTCACTGAGAGCCAACATACTACATCACTTCCCTATCCCAGTCACAAAATGGGGGCAATGGCCCTGCCTTGCCTGATTGTCCCAATTTCTGGACTAATTGTCCTATTTTTCTAACTCCCTTCCTCTTAGATTTTCCATTGTTTGCACTGTGCTTCTACCCTCCTGATGTGAGCTGAAGAGGGGAGGCAGGGTCTTGTTTTGGGTTTGGTTTCCAAGCATTAATGTTCTCCTTGCTCTCTCCTCTCTCCTGCAGGTACCTGATCAATGTCACCTTTGAAGGCAGGAATTTGTCGTTCAGTGAGGACGGATACCAGATGCATCCCAAGCTGGTCATCATCCTTTTGACCAAGGAGAGGAAGTGGGAGAGGGTAGGATACGTTTGGTAATTCTCCAACTGTGTCAGGGAAGACAGGCAAATAATTCTCCCCACCTTTCTGTACTTCTTATCAAGGGCAGGCAATCTGCTTCTTGTATCCCAGACCACTGGTATCTCCAATGCCCAGGCTGCTGTCTTCTCCATGCAGGATGCCATTACAGTTTTCCATTAGCATACATGAAAAATTCATCAGCCTCCTTTCTGTAACCTCTGAACATAAGTTTTCTGGCCTTTCAGAGGAGATACCTCCTCTGTGCCGTGAGTTTCAATGGCTGAGGCAGAAAATACTTCTCTTTGTGGCTTGGTGGCAGTGAAGTTCTGTATGCTAAGTGACTATTCAAATCCAAATTCACCTATTTTGGAATAATTTGCATATAACCCAAAGCACCAATTTAGAAATGGTGTGAGTTTCTGAGTTAGTGGGAAGTTTTGGTTCATTTCACCTCCCACATAAATGTCAGTGGTCCAAGCTCAGAACAAGCATTCCCAAAGGGTTTCTGTTGAAGCAGAGGGGGTAGTTTAAGGGCTAAGAAAATGAGATATAAAAATATTTTGGGTGTGAGAAGAGGAATTCATCAGAACACTCAATAGATATGAAGCAGAAGTTGGTCTGTATGCGATCATGTGTATGGCTTAGAAAAATGCCCCTTTGTCCCACCATGCCTGCTTGTTCTCTGCATGGACTTGCAAGTGACTTGCTTGGTGAAAGAGAGGAAGAAATTAATGGAGAAATGAGAATGAAATGGGGAGCTGTTAGGAGAAGTGCATTCAGAAGAGAGCTGTAGGAACAGCTCTCTTGTGAATGAGGCAGGAGAGCAGTCCCATTAGTGCTTGGCAGGCACTAGGGTCTCCCAGTAGCTGCAGGAATTTGGGAGGAAGGTGAAAGCCCCCAGCTCATGCTTGGTTTCTGGAGGACCTGTCTAGCTCATGGTCTTGGCACTGTTCAGACCAGATGAGTGTATGTGGTCTGGAAGAGTCAGAAGAGGTCTCAGTGGGCCAGGACTGTGAGGAAACAAAGGGCATGGCATAGCATGTGTGGGCAACTCTTGGACATAGCTGAAGGCAGGCTGTCTGGGTACTGCACAGGGTGTGGACATGCAAAGCTCAGGCTGTAGAGACTTCACGTCAGGCTCGGTCTGTCACTCAACTTCATTTAAGCTTACCAGGAAAAGTCCAAGAGGATTTGTTCCCAGCTGGCACCAAATTTGTTCTCATGGAGGGAAATTCCATTGTCAGAGAAGGAAAATGAAGCAGTAGCAGCATGAATCCTCCTAGGGGTTATTTGCAGGCCTGGCTATGAGAATCTGTTGCTGGAATGCTTTGCAGTCTCTGGGGAGGCACAGCTAAATACAGTCCTGTTATTATCCTACCTGTCACATGCTTCACATGTCGCACCCTCAGTGAAGGCTTGGTGGCTTCCGTCAGTGGTAAGAAGGGTTGTTCAGTCTCTGAGAGTGTATTTGTGGTCTCTCAGATGAACTAGACAATTTGTAGAAGAGATCCTGGTTATCAGGAGTGTTGGGATTAGGCCTGTGACTTGCTTGAGCCTTGTTGTCTGTGAGGACAGCTTGGCACCCATTAAACCAAAACAATCTTTCATTTCCTGGGATCTGGGGCTGGACTGAAATGAGGCTGTGCTGAACTATGGTATTAGTGGTAAGAAAAACACGTAGTGCTTCCTGGACACCAGTGTTTTATCTTGAATTGGATGTTTTCCTCAGAGAGGATCAGATTATTATAATCAAACTCTGAACTGGTTGAATTTTATGCTGGTAGGTTATTCCTGGAAGACACTGAGGTAATCTCCAACATGTTCTGATCACAGACCAAAACCTTTCATACCTGGAGCCTCATGTTCTTTTTTCTTATTTTTTTTCCATTTAGCAGAAATGCAAACATAAAAGTATAAGTGTGAAACAGAGATCTTTGTGACAAAGATCATAGTTTTGTTCCATGTTTGCAAAGAGTCAGGCAACACAAACTGTTGGCCCTTAACAGCAGTTGCCAGGCAATGCCGCAATACAAGAAATTATTAATATACTTTTAGCACATAATTCCAATACCTTTTTAAGTGCTTTGGAACAGTATCCAAATTCTTACTAATTTTATGTAAATAGCAAGGTGCTTCATCCTGGGAACTTTTAGGCAAACAGGCAGTAGGAGATAGGAGGTGAATGGCTGCATGGGAAACACTGATTTGGTCTAGTTGCATTCACTGTAGCTCAGTCTTAACTACACACTTTTATCTATAATCAGATGCTATGCCTGGAAGGAACATCAAGAGGTCATCTAGTCCCTCCCTGTGCCCCGGGGGAGGCTTTAACTAGACTGAAATTACTCCTGACAGATGTTTGTCTCACCTATTCTGAGAGACCTTCAGCGCCAGAAATCCCATGAAATCCCAAGTCAATCTCTTCTATGGCTTCTTTCTCCTTACCCTGCTAAGTTTTTCTAATGTCTAACCTAGATTTCCCTGGCTGCAATTTAAGCCCATGAATACTTTGTGCCTCCCTAATGGACATAGGGAATTGTTTATTCTCTACCACTTCGTATTGTCCCTATGTGAGTTTGAAGTTTTCTATCACGTTGTCTCCTAGTGATCTCTGGTGTAGGTTAAACAAGAATTTGTTCAGTCCCTCTTGGCAGGTCATGTTTTCTAGTCTTCTGATCATTTCTGTTAGTCTCCTCTGGATTTAGTAACACAGCTTGCAGCTCTGTACAATTTGGTGCATTTGATTCTTGAAAGATGGCAAATGGATTTTGAGGATATGTTTTAAAATAGGTGTGAAGTTCTTCCATTCTCTGAGCAACCAAGATCCAGACAGGGGCTGAACTGTTTCAGGATTTCAGATCTGTGAAATCTTTTGTAATTTTGATTTTTTTCCCCAATAAATATCTTCACAACCTCACCAGTTATTTCAGATCAGGAATTAATTTTCCAGAGGAGCTGCAGCTGCCCCCAGACTCTGATGATGATAAATCTCATGAGTGCTTCAGACAAACTGAAGTCTTGTAGGGCTGACAATCATGAAAGAGCAAGAGGAAAAACCACTTTCTACAAAGGGGTAGTAACTTGAGCTCTCCTGCTTGTCTTAACCATGAGTAATGATTCATCATGATAAGTAAATGTGGTGAATTTCATTCACTTCTCTGTACCCTGCTCCTTGGGGGCAGAACCCTGCACGCCTTTCCACACTACCTTTCCATCTGCTGGTTAGTGAAACTCTTTGCTTTACTCTGGCCAGATAGCCTAGGCGTGTTTTGGGTGCCTAGATGCCCCTGTTGTACTTATCACAGAGGTGCAGGTATGCAGATGGAGGTGGTGAAGAATGTCTACTCTTATGCCCCATGAAGGACCATGTCTCAGTGCAGTGATGAGTGGGGGCCAGATGTCTTGCAAAGTGAGCCAGAGGGTCAGTACTACACTAGGTTTTGTGTCAGTGGGTTGTGATAGTTTGTGTGGGAAGAGTTTTCACCCAGTATTTTTCTTCACTATTTGTCTTTCTCTTCTGCTCTCCTATGATCCCACATGTGATGAGGACTTAATTCTGGGTTCATGATCCCTTTGTGAGAGCTAGCAAGTGCTGCTGTCTCCAGCTCCTCCTTACATCCTCCTTCTCTACTGAGTCCTATCCCACTAGCTCCCCACCAACAGTCCTGTCCCATTAGCTCCCAGATCCTCCCATCTGCTTCCTCACTTTCCCCCAGCGAACCTGGGGGTGACACAGATGTTATGAACTTTGAGGCCCTCTTTCAGATTCTTTCTCTGATTACTAGTGGGTTTGGCATCACTTCTAACACTAGTTTGTGCTCAGCCTCTTCTCTTAGGTATGTCACTGGGGATTCAGAGCACCTTTCCATGAGGGTCATGACACCAACTTCTTGTGCCACCCCACAGAGCCCTTTGATGCACAAGCTCCCTCCATGTCTCGCCAAGCATGCCCCATTCACTCCTCTTCCTGTCTGGACAAGCAAAGCCCCAGGTGATAGTTTTGGTCAGGGTGCCACTACGAGCCATCTTTGAGGACAGATGGGAAACTTATGTTGAAAGATTCATTCTCCTTGCTGCATGTACTAATCCTCTGCCCCTATCAACCTTCACCCCACTCAGCAGATAAAATGTTTGCCTGCTGCTGGTGCTATAATTATCAGCTTTGACTATTATTGACTTTTGAACTCTTCAACTCCAGCAGGGTCTGTTCTGCTTCCTCTAGCCATTGGTGTGGCCGTGATTACAAATTCACGGGCGGGCTGCTCCTAGCCTGTACCCTTACACCATTGTACACATTAGTGCTCCCTGGGAATGGGGCCATTTGCTGCGACATCCTCTCAACTGCCTCAGTGACTTCCAGGACTTCCTAGTGCTGCAACAGGGTGGAAAATAGTGCCACTACTCTCTGCCACATGGACTTTCCAGAGATGCGTTCAACCTCAATCACAGTCTGCATAAGATGAGTTTGTGAAGTTCTGTGGCTCTGTCTCCAGCTTGGGACAGAGCACCATTATGGTCATTCATGCCTAGGAAGATTTCCCCTGGGATATGGGAGGGAGATACAGAAAGGAAAGAAGGATTTAGAAGAGAAAAATGAAAAATGAAGATTTCCCTTATCTAAAAAAATGAGGAAAGAGAACAAGATAAATTTTTGGACACCTAAATGATTGTGGAAATAAGGACATACTAGTCAGCTGCTTTTCATGCCCCAGTAGGGAGAAAGAAGAAGTTGTCTTGCTAAATTTTCAAGCAGAAAGATTTCAGTTAGATATGTAGGGAGCTGTCTAATTATTGGCATGGTGAGACATGGTGAGGCTCATTTGCTGGTAGAGGTTCATTTGCTTGAGCACATAGAGAAAAATATCCAAGAGTGCAGGATCTCAGTCTATCTTGTCCTGCCTCCGAGCCAGTGGATGCAGTAAGTGATCTCTTGTGGTTCTCTGCCAGCCTACATTTCTGTGATTAGATGAGCAGGACAAACCTGAAGAGTGTCTCACAAAAAGCAGCTTATTCCATAGGAGAGACAACCCAGGTTATGGACAAGCTGATCAGCAGAAACTTCAAGCCAGATCCAGTGAGGATATAATTTCTTCAGGCTTCCACCATGAACCTTTTGTACGAGCAGGCAGTTGGCATGTGAAGGCTATTGTGCACTTCTGTGAACAAAAGCTCTTACGGAGGCACTTGTCACCTCCTGAAGTCTGCACCTTTGGGGAGCTGATGAGCACCACAGAGATGCTGAAGAGGCTGTAGCATTTGATGATGATGCAGCCTTCAGGGCTGATCTCAAGTCTTACTGTGCATTAAAAGAAATATTCACTGTCATCTCTTTGTGTGCTTCAATGTCCCAGTGGCAGAAATAACAGGGGAGAGGACTGAAAATACTGATCAGTATTCTTGGCTTTTAGTAACAGTCTGTGTGGTACTGACCACTCCATGAAGAATCAATATGAACCATGTCACCCTATCTGTTATATTGCTTAGCAGAAGGAAGGACTTTGATTTTTTTTATTTCACTTCCTTAGAGAATAAAAGCCTCCTTAAAGAAGTCTCTTTAAAAACAGGAGAGGAACAAGAATGTAGGGTTGTGAGGTGAAAACTGCACCTGTACAAATCCAGGTCTTCTCTGAAGGCCCTCCCTTGCCTTTGGAAAGAGATGAGATGTTTTGAGACAGTTTCTTCCTCGTGTTGTCTGGTGCCCACCTAGGCAAGCCTTTCTGATCACACATGCATGCACATGTATGCTTGTCTCCATGGCATAGAAGTTACTGCCTTTGGTCAGGTTCTGCTCTGTGTGTGGAGTTCTGGAATCTTGCCTGTGTGTCCAGGAAGGAAATGATTTTTATTCCACCGACTCCTTTTACAGTGAGACAAGATTGGATTGTTTTTGCCAATCAGTCTTGTTTTGCTAATTTTGCTGTGTACATGGGGATTTATGACTCATTGTCCCTGGGGAGATATGGCATAGAAGTTTGTTTAAAGCTACTCAGAGTAAGTGATTGATTCTGTTCCCACAGAACCAGTTTTCAGAAGAATATAGCTTCTCTTAGGGCAGAGGGACTGTTCTGGATTTGAGCACATATGGCTGAAATTAGAACAGGAGTCTGTACATGCATTTCCCTCCTTATTTTGAAAGTGTTCTTTCTCGACATGTCTCTAAGAGACCGTAATTTCCTGAATGCCTTACTTCTCATTAGACAGCAGACTTGCATCAAAGAATGCATATTTTATGGATATCCCACTCCCAAGTGAGTGTCCCTAGATACCTGATCTAGGTCACATCTGATGGGTCTGTTTATGACCCTGATTCAATCAGACAACCAGATGGCTTTATTTGTGCACCTATGCTACACCCACTGCCAGGATTTGGCCTGGCTTCTCGCATTTGTCCAGGATCTAACTGTATGTATTTGTGGTTAATTATGGCCATGTTAATCTTACACTGACTCCTAAGGAGAAGGACAGATTCAAGTGCCACACAAAGCCTTCCTTATCAGAGGATAAACAGAACAATCTTTCTGAAAAACCCTTCTATGTAAATCGTGCAGACATGCTGGCCAAACGGTGCCTTTGCTGGATTACTGCATCCTGCAATAATTATCTAGTCTAGCTCTGACCAAAGAGAGCATATTGGGTGTCTCTTCCTAACCACTGTATGTTATGTCATTATAAGCTGTCCGCTCTCTTTGCCTCTTGCTGAAGCAGTTCCTGACTTTGCTTGAATTTTGGAGTGTATTTGTATGATTCATGAGCCTGCAGAAAAATATTCTGGCTCTTCTCCACCAGACCCTACTCCCTTGCTACTGGAGGGAATTCTTACATTGAAACAATGACAGATTCTTGGAAAGACCTTGTCCTCTTATGCAAATCAGATATTGGAATATCTGGAGATCTTTATTAAGCCCAGGCTGTAGTTAGAATGCCTCCTACCATTTCTCTGCTGGTGTAGCTGATGAGGGTGATAGCAGCCATCTGACCTTTACTGGTGTTGCCAACCCAACTCCTTGGACAGGGGATCCCGGAGGATTGTGCTCGGTGTGTACTAGTGGAATAACAGCATCCAGCCACAAGAGAAGGCTGCCCTCACCTCTGTTGTATTCTGGATGAGAACTCTTGTCTGGAACTTTTTCTCTGCTGACTTGCTCATGCCAAAAAGTGAGAGATGCCACTGTAACCCTTTGCCAGTGTGTATGCACCTCTTGCACATCACCTCTTGCACATCATCATTGCTGTCCCCAGCACCCAGTTGTGGACCTGGGACTCTGCTGTGAAGGGAGCTGAGTGAACACTAACAAAAAAGGTGGCTCCTACCTCAAAGTGGTTACACTTTAATTACAAGACAATTACAAAAGGTAGCAGATGGGTACAGATGGACCAACGGGGGAGTACAAGGGAACAATCAGACATTAGTCAGCATGGTAGGCAGCAGCCTTTACACACCAACTGCCTAACTCTTGTGCAGGCTTTGATATGCAGCAGAGAATTATAACTGGCTTGGTGCAGGCTTGTGGGAGCCTCATTGAGAGCGTGAAGGGCAGACAGGGAAAAGCAGTAAAGGTGCTTGGAGAGCTGCAGCTGAGAAGGTGCAACAGCTCAAAAATACCCAATACTGCTGGAAAATTTCCAGTCTTCTTAATATCTGAGGGGATAATCCTAACTTTACAGAGAACCAAAAAACCTCTAGTAAGGCCACATCTTGCAATGCAGCACAAACTCCCAGTACAGGGCTGATGTGCTAGTGCCAGAGCTGCATTGCTTCTGGTTGAAACCCTTCCTGCCTGACAGCAGCTTGGAGATTTCTGTGGCATGTCAGGTGCTGCTGTGTACCTGTGTTCCAGTATTTCATTGATTGTAGGGATGTTTCATCTCAGCATGTTGAAAATAAACATCCATATCTTAATGCAGGAGATAGCTGATTTGCTACGGGAAGATAAGCTTTCAGGTATGGGTACAGTAATTACATATTCCTATCACAGCACAGTATCAAGGATCCATCCTGTCATTATCCCTGATGAGTCCATAACATCCTCAAAAAACCCCAAACCCCAAAAAAAGCCCAGACCAGGGAGGGTGATTTGATTTTGTCCCTAATTTCAATCTAGACACAAGATTTTTCCCTGAATGATGATTTTTCCCTGAATTCCATGTACAAGTGACCTGACTGCAGTGGCTGAGGTCACTTGGCTTATTCAGCCTGGAGAAGAGGAGACTGAGCAGAGATCATAGCAGTCTCACAGGATCACAGCTTCACAGAATCACAGAACATTCTGTGAGTTGGAAGGGACCCACAAGGATCACCAAGTCCAGCTCTTCCTCACAAGAGGAAGCGGCCAGGCAGACACTGATCTCTTTTCTCTGTGACCAGTGAGAGGACACAAGGAAATGGCATGAAGCTGTGCCAGAGGAGGTTTAAGCTATATATTAGGAAGAGGTTCTTCACCCAATGGGTGTTTGGCCACTGGAACAGGCTCCCCAGGGAAGTGATCACAGCACCAAGGCTGCCGGAGTTCAAGAGGTGTTTGAATAATGCTCTCAGGTATATGGTGTGATTCTTGGGATGGTCCTGTCTAGGGCCAGAAGCTGGACTTCAGTGATCCTTATAAGTCCTTTCCAACTGAGGATATTCTAAGATTCTGTGATTCTGTGACTATTTATCAGCCCAATGGTAATTATTTCATCTGTTCTCCACTCAGGAGTGACGTGAACAGGTTATGTATCCTTCAATGCTGGATAGCATGGCCACTTTCACTTTCCCTTGCTTTGTGCCCAGTCATCTACTGGAAATCACTTCAGGGAGTCTGTAGCAGTGAGGAACCACATAGGTGCCACTGGAAGAGGAAATTTGTTTCCTGTTGCTTTTGGTGGCCAGACTGTGCCATGAAAAGGCAGCTGAAGAAAGCATGGCAATTGAGGCAGCTTTGAGATTTTAAATGAACGAAGAGATGAGGGCACAGAAAGCTAGCAGCCAACCAAACTGAGTCTGGAGAAAGAACTATCAGAGCTGCAGCTGAAGGAAACTCACAGTGAGTGAACGTGCCCCCAGTGCCTGAGGGTGTGTTTTCATCTGTTCAGTTGCATTTGCTTAAAACTGTCTCATGTCAACGACATCTTTGCTTGGCCTATGAATCCTTTGCTTTTTCTATTTTTACATTATCTGAATGTTATTAACTGGAGGCTCTGTTTTCTTTCCATGGGGCTTGAGAGAAGGGAAGTGCTGCATATTCATAGGACCTTATGTTTTCCTTTCTTTTGCCTTTTTCTTTCTCTTCCTCCTCCTCCACGTCTCTGTTTGTTTTTGGTAAGATTTTGTCAGTTTGATTTTCCTGTGGTAAAAGTCTGGCCACATTTGCTTCTGAATGAATTTGAAATAAGGTTTTCCTAATATGAAATGGCTCAGACATTTTTTCAGTAAGAAATAGCTTGTTTGTTGTGTCTTTGGCTTGGTTTTCTTCTCTCATCTGGTGCTGGTTCTGGCCAGTGTTCCCGTGCTTGTTCTCACATGCTCCTTGTTTTGTATTTGAACCCTGGCTGTATGTGGTTGACTTGACTTGATGCTGAACTGCATCTTGATGGTATTTTTTACTAGACCAGGACAGTCTTTTCCATTGTGGTCTCCTCCGCACTGTTACATGTAAAACTTCTCTGCTGTTTTTCAAACATATTTCAGCGTTAAAGCTGTGGTTATCACTGGAGCTACTCTGTGCTTGAGTTACTCTTGCTGCTCATGAGCTCTGGCATGCACTCAGTGTCATTGATTTGAGCATACAATATGTTCAGCATCGTTTGTTTTCCCTGTGCCTGAACTGTGTTTTCCCCGGGTCTGTGATTTTTTTCAGACTGCCTTTGGTAACGTTAGATCCCAGCTCTGACTCTTTCCTTGCCTTGCAGTGGTGTCTGAGTTTCTGTCACCATCCTTTGGCCTTTCTTCCTTGTGAGAGGACCTGGCATTTACTGACCTGGGTTTAATTCTAAAATGTGCTGGGAGTTGTGCTGTCTTCTGCTGAGTCAGCAGTTCGACAGTCTTATTTAATTTCCTTCTGCTGGGCTAGCTGCGTGCTGCAATGTCTCCCACCATGCCAAGCCTCAGAGGCTGTTTGACAGCCATTTTCCTGTTCCCCTTTAAGCTTTCAAATTGGTCTGCATTTTGTGTGGCAGCTCCTGGTGCTTGTTTCTCCTAGGTTTATTTCCTCAGTCCCCGCACACCGTAGTGTCTTACATTTCTATTGTTCCTGCCTTCGAGAAGGATCCTAAGCACTTTGCAAAATTAACATAGAGACAACATTTCACTATGAGTAACATTCAGCTGCTCGTGTGGTGGAATGGGGCTAGGCTGTTTAATGATGCAAAATAGCACTGTGCAACCATGTAAGGTAAGGAGCAGGAGTCTCAAAGAGAAGGAGGCGAGGAATTTTTAATTAGATTCTGGCCAACTTTGTCCACAAAGTCTGTTTGTGGGGAAAATGACATGGATCATTAAATAAGAGGAGTGATAAGGCCTGTGTCCTGCCCTTTCTAGATGATAATGCCCAAGTTGCAGAAATATGGTGGGAAGAGCAAATGAGTCTGTGAAAAAACATAGTTCAGGATCAACGAAAACATTAATTAATTTTTACAAGATATAGAGGATTTATTTTGGAAATTTTATTGCTGTAAATGAAAACGGACATCTTGGTGTTTTCGTGTAGACTCACAAAAGCCCTTAGTTACCCTTCACAAGGGTGATGTGGAGGAGAAAACGGCAGCAGCTTCCTCCAGAACCCAGAGCCTCATCAGGCAAACAGTGTGGATAGTATTAGGCAGTGGGAAAACCGTATTCAAATCATTTCAGCCTGACTCAGAATGGAGGCCTAAACTGCAGTCTCTGTCACCTCTCATGAGAAAAGTTTAGCCTTTGGGACTGGGATTTTATAGTTTATTTTCTTTTTTTTAATTGATGCTTTGTTGCTAGTGGGTACATGAAATGTCTTTGCGGACATGTGTTTCAATCCAAATTTCCATCACTTTTATTATTCATGTCTGGTAAAGAACATGATTTTTTTGTGTGTGTTGAATGACTGAGTTTGATTAGTGGAAAATTCTGATTAGATTGAAGTAATAGCTTTTTTTTTTTGGTCAGTGGTGGAGCATGAAGTGTGGGCCCTTATGTGACTGGACAAACTCCAGAGTGAAATGTCAGTGCTAACAGATTTTGCACATCTTTTTGTTCTTCCCTTAGATCCATCCTGGTTCATGTAATCATGTGGTTTTTGAGAGGGAATAGATTTGCTGCCAAATCAACTTATATTGGGTGCAACGCTGGACAGCAGAGACATGCTGCAAGTTTTCCAGTCTAAACAGTGTCATATAACAGTCTCACATCCAAGCTGGGAGATCTGGAAATAGCAGAAAGAGTCCATTCTGCAGTCTGCTGCTGGAGATCAGCTCTGGCATGCTGAGTTAACTGTTTGCTCTAAGCATCATCTGAGTGTTTTAAGAATTCAGTATTGCTCAGGTCACTTCTTTCAGCAAGTGCTTTACTTTTGTTCTTTTTTAGGAGTGGGAGCTATTTGCTTTCCTTCTTAGATGTGTGCTCATTTTCACCGAGGCCAGAGTTCTTTGTATTGCTGCATTAAATTATGTTTGCTTTGTAAAGACTGCTGGGATTATGGCAGCATCTCATTTCTGTAGCTTTTCTCGCCTTTGACAGGACTACCTGTGGACATCTGCTTTCCTTGAGCTTCTCCTGTGTGTGTAGATCAGCCTGCATTTGTAGTTTCTACAGGTTCATGCCCTGTACCTTTTCTGCTGTTTGAGGTCTTGGTTTTTGGAAAGGCTGAGGAACAGACCCATAGAGAACTCCCTGTGTCTCTATTTGAACGTTTGTTCTATCCATGCTCTGTCTCCTATTTGGATCCAGAATAAGCTCTGTGCGTGTATATATTTTCCTGCTCATTGCCCAGACACCTTGCTCCAGCCTGGGACTAATGGAGACACTGTCTTATAAATAAATAAAGATTAAAAGAGTACAGCCTAGTGAAATCGGCACTAGGAACTTTCTCCGTTAAGAAGTCCCCTGTCTCAAATAAACATTCTGAAGGATTCCCAGGGTTTATTGTGCAGTGTTACTTGAACTTTAGTTAAAACCTGTTTTCTCTGGCTCACCTGTGCTTCACTGGACCTTTGCCTGGTTCCAGAGAGTAGATTTTCCTCAAATAGATATTTTTGCTGGATAGGGAGTATGATAATTTTCTGCAAGTGTTTGAAAGGATAATTCAATAAGAAAAGGAAGGACTTCTTTAAGACAATCCAAGTGAATGTAATTAAAGAGTAATGGGGAGGCAGGGGGTAGAGCAAAAGTGCATTTAAATGTAATATCAGGAAAGAGTGGGTTCTTTTAGAAGATACAGAACAGTGGTCTGGTGGATGTGCTGGGAGCCTGGTTGCTGTAACTGTTGACTATGGGACAGGACAGACCACATGGGAAGGAGATGGAGAGGAACTGACAGCAGAGATATCCACCAAATTTTTTATTTTCGCTGTTCCGTGTCTGTCAGCATGTTTCTCTAGAGGGAGAGCAGCACAAATCCCCCACTCCAGGAGAAACCCTCCCTCTCCCAGATGTGCTCTTCCCTCAGCAGCCCTGCCTGCCTTCCTATGGGCAGGAATGTAGAAGAAATTTCCTTTGCTTGATGGGGGCAGGCCCAGTTGGTGCCATGACAGAGAGAGAGGGCTGAGAAACCTCTGATACCCTGAGGAGGCTAGCAGGTCTCTGCACTGCCTGCTTTGTGCCTGCACGGGTGGAATTTTCCAGGATCATCCCCCCCTGCCACCACCATCACTTTGCAAATTCCAAGAAATGCAACTCATGAAAATGCATTCTTAGCACACAGCTGACATGGTCAACATCTGCTTCCCAAAGAGAGTGCTGTGAGAGATTTCAAATTGCTGCACTGTGGAAAAAAATGGCTGGGGGTAATTATAGATACCTAACAATACTATTTAATTTCTTCTGCCATATCTTTCCTACATAGTGTATCTGGTAACGCTTCAGAGAGCTGAATAATTCTGACAGAGGGCAGTGAAAGGGGTAGGTAAGGGAGGAAAAAAGTTCCCCGTGATTTCAGTTGGGATCTGAAATGAAGGAAATGTGAGCAAAAGATTAGGCATTTTGAAAATTAGGCATTTTCCCTCCAGAAAAGGGACATTTGCCTTTTTTGTGCAGTGCCTGCGGGAGTAGATAGAGGATATGGATGATGAAGGGAGCTGATGAAAACAGGACCTCCAAGCACAGATTTCCAAAACAGGACCTCCAAGCACAGATTTCCAAAACAGGGCAGGGGGAGCTTAGCACAAAGCCTCACTGGTGCCTAGAGTGCTGCTGGACTTGCCACTGCTGCTCAGCAGGCTCAGAGCTTGGGATCCCCGGAAAAAGGGAAGTGAAATTAATGAGTTTGGACCTGTGACCAGTCGTGAGAATGACTCTTCCAGGCGGCAATTCAAAGTGCCTAAAAGTCAGCCCTGCTCAAAAGCACCTTTGCTTCCTCTGGTGCAGAGAGAGCCTGAAAAGACCAACATCAAACAGGCTCTATTAGGACAAGTGTGGGTCCTGGCAATGTCTCCTCTCTGCTTCACGAGTGCTGAGGGCTGCTGCTGTGGAAAGGGCAATGCAGGGGAGACTTCAGAAGAGGCTCAAGGGTCAAATAGGTGGGCCTGTGGGAAGGTCAGAAGATGGTTTAGGAGAAGCCCTCAGAGACTAAGTGGCACATGTGAAGGGCACAGTGAGAACCATGGAGAGCAGAAGTGGGGAGCAGTGGGCAAAAGCAGAATTTGGGGATACTGGATGTCAATTCTGGCATCAGAATGGAGGCACCCAGGAGAGGGGGGCCTTGGGGACTGTTGAACCTTTCTGTAGAGCCAGCAGCAGGAGAATGATGTTATGGGAGGTTGACTTGGCTTGCTTTGCATCCAGGGTCAAAGTGGATAAAAAGGATGCAAGGTGAAGATGAAGCCCATGTCTCAAGCCCTTGGGATGTTATGTGCTTTCTGCCCTTGTGCTGGGTGGCCTGTCCCACCTCAGCTGCTGTCCCTGAGACAAGTACAGATGTGCAAAGTTGAAGTGAAAGGCCGTGGAAGTTTTCTGAAGGGATGATAGAAACTCAGGCAGAGACTTCAAGCTGAGGATGTCTCAATTAGTATAGCTTCTACTGGTAAATTATCCCATGAAGGCAAATTGTTAAGTATAATTTCTTGTAGAGAAATGCACCAAAAGGGATGTAATGAAGATATTCATGTTGTGGAAATGTGGTTATTATCCTGGAAGAAGCACTGGTTTGTCTATCCTGCTCACTGGGGCTTTGTTGCAGGGATATGTAACCTGAAGAGCTGTTGATGCTGATTTGTTACAATACTTAAGAGCAGGCCCTGGGAAAGAGGCCTACATGTGCAAGCATGTATTTGAGTTACTCTGGCCTGAAGCAACTTGTATTGAATTAACTTGCAGAAAAACTTCTGAAAGTTTTTCTGGTGGAAAATTAGTATTTCAATTTTTTTTTTTTATTCAAAGTGTTTATTTTCATTGAGACACCCTAAATTTTTTGAGAAGTCTGAAAGATTTAAAAGTGACACTCTTGAGTCTTTTATGGCTACAAATGGGCACCTTTTTTTTTGTTTGTTTTTTATCTCAGATTTTTGACTACTATTTTGAAATTTTCAGCAGCAGAAGTCAGGGACCTCCTCTCATTTCTATTCAAATGGATATTTTTGTGTGCTTCAGGAAGCCAGGAACATGAACCAGATGATATTCTGGTATTAAAAAAAGAACAAACTCTTAGCCACTGTACCTCCTTCAGAGGAAATTATCATCTCTCTCTGCTCCAGAAAGTTCTGCAATGATAAATGCAAAGCTGTGCAGATGCTGATGGAATAACCAAACCTTGGCTTCTGAGGAAAAATCTAGGGATGGAAATCAGTTCACGGCTGAGATTCTTGAACTGAAACTGTTCAAGGACAGTTGGATGGGGCTTTGAGAAAACTGGTCTAGTGAAAGGTGTCCCTGCCCACAGCAAGGATGTTGGGACTGGAGGATCTTCAAGGTCTCTTCCAACTCAGGCCATTCTGAGATTTTGGACAAATCTGAAGCTGTGAACCCTGTTGATGGCTTATGGAGGGTATGGTGAACATGGGCACAGCTGTGTGGCAGAAAGTATGCAGAAATTATTGGGAGAAGATACAAGAATGAATTATAAATATTTAGACAGCATCACAACTTTGCAAGATGATTCCTAAAAATTAAAGCAAAAAAGAGGTGTTCTGTTCTTGAAATGCCTCTCACAGACCACCCAGACACCATCCTCTACAGTGGCATGCAAAGCATGTGTCTTTTCCTTGCTGCCTTCTGCTCTCTCCCACTTCTGTTGCTGCAAACCAGACTATTCTGAGCTATACTGATGCTGTAAAAATGGTACTGCAGTTCCTGACCCAGCCCCTCTTTCTGGGGCACAAGCACAATCTCTGTCCGCTGGCAGGTTGGAACAGCAGTTCTTGCCTGGCTCTTAATGTGAGGTGCACATGCTTAGGAAGTCTTTTCATGTTCTCCCAACATTGTCCCTTCAAACAGTGCTGGACAGGATTGTCATAGAAAGCTCAGCAAAGTCAGAAAAGGAAGATAGCCGAGAAAAGGGAGAAGAGGTGGGAAGGTTTAAAATAAAGGACTCTCATGAGATCTGTGTCGAAAGAAAATTGACTGCATCCTTGATTACAAACGTGTATCTTGGGGAAGAGACTAAGCCAAGGTTATTTCTGCTTGAAATTTTGCAGTTACTGATCATCTATTTCTGCAGCACTTTGCAGAGCAGTTAACTGAATACTGACTGCCACGTGGCCAGTCAACTATCTACCTGCAGCATAGCACTGACAGCACTGGAAACTGGAACTGACTTCAAGGATTTTCTGACATCACCATGGCCTCTATAGAAAGAGAAGGAGACAGGTTACCAGCCCTCTGTGAGAAGCTCTAAGAGATACTGCAAACACCTATCTTCCAAAGAAGATGACCTCTCCCTTTATCTGCCCCCCTGTCAGAGGGTTTCTTGCAGGTGAAGGTAGTTTCTGAGTTGCCTGTGGAGAAGTAGATCTGAAAAATCTCTGATTTTCTTCACTTGTTTCTGCTTAGGTTTGGGAACAGGGAAGCTGTGAAGGCTGTAATTACCATGATCCAGTTGCTGAGTCAGACACAAGCTTTTCATTAACACCTCCGTTCTGTTCACTTCAGCTCAGGGTAGTTTGAGGTAATTGCTTATCTCTACAAGGGTGGTTGGTCTAGGGGATAAGACCTCCATGTGAGTGTGACTAGCAACTGTTTTTGGCAATTTTCAAGGCTCAGACTTGACTGGAAGAGGCCACAAGAACTCAGAAAAGCACTAGACACTGTTCCAGTTTGCCCATGAAATGAGACTGGATGGCTGATCTCCCGGTACCGGGGTGTCCCATCTATTTTGTGTTGGATATGCAGACAAGAAAGAGCACCACAGCTGTTTAAAAACATCTTTGTTTTGACTTGTTGTGATTTCTTCAGTCACTATCTCTCTCGCTACTGGGTGTATAGGAGCCTGTGCCAAAGTCAGAGTGAGGTTAGAGGTATTTCACTGAACAGTGCTCATACACTGACCCTACAGTACATATCTTTTTCAGGGGTAGATCTACCTTGTTTTGTGTTTCTGATGCAACTGAAGGTACTGAATCTGTTCTTCAGAGCCCTCTGTGGCTTTGCATCTTCAGTATTTTATAGGTTTATCTTTCAGCCTGGGTTGAAGTCGGGTTTGTGCATGTAGCTTACAGGTGGTGTGGTGCTCACACAGGGTGCTAGACACTGGTACTTTCTTTCATGCTCTTGGTAAAATACAGGCAAAAGGTTGCTGACCTTTATGGCAAGTTGCACTGCCTGCCTGCTTGCTGAGGCTGAGATGTTTTTCTTCTTTATGGGCTGTGGAGGTCTCTAATGTAATTTTTCTGACCTTGTGTTAATTAGAAGTGTTTCCATGGATGTTTTTCAATTTTATTGCTATTGCACTTGGAGAGATTGAAATAATACACAATACAGAATGGGAAGTAAATAAACCTAATGATCTTATGAAGTTTGGCAAATCTTACATCTGTGGTGCCTGGAGCATCCTTGTTGGCTAATAAACTACTTGTCCTTTTCCTGGCTTCTCTTCTGGAGAAAATGTTCTCATAGGATCTCTCTCTTGCACACAGAGAGTCCCAGGATTGCTAAGGAATGAGAGGAAGGGCAGGGGACAAGGGCAACACACTTCGACTGGAGGAGATGCAGGGTAGTAGGGAGCTGTGAAATGTGGAATGTATGAAGTGACACATCAAAGCGGAAGGTCACTCCTTTGTTAATCAAGATCTCAAAAGAAGAGGAATCAATCAGACACCTTGCTAATTTCCTTAGCAAGGTGACTGATGGGTTGTGGTTAGCCTGCCAGAAGTCCCAGGAAATGGTCAGTAAGGAGGGATCAGCCCAGCAGCCTGGTGAGCTCCTCAAGCCCTTGCACTGCAAGAGTGCATGAGTGAAACTTCCTCTTTCTGTTGGTGCATCTGCAGAAAGAGAAACCTTCTGGCTTGTGGATAGACCGACCTACAGAGACTGCTTTCATCAGCACTTGTTGGAAGGGGAGCCTCATGCTGTGAAGGCAATACTTTTCTTCCTGGTTTTGTTATGGTCATTTGGACTACTTGCAATTGTGTGGCCATGGCTATGAAGGAAGAGTTCAGACCAAAGCTCACAATGATGTCCCTTACCTTTTGCAGTTTGCCACATTCAGGGCAAACCCCTAAAGGGTTTTGCTACAGTTCACTAAAACTGTCAGTGATGATCTCTTTTCTAAATCCACCTGAAGACGCAATTTTATTTGCTTTGATTTCCATTCTCAGTCTTTTGAAAGTATAGTTTACAAAGGGGAATATTTCTGGGATAAATTGGTTCAATATTTGTTGTCCCAGAATGAGAATTTCCTCTGTACCGCCATTCCCAACAAATTAGTTTACTTGAGAAAAGGAAAATTTTGACATCTTGTAATTCTCTGTCCTGAAGCCATGCTGAGTACCAGTGATCCTCTGGCTTGTGGCTGTGGACAAATGTTCTTTTCTTATTACCTGTTTTACAGCAGCAGTTTCTAATGCAACATTGTAAGGTGGCAGTTGTCTCTGAAAGAGTGATACTTGATTGTTCTAGGTCCCTCTTGTAGTACCCCTGCAGCCTGTGATGGACAGCATGTGCTACAGACTAATTCACTCTTAAATCTGCGCACAAACTCCCCAAGAGAAGCCAAGGGAGGAGAGGTGGAGCTGTCCTTATGACAATTTTCCCTCCCTCCCCTGAACACAGGAGTCAGTTTTCCTGACTGCTGAGGAAGATGTATTTTGAGAAATGGCAGCTGAAATTAAACTGTAAAGAAGTGGCAGAGAGAAGTACTTCTTGAAAGAACATATTAAATCCTAAACATCTCCTTCAGTCCAACGCCTCTGCCACTTAACTTCATGGTGAAGACAGATCAAGAGACTTTCACTGGTAATCAGAAATAGTGGAGTTTCTTTCAGCAGCTGCTATGAAACCTCTGCTCTATGCTACAGGTTTTTCTGCCCATGACTAGAAGTGTAACATCTCCACAGCAGGAAGTGTTTTAATGTGGGCAATAAATGATTTGGGAGACTTCAGAGTGGCTCAAGATGTAATGTCCCGTTTTTTCGGTAGCGAGGCAGGACTGCTTCTGCTTTCTGGCGAGCTGAGTGAGTTGCATCTTCAGGCTGTCCTTCCAGGCTCCTCCACAGATGGTGAGAACTGTTAAAATGCCAGTGGACTAATTTCAGTGTCCAGTGATTTGGACTTCATGTATATGGCTTTGTCCCTTGGATATTTTAAGTGTGTGGTCCCCTGGAGCCCAGGAAAAGAAATAAAACTGTTCTAGGGACAAGCATTTTTCTTGGATAATTCTATGTTCAAAGCTGTGTTCTTTCAGAGTTTCCCATAGGCCAGGACAGTCAGCAGAGGTATATTTACTTGTGGAGTGTCTTACATAATTGAATGACCTAGACTCCCCCCTCAGTGTTACGTCTTCAGAGAAAATAGTCTTAGTTTTTACTTTTGGGGTGATTTTTTTTTCTATCCTCTTTATTGTCTTGTTTTGGCTGCAGTCTGGGACTTCTGTTCAATGGCCAAAGATCTCAGGCAACCAAAATGCCAAGTGTGAAAGTCTGCAATGTTGTGTTCTGCACGACACTTATCATCCAGTCTAGCTTCTGTCTGCTTCTGCACCCAATACACCAAATGTAAGCCTAGAAACAAACCTCAACATGGCTGTGAACAGGCAGTGGTTGGTGCTGGGTGTGAATCTTGATAATTTTCGCAGTGTTTCCAGGAGATGATGCTTCTGTGAGGTGCCCTAAGGCAGACAAAACTTTGCATGTTGCTCTTTGAGGAGCATAGGTGAGTGGTGTTTGATGTCTGCAGAAAGTTGCAGGTCTGCATATGAATGGTTGGGCTTAGCGGGGTAGGTGTGGAAGTGTACTGGTCCTGTGTGTGTTTCTGTGTGTGGGTTAAGAGCTATTGGTCCTTGCAGTGTGTGTGGAGCGCTGCCTTGTTATGTGCGTGTGCAGGGCCCAAAGGCACTGTCGCTTCTTTCACTCTTGGTTGACCACAACAGCTTTTACCACTCCTATAAATGCAAGCTTCTTTGTCTTTGCTTCTTTCTAATTGTTGCCATTGCAACTTCGGGAGTGTTTTCTAAACCTGGGAATGCTCAGTCCTTTCTTCAGCATCAAGCCATGCTCCCTATTGTTGTGCTATGACAGCAAGTTCCATGACCTTATGCTCTAGTTTGTGGAGAAGTATTTCCTAGGTCCCAAAAGCATGTATGTGTGATCCTAAACAAAATACACTAATAAAAATAAATTTAAACAAATTTGTAGCCAGTTTTTAAAGACTCCAGATTCAAAACATAAGACTTTCTTTCTTTTCCAGATTGTAAGCAATTTGATTCTGGTGTGGTCTTCTATAATTGTATCTAGTCTTCTACAATCTCCTAGTTTAGAAAGCTCTGCTATTTGAGGATCATGGTGATCCAAAATATTCTTATTCTGTATGTGCTTGACCCAACATTTCTTTAAAATTTCAAAATTGTAACAAAAATCTTGGAAAAAACCACCATTTAGAATTTGACTTTACTAATTATTTTTCAAATTCTATTACTGTGAAGAAAAAAATACCTCTTTTTAATAAAGAAACACTTTTTAGTGCTAGTATAATTCTGTGGTCGGTCAAATTGTAGCTTCATGCTTGTTATGTGGCTTGGGTGATGTTTCACATCCAAGGAAATCTAGTTCACAAATAGAAACGTTCTGCGTGATTGTGAGTGAATGTTCCTTGAGATTGCAGCTGTTCCTTGAGATTTCTTCTCATTTTCTCTTTTTGAAAGCACATCAGCTGTGGAGCTCCTGAGAGAGCTGCACCTAGACATGCGATTTTCTGGACAGCCGTGCTTCATATCCAAAACAATGGTGAAGATTAAATGCTGGCTATAGCCAGCATCCATGGTGAGGTGCAGTGGATGCATGGGCTTGTGCTGTTAGGAGAGAGTCTTCTATCACATCCTGATGTGAAAATGTGTTTGACAGATGGGGTGAGAGTTTAAATGTTGGCAGCTGGTTCAGGGTAAGGGCTGTCTGTGCTTTTCCCTAAATGGCCATTGACACAAAGGAGGATCAGGTGTTTCGTAGTTCACCGAGCTACGCCGTAGTCTGTGGCAGCTCTTCGTAAAGCTGTGAAGTCCATTGAGGTCTGGGGCAGTGCAGTGGTCAGGATGTGATAACAGTGCTGCTGGAGAAAGGTCGGGTCCTTGGCTTTACCTGACTCCAGTCCAAGGTCTTCTCTGCAGTCCTGCAGCTGGTCTCAGAAGGTATGGGCTGCATCCTGAGGAAATCAGGAATTGCTCTGGAAGGAAAAGGATTACACTACATGGGTGATACTATGGGGCATCAAGGAGGCCTTTTCTGCACCATGCGTGATTTCCTCTGGCAAGGGGAAGGCTCTTCCCTCTTCTCTCTCTCTTCCTACTTCCTTCTCTCCGCACCACCTCCACCTTTCTCTTTCCTTCTCACTGGCTGGGTTGCTAAGAGCAGCCCAGTTGGGACTGAGGTAGAACTGGCCTCTTGTGCAGCTCTCCTAAATGCCTTTTCAAGCAAGCTCAATAATTGATGAGTACCTGAATCCTTGTCTGCACTGAAGAGTGCACATGGTATTCAGTACATGGAAATGCTATTTTGCCCATCACAGCTCATTGCTGGCACAGCACTATTTACCCAGCACACCATTTAATTGATCTCTCAGTAGTTAGAGAGAAACTTCCCTTCTCAAGTTGTCTCAACTGCTTCACTTCTTCCAGTACAGAATTTGTGCCCGCTGTTGACTTCCACTTGTCACACCAGAGCACAGTTCAGTTACCTTCTTCCTCCAGTGGGTTATTCCTGATCACTCCTGTCCAGCCTGTCCTCTGCTGTAACTGGAACAAGTGTAGCAGACCTCAGATCATTTCCCAGGCTTCCACAGCTTGGGTTTTCACACTGAAACATTTCACAATTTGTTTCCTGCCCAGGATTAGCTGCTTTTATTGAGGTGAAAGATGCACTGACACAGCTGTGGGTGCAGGAGAGAGCAGGAAGTCAGGATTGAAATGTCTCAGAAGAGATGGAGAAGGATGAGGAAGAGTGAGTGCTGTGGTTTAATGCCAGCCAACAGCTATGTACCAAGTAGTCCTTTGCTAACCTCTGCCAGTGGGATGAGGAAGAGAATCAGAAAAAGGAAAGGCTGATATATTGAGATAAAAGCAGTTTAATAATTGAAATAAAATAAAATAAAATAATAATAATAATAGTAATAAGAAGAAATATAAAAAAAGAGAGGAATAAAACCCAATAGAAACAAGCGATGCACAATACAATTTCTCAATGCCTGCTGACCAATGCCCAACCCATTCCTGAGCAGCAACTGATGACTGCCAAACAACTGCTATATCAGTCTATATACCAGGCATGACATTCTGTGGGATGAAATATCCCTTCGGCTTGCTCAGGTCAGCTGTCCTGGCCGTGCTCTCCCCAGTCTTCTTGTGCAGCTCCTTGCTGGCAGAGCATGGGAAACTGGAAAGTCCTTGACTTCAAGTAAACACTACTTAGAACTAAAACATCAGTGTGTTATCAAGAGTATTCTCATACTAAATCAAAACCACAGCACTGTATCAGCTAATGGCAAGAAAATTAAGTCTGTCCCAGCTGAAACCAGGACAGTGGGTGAGAACTGTCATATCAAGGAAGGTGCAAGCCATCAGCTTAACATCAGTCCCTGCTGAGTACACAGGTTGGATAGGGTAAGAAGGACAGAGTAGCTGGGGATGCTGCTGGCAGGACAGAGGCAAATTGACAAAACTGAGTGTGGAGTGGCAGGAAGGACTGAAATAGTTGAGATGCTGCAGATGGGGTCATAGATACACTGACTAAACTGCTTAGTAACAACCTCCTTTCTCCTGTTGCAGTAACACATTACATACCCAACCTGCTCAATTTTGAAAGCAAATCTACAGAAAGGGCATTCACTGAAGGCATTGCATTGAATCTGTATGGGTAAAGCTGACCCAGCTGGTATTTGCCAGACACTGGAGAAACATCAATGCCTGTCTTTAAAAAAAGATCAGAGGGAGCAGAAGGGAAAGGAGCACAGGAATTGTAGATTTATGGCATCACAGTTGCTTAACCCTGATTCTAAGAAAGCATATGAAATGAATTATCAACTAAACTCTCCATCAGCACCTGAACAATGACATGGAGACTTGTAGAAGTCCACCAGGATTTGTTAAGAGCGAGTCATGTCATACCAATCTTGTATCTTTCTGTAACAGTGTAACAGACATTTTGGACAGAGGTGAAACTTAAGGTATCATCTAAGTGGGCTCCAGTAAGGTTTTTTCATCTCTTTTATCATACTTTGCTGGCAATCTAGAGGAACAAGGTCTTGAGGGGAGTGAATAACAAATGCATGCAAAATGAATAAGAATGTCAAAAGGGAAAGGAGAATGGACTGGAGTTCTGTGAGGGTCCATCCTGTGCTCAGTTCAGTTCAATGTTTTCTTTAATAGCCTTGGTAGTGGATGCAGAATTCGCATATTAAATTTGAGGATGACAGAAAGCTGGGGGGACTGTGAATTTGATGGAGAACAGGGTTAGAATTCATAATGCTCTTGACAAACTGGAGGTACACTGAAAACGTGTGATGTAATTCAATAGAGACAAGTGCAAACTGTTGTACCTTGGCAGAAACAATACACTACATAAATACAGTGCAGAGAAAGATCAATTAGATCACAGTTCTGCAGAAAAGGATTGGGGGAAAGGATAAAAGAGGATCACAAGCTGAACATGGTTGTGTGTTGTTGAGAAAGAGGCAAATGCTGTACTTGGGCATATAAATAGGAGTTTAGCCTGCGAGGCATATGATGTAATCTCTGTGCTTTGCTGGGTGATGGTAAGGCTTAAAATCTCTCTGCAGTTCTGTGGATAGCACTTTACAAAAGGTCTGGACAAACTAGAATGACGCTGGGGGAAGCAGCGAGAGTAATCAGGGATGTAGAAAATAAGTCTTATGAACAATGGTTTATGAATTGGCATTGTTTAGTTGTAGTTTGGAGAATGAGGAGAAACGGGGAGAGACTGCACAACAGGCAAGGGACTGAATCTCAGAGCTTCCCCATTTGCAGCAATCCCTTTGGCAGCACTAAGTGACAGCATCAGTGACAGTGTCAGCACTTTTACCTGGTCCCCAATATAGGAAGCATTTCTGTGATGTGGTGTGTATGGTTAGAGGTTCAGGCATTTCCCATGTGTTGGAACAGTTCCTTTGGACCATGGTCAATATAGTGGCACTGGAGGCTGTCACAGGAAAGAAAGGGAGCAAGGGAGCAGGGCTCATGAGGAATCTCTCCCACTTGAAACAAGGGGGTGCATCTAGGCCAAGGATCTGCTTGGGCCCAAGAGCTGTTGCAGTCACTCACTATCTGTGCTGTGTGCCAGCTGATGTCTTCAAGGTGAGGTTGGGAGGTTGGAAGGTTGGCAGGTCATCTTCTGCACAGCATTTGTAACCGTGGGAGAAGGAAAAAGGCTACATATTGTCTCTTCTTTGCTCTTTATTGCCTTACTTGCCCTTATCTTTGGGTTTTTTTTTCTTTCATCTCTATCTTCTGTGTGTATATGTCTGTCTATCTTCCAATCTACCACCAGTATATGTCCACAGTGATTTAACTGCCTCAACTTCCACTCTTTTGGACTTCTTGTATATGTCCTCTGGGTTGCTGTAATTCCCTAGGACCTTCATATATCAACTGTCTCATCTTTAATGCCATTATTACAGTGTTTTATATTAGGCACCACAAAAGCACCTTCCAGAGGTCAGTCCTTCAAAATGTTGAAAGGAGATATTGTACACTACAAGTAGATAAATTAAACATACATATGGAGAGAGTGGGAGATCTTGGGTACAATGAGGAAATGAAATACCTGTATCATAGCATAATGAGTGGTGTTTGTAACTTGCTGTCTGAATAGCTCCTGTAGACATCAAAGCTGAAGAGAGTTTGAAGGCTGAATGTCATGGCGTTTAAAATGATGTCTAGATTTCATTGGATGTTGGAGGGCCAAATTCTGTCTTCTCAAAGGAACCGGGAAACAAATTTAGTCTTCCATACCTGAAACTGTATCCCATTAATTTTTATTTTTAAAATTTCAAATGTATTCAACACATACTGCTTTGACATCCTTTTCTTTTTCTGGGGGGTAGTGGTTGTGCTGGTGATGTAATATTCGTAGACAGTTATCATCTTCATTACTTTTAATATCTATTATGAGTGTGAGACCCTGTGAACTCTTTGACTAGCCCTATTTGGCAATACTTAGGAGCTGTATAAAACAACCTTGAAAGGTGGAGGCAATATTTGGGCGTGGAAGGACAGGTGTTCTTAGTCCTTTGAGAAGATCTAAAGCCTGTAGCTGAAGATAAAGGGGGCAGGCAAGAAAGCTCCTAGGAAGGCAGAAAACAGAAACACAGCATTTTTATGGATGAATGAGCTTTTATGAAGTTGCTTTTAAAAGGCAAAATTATATGGCCATTTGCACTGCCTCTTGATTGCTCAGTGCACCAGCTATTCTTTATGCTGCATGCCATTTTCTGCCTTATATTTAACTTCACAAAATATTCTGGGATGCAGTTTTCATAAAGAGGCCTGTATTAACACATCTGTACTGTTTTGTACTGTTAGATGGGGGTAGGATTTCCTCCAGGGGTGCTCATTAGCTTCCAGTATTTCTTGCCCTTATTTTATGCCATAGCTGAGCTCTAGGTTCAGCTGAGTTAGCTGGGCTCTAGATTTGAGTATGACAGATGGCTATTCCATTGCAGCCTTTTTTGGCCCTTTTTCTCCTCCGCTCATGCTATAGCCGCAATGTAAACTTTGAAGGCTCATTATCTAAATCGTGGCATAGAAAAGTCCTTTGGGAGCCAAATTCACCTCTGGCACAAGCGCTGCAATTTCATTGACTTCAGAGTAGGTTCGCTGCTTGACGTCAGGAGAAAACTTTTGCAATGTAGATATCAAAATGAACAGGTCTAAGACATAATGGACTGCTTTCTCTCCCCAAAATGACCCATTCACAGGCTTGGTTTGGCTTCTTGTCAATGCTGCACTTCACCCTTGCATAATGAGAACCTCTTTTCCATTTGTTTCTGTCCTGGGACTTTCTTTTCTGCTCCGTGTTGTATCCTCCCGAATGCCTTCAGATCTGCTTGTCTGCAATCTCACGCTTCCTGTCCTGGCTCTTTGGAGATGGCTCTGCTGAGTCCTTGCAGCAGGCGTTGTTGAGACAAAGCTGAAACAGCTGTCCCAGGACCATCATTGCCACTAGGTCTTAGGAGGTTGTGGAAGATGCAGACTGAAGTCCATAAATGCTGTCTCATAGCTACTGCAGGCCAGGACTCTCGTATCTCCCTTACACAGGGGAGCAAAGACAGGGAGGACCCCTGGGAGCCTGGTGTACAGTAATCTTACAGATCTGAGGCATTTTCAGCAACCAATACACAACTCCTGGTGGTATTTAGAGCCTTGCAACCACTCTGGAGGGGACAAGTTGTGTCAGCAACGCCTGGGATGGGGGAGGACAGTAGAAATGCAGGCTGGCAAAGGCTGGGCTGATTGAGTCTTATTGGCAACAAACTATTTTTGGGAGCCAATGATGAGAACAGCCTGTACTGCTGCAAGTTTGACTCTGCCTTGCAAGGTTATTATCTGTGAGTTTAACCAGTGTGTCACACGCATGGAGTGAGTAGCTAGTGTTTCAAAGGGTGTGTTTCATGCTGGGATAGGGGGAAGGAGAGACAGGAGATGGGGAGAGAAGCTTTTGAGGTATGAATGGGAAAAATCAGACACTTCTTGAATTTCTGCCGTTTTTTCAAGTGCCATTAAATACATATAAATTACTTACGTAAATTCAAGACAGACTTCCCAGATACCTATGAACTTGTTGTGGTCAGACAAAGGCAAATCAGTGATAGCAGATCTCTTCTTTTCCCTGAGCCTGGGGGGTCTCTGAGCTCTCTGTGAGTGAACTCTGTTCACAGGGATTGCTTTGCCCTCTGTAGAGATGCAGCTGAGCTTTCTTGGGATGAGATGTGGCAGCCGTTCATCAGTGCAAAGCCCTTCTAACCGGCCGCGAGGAAATGTCTGTTTCCCTAATTACCCCTCCATTTTCACACACTGTAATGAATAGCACTCAGGCTGCAGTACGACTATCATTCTCTGCCATGCAAAAGACCAGCCCTGCTGGGTTTGATTTATGAACTGTGCAGAACAAGCTTTATGGTCATTTTGATTATCTGTGTTACTCTATTCACTGAAAAAGCCTGTCAATAATCAGTGCCCTGTTGTGCTGTGAGCTGCACAGAGAGATGTAGATGATGGCTAAATACATAGCCACTAAATACTTACTAGGTAAATATAAGCTGAGAAAACATGGTCACACAGACAGATGGGAGAGCCAGTGCACAGTGAATGCAAGCAAGTTAAGAACAGTAGTAAATACCCAGAATTTTCTTGCTCAGCATACTTTGGGGAAACTCTGTAGAGAGATGATTTGTTTTATCCACTGATGGCAGTGAATATTTTTGCATTGACCTGCTAGGGAAATATGAATAGTAAATGGGTGAGAATTTTAAGTTTTGTGGACTATAAGCTTAACATATCAGCAGCCTGACCATTGCAAATTATCTGCAGAAAGTAAGTAAAAGGGCAAAAGTGAGACTTACGGTAGGGTAAGACTAAAAGCGATGACAGAACTTCACCGGTGTTCATGGGACCTCCCTCAAGAAGAAGGCCAAAACTGAAGAAAACTGTGTGTGTCTCTGAAAAGCTCCTGAAGAAAGTGGAACAGGTCAGCATTCACATCTTGCTACTGACTGAGGCATAAAGTGTCTTGGAAAAGAGGCACTTGATACAACTGAGAAGGGAGGCAAAGGAAGACGGAAAAGAAAGGGGAAAAATTATATCAGGAAAATAATCTCTGAAACAGCCTTTAGAATGGATGTGCAGGGGTGAGGGACTGAGAGGCAATTGCCACAGCCAAAGTGACAACGTGGTAGATTAAGGAAGGGAGCAGAACCATTAATGTCAGTGAGGGTCAACAGACCTGGGTCCTAATCCCAAACCTCAGACCTGCATCTTTGAAGACAAAATGGGGTCAGGAGGCTGGCTGTGTTCCCCTCCAAAAAACAGTCTGTCCAGAAGCAGGGTTTGGTTTTATATACCTGGAAGTTTGAGCATGGAGCTTTCCTTCACTGAGTCCTGCTGTGCTGCTTGCTGTTTGTCACCAGACGTCTGTTTTTTGGAGATATCTTGTCCAGCTCTCATGAGACCTGATTTTTCCTGATCTATAAGATTACAGGCACCTCTCACAACAGCTTTACAATGGCACAGTTGCAGAAATGCAATAACCTGCAGGAAGCAGATGAAAGTTCTTATGTGTAGGTAGATGCATGGATAGTGAATGGAGCCCATTAGCCTGTCAAAAATTCCTGCTTGTTCTCTATATTAGTGTCTGTTCTGTTTGGGAAGTCTGCATTTTTTAGGTGAGAGAGTTCTGTGAAGTGAAAAACGAGAGACCCAGGAATATACACGTATTTACTGCAGTGCTGACAGGCAGGGGTAATCACAGACAGGGAGGCGATGGGTGGAAAGGGCTTGATGCCACACAGAAAGCAAACTGCAAGAAACCTGACAATGCAGCAACCACTTTGAGAAATCATCAGCTGCCATGGCTGTGAAAAATCCCAAGGGAATCCCAAGTGCGCAAATGCGGTTATGATTTGACATCTGGATGACTGGATTGACATCTTGGGAAGGATGTTTTCATTTTCCACTCTGCTTATAGAGAAATGGGAGTGGATGGAAGGAATGGGCTGAATTCTCATGTGCAGTGGTATGCACCACACTGACAGGGCACCTCCATCGACTGCTCTGGTGGATACTGCTGGCGCTTCTCACCCTTCAGGTTGCTCAGGGAAGGGGTGCTCCGCCCTGTAATGGAAGAAAGTTGCCTAGGGAAGGAGGTACATTTCTACATACTTATTGCACAGAGTTCAAGTAAAGGAACATACCCTCTCCCATGGAACACCTTGGTTTGCATATGTGCAAAGGGTGGATTTTTGGATTTCTTTATACAGATTGGGTATTTTATTTTGTCATTATCAATAATGAGCTTTTAACCCAAAATGTCTTCCTTTCCTAAAGAACACTGATATAGAGCAGGGTAAAAAAAGTGATAAAAACCCATCCTGCTGAGGCAGAAAGAAAAGCTGCAGAAATTGCTGAAACAGAGGAAAGAAGTGACTTTGGCTGATTGCACACTTTGGGCCCAAAGCTCTTGCTGATGGCTTGCTTCTTACCACAACTCAAGTAGCAGCCAGAATCTTTGTACTGGAGGAGAAAACAGTACTAGTGAACCTGAAAGGGGGCCTTCCTTGACCTTTCCTGCTCTCTGGGGAAGTGAAAAATCTGGGACATACTCCTGAAGAAAAGTTCTCCAAATCTCTCTGAAATGTCACCCTCCAACAGCTGCATGCCAGTGCACAAAAAATGCCCTCCTCTGATCATACAAGTGGTCCTTCAAGTCTGCTGGTGCCTGCTGTGGGCTAGATTTTTGGTAGAGTGTGCTCTGCAAAAAACTGTCTGTTGACTGATTTTCTGAGAGCTTTTTAGCTCTCCTGGATATGTTGGGAAGCATACAAATAGTGTGTGGTTTCCTGGGGTATGGCATATTTTACATGACTATCACCCTTCAAACTGCTGTCTTACATGGGTGACATAAGTGGCCAAATACATACCCTATTCCTCATAATACCCATTTTCAGAACAGTGTTTCTCAAGGAATCTAGAAAATATCCAAATGTTATTCTTTGATATCTCATAGAGATTTGTGAAATCTGTAGTGCTATGGGCATAGGCACAAGTAATTCTGTGTGGATGTAGGATCTCTAAGCTGATGAGCCTGGAAGGAACTCTTAGAGGAGCTTCCTGGTACCCAGTTCAGAGGGCAGAGGAGCAACCAGGTCTGGGTCTCATGCCTGACCTCTTTCTGTGAAAGACTCAACCAGTCCTCAGAGATGAGCCTCCAACCTTCTCCTGGGCATTCGAGGCCTCTTTCTGGAGTATGGCAACAAACTGAGAGAACAATAGAGCAGTTAAACCAAAAAAGACTCAGCATTAGTAGTAAGATTAATTAGCTGTGTCTGTGGTGGTTCAGTTAAAGGCTCTTTCCTCTATCAGCCTCCCAGTATGGCACATTCTTGGCTTTTGGATTTATGCAGCTGTGCTAACACAGACCTGTATTGTATCAGCTCTGGTCTCAGGGTGAAAACCAACCCACTGTGCTGGCTGTGTCAGAGAAGAGAAGGGAAGTTGTACTTCCAGTTCAAGCCCTCATCACTTGTCTGCTCCCAACCCTCCAAGTCATGCCCCTGTTCTTTCTCCTTTGTGCCCTGAATACTGCAGACAAGTCCCTCATGTGCTTTTCTGCATCTTCTATGGTTTAGTGGCTACTTAAATATTTATTTATGTAGAACTTGCCCCTAGGGATCGTCTTATGAATGCAGAGGAGGGGTATTATGAGAGAAGGAGGTAATGAGCAGTCCCTAGAGGGCTCAGTGTTGTCTATTGCTGAGAGGCAGAAACTGCACAAATAGGCTTGTCCTGGAAAAATATTAATGTGTGAAAGAACAAGCACACACCTGTGCACACAAACACACACATGTACAAACACAAACAGAAAACTGGCAACTGAACACAAAGAGAAGGAAAGCATTTGCATGAGTCAAGCGATTAGAGTCAGTCTGATCTGTTCAGTCATGGAATCTGCTCTCTTTTGACCCATAGGACACAAGCATTTTTACAGACCTGTCATCCAGAAAATGCTGCAGAAAGACACATACAGCAGCAGGGATGGCCTGAGACACTGCATTCAAGAACAGGCTACCATAAGTTGAAGGATAGGCTGTATATCATCGAAAATATGAGTTTCCTGAGGTTTGCAAACACACTTGAATCTGCCCATTGATTTAAGTGTTAACAATCTCTTTGTAGATAGCACATAGGAAAATCTGGAATCTTTTTTGCTGTTATGATTGATATTGCTTGAACTTTAATCATATGCAAGAGGCAGCTCAGCTTGTTGAATTCATTAATTGCTAAGGCGTAACATATTCACTTAATTGGATTCTCTGCTAGAGAGAGATGTATTTATATGTATTTGTATATGTGGCTAGTGTATATATTTAGCTCCACAAAAGATGATATTAATGGAACGCTCAGGTTGCCTGGTGAAATAATCAGCAGACTGGAAGGAATAAATGTTCAGTCATAAGCACAATCTTATCTATTGCAAAAAAGGGTAAGGCCTGGCTTGTTGGATATTCTTGACACAGCAGTAAAGCAGCCAGGCCTATAAAGCTGGCACTGAGGAAAATTTGCACTTGTATGTTCCTTGGGCTGGCTCTGGGGCTCTGTCCCACCACAGTGCCCGCGTTGTCACTGAGGACTGCAGGTCAGGCTTTCTCTGAGACTGTTTCTCCTGCCCTGGTCTCAGAGGCTCCCTGTTTCCTTGTGGAAGACAGCACAGTGCTGGGAAGCCAACAGCTCTCAGCCACAGCTGGGGACCATCCTTGGAGGTGGGCTCTGAGTAGCGCAGGACAAGAGAAGCAATGCTGCTATCTGAGGAGGCTGCAGCCTCCTTCCCTCCCTCCCACCCACATCTCACCTGTGCGTGTGGAGAACTAGTGTGTAGGACCCTCAGTGCTTCAGAGCTGTGGAGAGCTGTGGCCAGGGGCCTCAGCTGATTGAGCTTCATGTTGAGCGTGGGAGACGAGATGCATCTGCTTCCTGGAGGCTGGAAGGGGCAGGGCTGAATGCCACTGCATCAGCCAGAGCATGGCTGTGCTCCCTTTTCCAGGAAAGGTATTTTCAGAGAGCGAGGAACGACAGCTGCCTGGTCACTTGTGTCACTTCAGCTTCCAGAGCAGGTGGAGAAAACCCAAGAATGTTCTCTTGAGCTTTAGTTAATCTCCTGCATCGAAACTAGGCCTTAGCAAGTACCATATAAAATCCTGCTGTTCCATTTAAAGCCGCTGATCCACATGCCTGGCTGGCGGTGCTGCTGCTGTCATTGATCAGCACGATTCCCGCTGCTGGCTGCCGTCATGCACGGCTGCTCCACACGAACCACCACCCTTCAAAGGCAGAGCTCCTTTCTCTGCTGTGGGCTGTGAAGGTGGTGCAGGTGCAGCCCTGCGCTGCACAGCTCCTCTGGAGTGGGTGAGCTGAGGCATCTCCTTACTGTGCTGACCCTTGGCGTTGCTCTCAGCTGTCAGGTCCTTGCTCACACCCCTTGCAACAAGGGACTGATTATCCAGTGCCTTTAACAGAGGGAGAGCTGAGCTTCAGGAAGCTTTGGTGGCTTGCTCAAGGTTACAGAGTAAGCACAGGACAAGATAACAGCCAGCACTTGGGTCCCTTCACTCCTGGGCATCTGAGGAGAAAGCATCTGCTCTCTGCACAGCTGCTGCACAGCTGCTTAGGGCAAGTTTGCCCTGTGAACACAGCTATGTGGTGCCTGTGCTGGCATATGCTTGCGATGGTAAATCCATACGGTGCAGAGCAGTGCCACGGGGGTGCATCAGCACAGCATGGTGCAAGACAGCTGTGTGAGCCTGGCAAGCTGCCTCAGCTCTCACCTTGGCCTTGCTGGGCTAAGGCTACATGGCATCTGGACTGTAACTGTCCTCATTGCATCCAGCCCTACCATGGTGCTTTTGCTCTGAGCTTACACAGACCAGACCAGCTCGGTGCTGTCCTCACCTTCCATGCAGCACAGCCCTCAGCCCTCTCTTAGTCTCTTATGAGTGTATTGCTGCAACACAAGAAACCTGTCTGCAGCGTGCTCTGCCTGATTAGCGCCTGCCTTTTGTCTCACCTTCTGGGCATCATGACAATGAGGGACCTGCCAGCTTCACCCTCTTCCACCTCTCTCCAATGCACCTTTTCCAATTTGGCTTCTGCTTTCTTTGCCTCATTCAACCCCTTGGCAAGGTCAGTGCTGCTTTTTTCATCATAAAACAGGACTGCGTAATCTCTACATTGGTTGGTTTTCTTGCTGTCCATTGCTGTTTCTTTATTCCTGTCTCCTCTGCCAGTGCTCACAGATTCATGGATAGCTCTTTCTCCATCTTCACTGAAAATTCTTGGCCTGTTTATTGGTTTTATAATAGCTCATGCACATTCAAGCCGTAGAAGCAATCACATACAGAAAATAAAAGAACAGTGATTCATTTTTTAACTTGGGAAGTCAAGCTAGGAAATTCCAGTCTTGTTTCCCAGGCCACCTTAATTCTACTTCTTCAAGTTTCTTTGAAGTACAAGGGTTGAGGGAGGGACTCCATGGAGAAAGCTGCATGCAGTCATTAATTAAAATTTGAATCGAAATGTCCACACACAAGTGGGATGGTAGAAAGGCTGTAAATGAAACTGTAAACCTGCCATTTTCTAATACTTCAGCTTAAATTAATTACCCTTAATGTAGTTTGTTTTATGGTTTGGTAGTGAGTTTTTTATATGTGCTGTGTTTTAATTTGTTTCTTAAGAGAAAACCCCTCAAAATCTTTTCAGTAAAATAAATTGTTCATTCTCATGCATGCTGAGCTTTCAGCACTGGGTCTGACTGTTCAATCCAGTGACTAACCTGCACTTGTTTCACAGACGTTGATGAAAGCTCAAAGCGGTTTGCCTTTCTTCTGCATCCTGAGTAGTGGAGTGTAGGTGACCTTTTCACATTGAGGCACATTTAAACAGATAGAGGAGAACCTGGATGATTTGTCCACATTTTGTGTGTAGCCTGATTGGACCTTTGCCTTTCTCTTGCTCTGCCAAGGCTGAGGTGTTGTACTTACCATGGTACTGGTGGAGAGTCGCCACTGATTTACTGAGGTGTTTGGTTTAGCTCTTAAAACATTTATGCTCAGATGCTGTTTGAACTGTCTCCCAGGACTTCTGCAAGGAAGTGACAGAAAAGAAATTGTGATTATTCAACAGCTTATAATGCAGCTAAAAGACAGAATGAAATTTGATGGGCCAAAGTAAAAATCATGTCCTTAGCCTCAGGAGTTTTGCCTTTGAAATGCCTGTTGCAGAACATGGAGATGTTGGCTTTTCTCAGGGAACTGGCCTGAAGACTCTCGTAATGGAAAATGCCAGAGAACTTAATTACAGGCTAACTGCTTATCCCCTTATAACAGTGGTAGCTACGCAGTACACACACATTTAAACACACAAAGTCATCCACCTAGTTCTAGACTGACAGAAATCATTCTGTGTGTGGACTTACATGTCATCATAAAAGATATCCTGCAACCTGCTGAGAAATTTTAGCTTCATCTTATGTATCCAAGATTGCTTCTGTCATGCCTAGTCTCCTACTTTTAGGCCACAGAAATGGCACAAGATCTGTTTTGTGTTGACATGTTTATGCCCAAATTGACACACATATCTTTAAAAAATAGGGGTGTTTGAGGTCCATCAGGTCTAAAAGAAGGGAAGAATTTTATTTCTTTAAGGCCACACTCCCAAGAAAACAGTTCTTGGCTTAACTCTTCTTTGCTAGCTGGGGTTGGCAAATACCAGCTTCCTTTCTCCTTTCCAAATCACTGGTTTCAAGGTTACCTCTCACTCCCTCCACTCTCATGTCTGATTGTGCTCCTTTTGCACAGAGATGCCTTACAGCCCAGATGGCCTCAGCTGGGCCCCTGGCAATTCTGCTTGGACTCCAGGCTCAGATGGGCTTAAGATAACTGCTGCTGGGGCATACCTCTGTGTGTGAGTACCTGTGTATGGCATGGGAAAGGAGAGCAAAATCTTTGGCAGAATCACTCCCTGATGCTCCCAGAGCACTTGTTGGCTACAACCAGCGTGGCAGTAATGCACATGTGTGCCATGAACCAGATGTCCTGCTGGTGGGCTCCATCCTGGTTGGGTCTTCTGTGGGTGGGTGGGAGCTGGAGTGCTGATGAGCCGGAGCATGCGGGACCACCATCCATTTCTGCTTACGTGGGTGCAGGCTGTCTGCTGTCTGCTGCTTTCCCCCACCCCCACTCCCTGTCCCCTGTGTTTATTTGGTAGCACCTGAGTGAATAAAAGAAAAAAGGGAGAGAAACTGAATCAGAGCATGAGGATATTTACATGCTTTCTGCATAGAGGCAGATAAGGGAGACTGTGGGTAAGAAAAGGTGCAAGAATGCAGTGAGCAGCCCCTTTAACCACCCACGGGATAGAGGGAAAGCAGTGAGGTTGTCCCTGGTTGCTCCTATCCCACAGCTTTGCTTCCCATCCTGTCTCTTTGCAAAGCCAAGAAGAGAGTCCTGGCAGAGAACCAGGATGCAAAGCAGACCTGTTGCTTCAACTCCAGTTGGAGATCTGGTGACAACTTGGAGCAGTGTTTTGGTTGGCTATCCCTTGGGATGGCCCTGGTGCACTGCACAAGACTCCCTGCCGTGTGCTAGGTTGAGGGGGGCTGCAGACATGCACCCTGAAGATTTGGAGGTAGTGGGGCTGGCTGTGGCTATGCCAGTGGGAATCCAGGCCCAGGATCCAGACAGAGAATGTTCTGCAGATGAGGACGGCATTTGCAATCAGCAGCCCAGTGTTGTCAGCAGTGAGAGAAGAAAGAAGCAGGGACTTGTGGCTTTGTAACTGGTTTCCCTTGAATCTGGCTCCCAACACGTGCAGTAATTCCTCTGGAAGAGGTTTGATCCTCCCCTTGCCAGCAGTGAGAGGAGCACTGCTCTCGGCCGGCGTGCGCCTCTGCACAGGGGCGATGTGGGGCTGCCGGGCAGAGGGCAGGGGCTCTGGCTGCTCTCTGCAGGGTGGGGAGCTGTTTCACCCACTGTGACACCCCCCACCGAAAGGTGAAGGATCTCTCTCTGATATTCTCAGAGATGCTTTTCAAGCAGTGCCTCCAGTCTTGCTTGCACAGCACAGAAAACAGTGAGATTTAGGTAACTCACCCCCTCTCTCTTTATGTTTTCTCCTCTCCTAACCCTGCTGGGGCCAGCTTCAACATTTAGCTTTTCTCAGCACAGGGGAACGACTTTGGCCTTCTTCTGCATCTGTATTTTTGAACATTCCTTCAGCTTCAGATCCCAAGAGATTCTGGGAGAGGTATTCAATCAGTGTAAAGAGCAGGTGTCACTGCGCACGTGTCAGGGTTTTGTACACCGCTGTACCGGACCCGCTTAGCAGCCAAAGCTCTAAACTGTCTCTCAGACTGCAGAGTGAATTGGCAAGCATCCCTCCCTCTGTGTAACATGCTTTAGGGAAAAAAAAAAATCTGAGTGAAATAAATGAAAGCTCAGCAAAATGAAACTCAAACCCAGAACTCAACAGGGAAAGCCAAGGGGAAAAAATCATTAGATAGGGCATTACATGCATGGACACGTACTGGATGCAGACACACACCTGCACAATGCGGATGCACTCCTAGAGACTGCAAAATGCTTACATAAAGCATTTAGATGCCTATACATGCACATAAAAATACATTTTCTTTAAAGCCTTTGTGACTCCTGAACTGCCTGGGACACAAAACATGCAATCTTACCAGTACCCCTCTACATTTTCCCCTGCCTCACAGTTCTGCAAAGGAGAGCAGTAGAGATGCTCAAGGTGAAACCTTCTTTCACCTTAGATGAACAATGATAGGGACAGTTTAAGCTCTCCAACTTTAGATTTTATTTAGCAGACCAGAATCAGAAAAGATTGATCTTGCTGGAATTTGGGACATTTGTTAAGCTCCCCTGTCCCCACACAGTCATTTCAGAAGGGCATGATGGCTCTGAGTATACAACACTATTAAGGAAGAGTCTGAGTCAGGTGCTGTCACTGCCTGTTAGCTGAAGGTGGGTTATTTTGGATGGCAGTCAGTTTTCAGTATTTGTTAAGATATAAATTTTGATCTAATTCTTCTTCCCAAATCCTAACACCTGATTTGCCCCTGCTAGAAGCTTAGAGTTACATTCTCCAGCCTACTCAGATCATAGCCCCCGCTACCATTAACAGCTTCCTCTCTCCTCATGTCTCCTATTTATGTCTGTGCTGATTGCAGTCTGCATTTCCATAAAGCATGGTTAGGTATACATCAGGTAGCACTGAGGTCCTTGAATAACTATGTCCTCCTGGCATCGCTGCTGCTCCAGCTTGAGCCAGCTTTGCCTGGATGAACCACTTTCTGGGATACCAAGTCAATGCTACCATCAAGAACATCATCATATACCAGAGGGGCTAGTTTTATACCTGTATTGAATTCTTGGTGCCTTCTGGTTTGGAGGAATGATTTAGCAAGGCAAACTCTTTGGCATTCTCACAGCTCTGATCTTTTTGTGACACCAGTGGAGCCCCATAGTTCACTGACTTTGCAGAAGTCAGAAGTGCTCAGAGTATACCTCATTAACCTTCTCTGGCTAATCATGGCAGGGACCTTAACAATGGCAAAAGGCATATAAATGCACCAGGAAATAAATGTTTCAGCAAAAATGGCAAGAGTTGTGTAAATGCCAGAGCTCAGTGAGATGGAAGACTGTGTTTCTGCAAAAAGCTTTTATTCCCAGAATGAGTTCTAAAGCAGGAGCAAGTACCTCACCCTGTCTGTATCCTAAGCTCAGCCCCTCTCCTTCTGGCATATGCTAGGTGCTGTATAAATATAGAGGGGAGAAAATCACACCATCTCCTGCAGCCTACATTTTTAATTGAAAGGCTATTAGAAGCAATTCCTGCTTCTGCAGGTGCAGTCAAGAGAGCATCCTTCCCCAGGTGGTTGTGGAAGGTGAACTTGAGGTTCAGGAAGGAGTGTTGTTTTTGTGTTAATTAATTTTGCATGTGGAGCATTCACAACCATTTCTTGTCTGGTTTGGCTGATGTGGTTAATTAATCACCTTTAAGTGTCTGTAAATGGGATTTTTGCTCTTTGTGGCATCTCTTTTCCACCTGCTGTAGCCCAGCCTATGTGAGGATACAGACCTGTAGCATCACAGGAATGATATGTTTGGTAGTAGGTGTGATGTCAGCACTGTAAATCTGAGAGTCATAACTTAACCAGCTTGGATGAAGGCTAAGAGGAATGTTTCATTCTCAGGGCACTAGAGAAGGTGTTGCTGCTGAATGAGGGAAGTAGGAGCAAAGGAGTTGGAGGTATCATTTGCATGTTCACGTGGGTTAGCTGGGGGACAGAGATACGATGATTAAGACTGAGTTTTGACATTTGCAGATGGAAAAATTGAAGGGAAAAGGCTTTTCACAGTGGAATTCCTCCTCTTGCTTCTTCTTACTTACAGTCACTGGACTGGAAAGGCTCATCTGGTCCCATCCCTCTGCTCTAGGCAACAAAATCATATAGCCCTATACAAACCAGTCGTGCTTCTTCTTGACCCCATTTTACTTGTTTTCAGAGCTACTTTTGGGCAGCTGTTTCAGAACTTCCCCCTCTGATGGTTAAAATCGATCTTATTTTCAAGGCAAATTTCCTTACAATCAGTTGTTCTTTTACTTGCATTGTTTTTCCTGCTTAAAAATCACTTTCTTTTCTCCCTTGTGTATCTGTCCCCCCTTCATTTATACAGAGCAATCATATCCCCTCTTGGCTTTCATTTATCTAGGTTAGACAAGCTTTTTAATCTCTTTCTTTAAGACAGGCTCTCTGTTCCCCTAATCGCTCAATCCAAGGTTATTTCTGATAACTAGCTTTTCTGTGAGATTCCTTGCTGCTTTGCCCAAACTGAGTGTAAAACATCACGACCTATTGCCTGTTGAGTAATTTTGGGGTAAAGAAATATGCCAACTATCAGATCCAGAAAAAGAAACATCAAGGTGCTGCTGTGAAAATTTGCATTAGTTCTCCATCTAATCTCTGTGAAACTGAAGACTTCCATAATAACTTCGTTCCTGATAAAATTTCTCTTTAGAAACAGTAATGACATCTCCATCTAGACTGAAAGCCAAGGCTGTGGAGCTACAGTAGGTCGCTGTAGTTTGGTCCTCATGGAATATCTTTCTTGCACCAGCCTTCCAAAACCTATTTCAATCCAAAATGGTTCTATTTTATTTATGCATGATTTATTTCTTCACAGTGTGCTGCAGCATTAAGGTTACAACAGCATTCCCTAGGTCTACCTTTATTTTGTGTACCCTGTGTAATGCCTACTTCCATTGGCAGTGTCCCAGTTACAACTGCTATTTCTATGGTGCTTCTGGAGTAGCCCTTTTAGGTCCTGCCCAGTTGTTCTGGTTTTCCCATGTCCTCATTCAGGATCTGTACCAATTCTACTGACAAGAATCTTATTTCTCCTTGGACTTGCCCTGCTTCCCAGAGGGGTTAGAAATGCTTCTCCATCAGCTGTATTACCAATAACAGTCCTATTTTCTACCCCTTGTCCAACATCAGACCTTTACCTTTTCTATATTTGATCTTCCATTTTTCACGTGTCCAAATCAGGTGTGAAAGTTATGTAAGATTTTTCCACAGATTAAAGACAGGAAGTTTTCACATTTGTGCATTTATGCCATTCATAGATACATGCTGGTGTATGTTCCCTCGTCTAGCTCCAGACACACGTGTATGTATCTCCTCACTTCCACAGTATTTGTGAGCCTCGTGGCCTTTTCTGTGCTTATCTACCCAGTGCACCCCAGATGTAAAAACATGCCGTTATCTCGGTTTTACCCAATGTGGAGCCAGAAGGGTGCAGATCAGGCTACAGAGATTCTTGGTGGAATAGGAAATTTCTCCCTCCTAATTCATGCTCTCTGTTGTTGCTTTAGTGCTTCCCCACTGGAATGAATAAACTCCTTAGCTCCCGAGGAAAAAGAAATAAAAGAACCAATAATAAGGGAGGAAACATTGAGCTTTTGGGAAAATGCAGAAAGCAGTTCAAGTCCTAAGTGAGCTTGAAATGGTCATTTTTTTTTATTCTGCAGATGAAACCAGGTCCCTTTTGTTCATTTTGCATTTCTTCTACAGTGGGGTGGGGGCAAGGAAGAGAGAGAGCAGGAATTGAGATAAGATTGTAAATGAAAAGGGAGTGCCAGGCATGATGCAAACAGGAGCCTAAATAATAAAAGAATAACTTTCAGGAGACTTTGCCTAGCTAGTTTTCATCCAGGCTGTTGAAAACAAGCATCTGTAGGTTCAGGCTCTCTCCTGAACCTTCACCCCAAATACCAGCGCAATGCTGCTGAGTATCTTGCCTAAGAAACGTGTATGAATAGCTCTGGTTTAATTCAGAACTGTATTCTCCTGCCTAGCCCTTGAAAACCAAATTTCTAGGAGGTTTTAGTTTTTCATCTGTTGACAGTAGTTATAGGTCTTTCCAGATGCTCTTGTGTTCTGACGTGCTACCTTGCCATACTAGGAAGAACTCAGGGATTTTCTTCTGCCTTTGTTGGAGCAGATGATTTTGGAAATTCATGGGAGTAGCTTTTACCTGTCCATACTACCCATCTGGGTAAGGATTTTGTAAATGGTGAGACTGGATGCTGGTCATTTGAACAGGTGGCTGCTTTTGCCAATGTAGCTTGTAAGCTAGCAACTGAATGAGACTATCAGCTCCTCTCTGTTAAAAATATCTTACTGACCTGATAACACTGAAAAGAGCACATGTAGGAGAATAAAGAAGTACACTCTCCTGGTATAAATTGCAGCAAGAAGATTTAGGTTGAACATCAGGAGAAAAGCCTCACTTTTTAATGGGAAGGATAGCTAAGCACTGGAATAGATTGCTTGTGGGAGACCATAGGCTCTCTGTCAGTGCAGGGACAGGTTAGAGAAACATCTGCCACAAATGGCCGTTACAAGCCTTAGCTCCCCTGGGGAGGAGAGAAAAGCCTCTGTTAAGAATTAGTTTCAAGGAACTAATGTGATGCACCTTTCATTAAAGATGCGCATTAACACACTGCAGAACTCTTTTATTCCGGCTGCATTATACCGCGGTTAAGGCAATTTGCCAGCTGGCTGCAAGGCTTTCAGAAGGCTCCCACTTGGTTTCCCCTTGCACAGGCAATCTTGCCTTTTGTCTGCATGGGAAAACTTATATGCTTAGACAAACAATAACATATGTGATTATCTTTCTGTTCTACAGTAATTCTCTCTCTTTCTTCGCAAATGTGTTGGACTTCTACTTCCAATCTTGTTATCCAAAATAGGATCTTACCTTTAAGGTAAAAGTTAGCTACTCCCCTCCCTCAACACCTCCAAATTCATCCCCAAACCAAAATGACTTTACTTTCTAGACAAGATCAGATAGAGCAAGGGGCAGTTAAGGTGAAATTCTGTTGCTTAGTAGCTGTGTCCTGGCATAAAGTAACATTACATAGGGATTGGAGAATACGATTAGAAAGGAGTTTTTATAGGTTCCTAGTATCTTTACTGATTCTACGACCCTTCAGGGCTCCTAGTGGGAGTTTGGATGACTAGACTGATTGGAGAACATCCAACGGGTCTTGAAACTGCAGGGTGACCAATATGAAGGATGCCTGGGATAGTTTATTTTTCCTCTTTTTGCTGAGGCAAGCACTCATCAGAACCCAAGTAATAACAGTTCACAGGCTGTTAATACAAAGTACCCTGAGACTTCAGAAACGCCTCACTCTGCTCTGCACAGCTTGGTAGGTTATATTCTTTAGGCGTAGGCATCTTTACCTGGACAAATCTGTGACATTTAATTCTGCTGACTTCTGTCCCTACAGTGAATTTCTCCTTCTCTCCCATGGCAGATTATCTAGCATACACATTTGTGCATTCTTTATCTTGCATTGACTCCATCATCTGCACGTGGTGTTTCTTATTGCCCACATGTTGCTTCTTAAACTATGCGCATATATATTTGACCTTTGCATGCATAAGCATATAAAGAAGTCTGCCCTCTTTTAATTCACTATCATTTCCGACTTTTCTTATTCATATCTGTACATGTATGGGGTTATATGGCATGTCTGATTGTTCAGGTTAGCAATAAAATGTAATGTTTACACATATTTTCAAGACAATCCTCAGCTGGAGATTTAGGTCAGAACATTAACTTACATCCTGGTTTTCTTCCTCTTTGGACAATTTAGAATGATTTTACTGGGATAATAAGGAATGGATGTGTACTACTGTATTTGCAGGTGAGCTGATTTAGTGCACAGAAGGCTGTGGCAACGCTGTCATTGTTATCCTAATTTCATAGTGTTTCTGTGTAGTACAACGCTGTGAGACGTGTCTGGCACACAGCCTTGTGAACTCCCCTTTCTGTCCCAGAGAACTTCTGGGTAATTATGGGTTGAGTTTGCCTATCTGATCTAATTTATCACTTAGGGGGTTATATCATGCCTGTTACCGAGATATCTAAGTGCTGCTGAGATTCTGCAAGATGTGTCTTTCATCAGCCACTTATTTCTATGATAAGTTAATGTTACTGAGCTGAAAACTGGGCTGTTCTGTGCAGCATCTTAATCACTGGTCCCTGCTGAGCCCCGTGTGGCAGTTACTACTTTTGGGGATTTGAGCTCAGTTACTTGAGAGCTAAAGTAGCACTGCAGAGATCTCTGGCTCAGATGATGATAAATTGACCTGCTTGGTGAATGAGTGGGAAGTCCAGGACTAAGCAGGCCCTGGATAAGCACGTGAGTCTATGCTGTTTATTCCCTTAGAAATTCACTTTCCACATTCAGTCTTAGATAGTACCATGACTACAGAGCATCTCCATGGATGGAGGGAACATTATGGGCAAGCTCTCCTTGGCATTCTTTGCCTTTGGGAAGGCAAGACCAGCTGCCCATCTTTTTACAACCCCCCTGCCCTGTGCACACTGGGGTGCTGTGTTCACCCTGCACAGGGAGGGTGGATGTGGAAACTGCTGTCTCTGGCTGGTTTCTTCTGCCTTTCTTCTCCCTCCATAAGCCCTCAGAGTGGATTTTTCTTTCATGGCCAGATGAAGTGTTTGTTTGTTTTGAAGATGACAAGTGTTTTATGTCAATTCTGGATACTCTCAAATGCCAAACCCCAGCTGGGCTTTGAGTTTCACAGATTATCCACTGACACCTAATGAGCCTTTAATAAATGTTTCTCCCTCCCGTTCTGTCATTTAAATAAATAAATGACTGAAATTTGGGGGTGGTGGGAGGAGTGTTGTATTGGAGTGGAATGAAGCTTTTCTGTTAACCCACCAAGCAGGTACACCACTAAGAGCAGCCATGCAAGCTTCCCACACACCCACACTGCCTCTGCCATCAAGTCAGCATGTCTCAGTCCTGGCCTGGAGGACTTGCTTTGAGGATCATGCAGGAAAGCTTCCTCTAAAGCCCAGTTAGCTTCTTCACCCTCTCAGATTTGGTTGCCAGCCAAGGTGCTAATTACTGTAAACTGTGATGGTGGGAGGGGGAATTGAGAACAAAGGCGAGACTTTGATAGTTGAAAGTACAGTTGATGTTCAAGTTTTTTCTTTTCCTGGATTTTTTTTTTGCAAGAAATGGTCTGCCTGGGCAGTGGGTGAGCTTACATGTATTGTCTCTTTAAGGACTGCAGTGGCTTCTAAACAGCTTTAATTCTTAGCAGTAGGTATAATTGAGTTCCACCCCCTTTTTTGACTACTGAAGATATGATCTCTATTCACTTAGGAAACGGAAAATTAAGTGTTCTAAAATTACAGTAGAAATTTATGGAAGTTATGAGAATTAGAGGAAAATAGCAAGATTTAAAAAACATCATCAATACTATTTGGTATTAATTTTCATGCGTCAGAAACGTAAAACAATTCCTTGTTTCCAGCTAAGGTATGTAACCAAGTCATTGTGTTCCTGTTGTTTGGCTGAAAAAGTTGAAGGACATAAGTCTGTTTGACCACAGTTACAGTAACTTGTTTAACCACAAGTTACAGATTACCCACTCACTCTCCCAGAAGGTGAGAACATCGCAGAGATGATACAGCTCAGAGATCTTTCTTGTTCTGCACTTCTCCCTTGTTTGAATCCGCTTACTCAGAGCCTTCTCCCCAGAAATGTCCCCATCTTACATGAGTCATGAGTTTGGGTACTGCAGAACGGTCCTCTTACCCAGTCCTGCAGCAGCTGTGGTTGATGCAAAGAGATGGGACAATTAGAAGTCTATCTTCTGTGGTTTGTGTTTCCACAGGTGGGGAAATGGAAGGAAAAGAAGTTGCAGATGAAGTATTACGTGTGGCCGCGCTTTGAGCTGTATCCTGACTCTGAGGAACGTGAGGACGATCACCTGAGTATCGTGACCTTGGAGGAGGCACCATTTGTCATCGTGGAGAACGTGGACCCCCTAAGTGGCACCTGCATGAGGAACACGGTCCCCTGCCAAAAACGCATCGTGACTGAGTATGCACCCCTGTATTTTTCTGCTCATCTTGGCCTCTTTGTTCTCAGCAGAATGTAAAGTGTCTGTTGGGCCAACACCATCATAATCTATAATCCTTTTTAGAAAATCACCTCCATTGCCCAGCCTGTCCCTTGTCCATTCAGGATGGGCCCTTTTGGGCAAATCATTGTAGTGTGTCCCTTCACCCTCCAGCACAGATAGCACAATATAAATTGTCCACATTATATAGTGGGAGGGGGAATGCAAACTGGCAATAGAGGGGAATTACAGGAGTTTCTCCTAGTCTTTTAACCCATTATTATTTTGATGGTTCAGGAATAAAACTGATGAGGAGCCAGATTACATGAAGAAATGTTGCAAGGGGTTCTGCATAGACATCCTCAAGAAAATCTCAAAGTCTGTCAAGTTCACCTATGACCTCTACTTGGTGACTAATGGCAAGCATGGAAAAAAGATCAATGGGACATGGAATGGAATGATCGGAGAGGTCAGCAGCAAAGGGAGGGCGTGGTGGGCTTCAGCCCTGGGCTGGGTGATACAGGTCAGGTCTAGCCTCCCATCACTATTGGGTCCACTTCTGAGGCAGGGACAGAGGTGACTCTGGAAATGACTGGCCTGCATTCTTTCTTGGCACTGAGTGAATTAGTCTGCTCTGATACTCCGACCATGACAACCTTTCTTATCTGACCATTAATTATTATTCTCTATGGTCTCACAAATTTGGCCTACGCAGTCTTAGAAAGAGGCTGATATCCATTCACCACGGTTGCTGCAACCTAGATTATGCTTAGGTTGTATATAAGGTGAATAAAGAATGAAATAAGACTTTGCAGTGTTAGAGGGAGGATAAAGCAAGGACAGAAAAATGAGATAAGACGTCTTCTCCGTGGATGATGCGTTTATCCTAAGACCTCTGTGGATTTATTTTTTGTACACATACCAGCTTTGAGGAGAAGATTAATGTCTATAGGTTTTCCGAAAGAAGAAGGTGTCCTGATGAAAGATTAGAAAGCAGAGATGTTACAAACAATATAGGGAATGGGATTACAGGAGTAAAAGGATTGTGTTGAAAGGCAGGAAGATGAGAAGGGGCTTGACTGTGGTGCTTGAGGGCTGCCTCGTGTCTGTGTGTGATCTCTTTCTTTTCCTCCTCCAGGTTGTCACCAAAAGGGCCTATATGGCTGTGGGGTCTCTCACCATTAATGAGGAACGTTCAGAAGTGGTGGATTTCTCTGTGCCCTTCATTGAGACAGGAATCAGTGTCATGGTGTCACGTAGCAATGGAACTGTCTCACCTTCTGCCTTCTTAGGTATTGTTTCAATCTAAAATTAAAACTTCAGCTGGTGGTCATAAAAAAATTGGGTGAAGGTTGCTTGTGATTCTTAGCCTGAAAGCTCTTTTTTGGGAGTACCTATGGGACAGGTGTATAAAAATATACTATGGTGTTTTAGAACTGAATCCCAGGCAAGAAAAATCCAGGCAAATACAAGTGCAAATAGGCACTGCCTATGAGTTCCAAGCTGAGGCATTTTTCAGCAATTGTATGCCTAATCCTAGAAGAATTGGGCTCACTCAGAGCTGTCACATACACTGCAGCATGTGGTTTCCCAGTGACTCAACTAATAGTATGTTCAAGGAGTGTAGGCCAGAAGAAAATTGATTCAAACCTTATAGCTGGGATACCATAACACTTGGTGATAGCAATTGGCAATAAATAGTTGCACACTGAGAAACATTATTTGTAAAGATGTTGTTAACTCAACCCTTCCTTGACACCTAGTAGAAGTTAGAGAACTAATAGACCTTTTCAAGAACAGTTGAGCCGTTGCTTCTGTGCTGACACTGTGTTTTACAATAAAGGCATTTCTAATGTCCTTCAGCGATGGAGGGTGATCAGAGAATATAGAAATGATACTGCACTTCCCTGAGACATTCGTGTCTTCCTAGTGTCTACTGTTTGGCTTTATAAAATGCTTTATGACGCTGCAAACACAGTATATGAGTTATATAATTGCTGTCTGCTCTCTGCCAGAGTCCTGAGAACATTCAGAGACAGGAATACTTTTATATGGGTAATGAAATTTTCCCAGACCTTTTTAAATATGAGTTTCATGACTACTAACTCTTCAGGAGTTTTTTTCCTTTAGCAAGTCCACCAATATTGCTGGGGTATGTAAAAGCAATGTTAAAGTTATCTCCAAAATTCTAAACTGCAATTGAACTGAAGTTGCAATGCTGGCTATGCTCTGGAGCAAAGTTCTTTGTTTCTTTGATCTGGTTCAGTCCTATATTTTTCTGTTCAGGCTGAGAGAAGGAGAAAACCTGGCAGAGACCAAATACTTGCAGAACAAGAACACTAACATTTCTAGAATGAGCCAGTGTTCCCATTGCTAGAGGGATGGAATATCAAAAAACCTACTGTCATTATGGCTGAACCTTAGAAATTTGGAGATGCTCTTTGGCTCAATAGCATCTTGAAAGTTGGATGCTAGTCTGAAACTCTGCCAGTTCTGCCTGATTTTCCCCACTCTCTCCAGATGGTGCTGGAGGACTTCCTGGGAACAATCTTTTATCAATGCGTTTTATTTTATCAATGCATGCCACAATGACTGTGTGTGGTTCCAGATGGAGCCATGTGTCACAAATGTAACAGTACGATGGAATGCAGTCATTACAGAGACAGAAACTTCAGTTTTTCCAATTCAAAAAGTTTTTCAGAATCAGGTTGAAGACTTTGGTTTAACTTCTGCTTTTCCCCAACCCAGTTTGCCCCACACTGGGGTGCTCTGGAGAGCAAAGAAGGTGAGGTGTTACCAGGTCTTTCACCATGGTTTTCTCTTCCCTTCCAGAGCCTTTCAGTGCTGATGTATGGGTGATGATGTTTGTGATGCTGCTTATCATCTCTGCAGTGGCTGTCTTCGTCTTTGAGTACTTCAGCCCTGTGGGCTATAATCGGTGCCTTGCTGATGGCAGAGGTAAGGGGAGCTGTTTCTTGCTGTGATCCCCTCTGGTTTCCAGTCTCCATTGGTGGTTGTGGTGTTCCTTTGCCTTGAACATGATACGGATCTAGCCTACTCTGAGCTCTGCATTCAGACTAAAGAGGACAGGGATGGAGGCAGAAAAAAGGCTCTGAAGAGAACAGATGTGTGTGATGGATAATTTGCTTGGCGTGAGAGACGGTGCTGTGTTGCCTTTCATGTCTAAAGCACATACCAGCTCCAACTTGTTTCTCATTGGAGGAAAATGGGCCCTGGTAGCCAGTGCTGGCAGGGCCTACGATGCTGCACTCTGAGACAATCACAGGGCTCAGCTCTGTCAATCAATCCATCCTTCAGTGCTACATCTCCCTGGAGAGCAAGCCACTCTGCTGGCCTCCTGGCATAGTGCTATGTCCTCCAGAATCCACATCTGTCACCTGCTCAGGTCCTTCCCTCCCTTTCTGGCTTTCTAAGAACAGCTGAGAGAATGGAAAACTCATTTTCTTGGGAGTGGGTAAAGAATTATTTTTCAAGCGCAGCAGGAAAGTTGGGACCAAGCGAGTGATCTGTCTCTGTGGTTCTGATCTTCAGAAGGCAGCCAGACAAATTAAAGAAAGGCTGTCTGTCCTTCCTAAGGAACAGTCTTTTTCCCCTTATCGACATGAAAACAATTAGCAAGTTGAGTCTTCTGTCATCTGCATATCTTCACCCCCTGGTGAATCAGCCCTTCAAACCTTTCTGGATTTATTGGTGCATATAGAATAGTGAGAGAGACAGTTACTGGAAAATGCACTGGTTTGCTCCTGTCTAGTGCTTTGAGTGAATTTATGCCATCAAATTAGAGAGGAGTGAAAATAAAAAGTGTTAATGAGAATGCAGGCAGAACCACATACATGGGGAAGTAGAGAACTTGTCTCTTAACACAGAGCTGTGGAGGGCCTTTGTGGCACCTGATCATAATCCCATGGATCTATGGGCACAAGTACTGAGAAACCTGAGTCTCTTAGGAGATATTAATACAGATGTGAAACTGGAAGCAGTTTTTAGCACAGGCATGCAGTTGTGCAGTTGTTAAGTTAGCTGAACTGCAGCTACAAGTATCAATATTTCTGAGTAATTATGAAGAGTATGGCATGATCAGACAGATATTATCCCTGAGAGGTGAAATATGAAGATACAGAAATCTGCTGCAGAGACTGCAATGCTGATTTTGGTAATGAGAACCCTGAGTAATGTTACTTTGGCTGCATTTGAACTATGACAGTACACCCCTAACAGCATGCCTCAACACCTGCATTTTCTCTTTATGGACATCAAGACTTTTGGATTGGAATCTCCCATTACAATCTTGGTTTGTGTCTGACAAAGTAATTGTGGAAGCATATGGGGTGATCAGTGGAGAGAAGAATGCTTTTAGAAGGGAACTTCTCAAGATTTCCCTCCACTGTACAGTTCCCATTGATGTTTTTCAGGCCTTTCACCTGTATATCTTAGGGCACATTAGGTAGAGAAGCATACAGAAATACCACTCCAGCATGTAAAAAGACTAAGGCTTCCAAACCATGTTTCTCTTAGGAACTTTATCTCCCTGGAATTTAAAGGCACCAGTTTTACCAGGTGATGATTCTGCTCTGAACTTGGTGTGCAGTTCCCTGGGTAAAAAATTAGCCCCTTGCATTGTTCAGTTATATTTAGGGTAACACAGTCAGTGTTCCCAGATGATCAGTACTATTTGTTGCTCAGAGGTTTGGAGAGCCATGTCAAAACTTTCTTCTTTTTTGCTATTTTGCTGGAGTCGATCTTAACCACAGCCAGCACCACTAAAACCCAACCAGCCTGCCTGAGGAGATAAAGCGTGGGTTGCTGATCAGGTTGGCACCATGGGAGAAAGGACAGATGCTTGAACTGTTCCATTCACCCTAACAGGATCTTCTCAGTGCCCGAAGAGTGATCACATCAGCATTCTCCCTCTCAGCTCTTCTTGTGCTCAAGCTGAGGAAATTCTGGGTTAGGTTCCCACTAATGGAACCAGCATGTGCTGGGGATACAAGATTGCTAGGAGACAGGTGCCATTTCACATGTTTTCAGATCCAGTGCTTCATTAGCACACATGGCTTTTGGGGTATGAGTGAGCTTCCACACTGAAATGTGAATAAGGGGAAAATAGGAGCTTTTAAAACACTGGATCTGCTCCTGGACTATCTAGGGCACATCTGCAGATTTTCTTAAGATGGAGCAAGTATATGTCACTGTCATGTACCTTAGACACAAAATATGGGGAGAGGGAGCTGTGTTCTTCTCTGGTTTGTGGATTTTCAACAGGCTGAGTAATGAAACATTCATGCAGAAGTATTTGTAGAGCCCTGTTGATTCAGATGGTGCTCTTCCTCGTACCTTTACAAGTACAGTAAAGAGAGCCATGTTTTACACAGGTGTGTGCTGGGAGTTTGAGAACATCACTCTTGGACAGCTTGAAATGAGGATAGAATGTTTCTGACCAAATTCTATTTCTGGGGACACCACTTCAACCAAAATTAAATGTTTGGTCTTCTAGATACTTCAATCGAATAACAAAAAAAATGCCCTCGTACAAGGTTTCAGTGGAAATCCCTGAGATAGAAAAATATGGAAACCTATATTTTAAAAAATAATTTTTCAGGTTGTACTTAGCTGAGGTATGGTAGTATGAACTTAGGGGAGTGCAGCTGCAGACATTCACCTCACAAGTGGGAATAGATTCTGCTCTTAACTCTGAAATCAAGACGTATATGTGACTGGAAATGCAGACCACTTACTCTCAGATACTCACTGTGTGATCATGTTTCTCAATCACTCCAGAACCAGGAGGTCCCTCTTTCACCATTGGCAAAGCTATCTGGCTGCTGTGGGGGCTGGTGTTCAACAACTCTGTGCCAGTACAGAATCCCAAGGGTACCACTAGCAAGATCATGGTGTCGGTGTGGGCCTTCTTCGCTGTCATCTTTCTGGCCAGCTACACTGCCAACCTGGCTGCCTTCATGATCCAAGAGGAATACGTGGACCAGGTGTCTGGCTTGAGCGACAAAAAGGTAATATATCCACCCAAACCCTCAAAGCAGCCTTTTCCACACAATAGGCTGCTCCACCTTCTCTTCTTTCCTTTCACAAGGAAAGTGGGCAAGTGTTTTCAGAGTCACATCATAGCTTTAGACCCTGGTTTAAATAGCACAACTGTTCTTCATTAGTATTCAGTTGCACTTTTACATGTGTTAAGCACTTCAGGAATGGCTTATAGACAGAACTGACCTGTGCTTGCTTGCACGATCCCAAACCACACCTTGACTGTCAGCAAGGAACACATTAATGGAACTTTGGAGATGATGTGTGTAATGGCTGTAACCTGTTTTTTCAGGATTAAATAATTTGTCTTGGGTAGGAATGCTGACCATTAGGCTAGCAAATAGGATCTGTTAATTTATTCTGAAAACAAGTTCTGTCCATGGGGGTGTATCACTGTGGCTTTGATGATTTACTATTGCTTGCATTGGAAGTTGTACTGTCATTTTTTCAAGGTGTTTGGAGACTTACCACGAGAAATCGTTTTGTGTTTGGACTGCATTTCAATGCTTTGTTTGTCTGCACAGCATTTTGTCCACGCAGAGCATTCACTTTTGCTGGACTCTGAACACTTGAGGATTTTGAGAAGATTGCTGATACGTGCAGGGCAGCACTGTCTGGCTCGTGAGGGTGTCATGCTTTGCACACTGCTTTATTTTTGTTTTGTGGTGAGGCTACGCACAAGGAATTGAGTATTGTGAGGCTTGATTGTCCATGCTGAGCTTGTTACTCAGTCACTGGGGCTGCTTAAGGGGTCATGCCACTGCAGGGCAGCCAGATAGCAATGGGTTGCACACATTGCTGTTGGGGATGGCAGCAAGAGGAGGACTGCAAGTGTCAGTTGTGGCTGCTGCATTGGTTATAGTTACTGACTCTTGTGTCTGTCATGACAGTCTAGAAATAATTTGTGGCCAGGCCTCCTATGTATACAATGTCCTGTTCAGCAGGCTGGAAATTCTGTGATGGATTAATCATAGGAGTTTTCTTTACTCATTTTGTTGTTTGGTTTTTTGTTTTTTTCCCTGGAATGAAACATGCCACAGAATAATACAATCCATGCAGAAGTGCTCCTATTATTTGTTTTAATTTTGACCTCAATTCGTTTCACATTGTCTCCTCATTTGCAATGTGCTGTGCTGAGGATAGGGTGGAGGGGAGGAGGCTTTTCTGTCAGGTGGAGATTGTTGCAGAGACTCTTTAGAAGCTGTGAGTTCCTTCAGGTTGAAAGATACTGTTCAAAACCAGCCAGCCCTATCAGAGGTAACATTAGTTTGTCATCATTAGGTTTTCAACTGTCTGAGCTAAATGGGGTAGTTTGTACCTGTGATCTGTTGTTTCAGGCTGTACCTAGGCTCATGGAGAGAACACACTTTCATTCTCACGTTTTTCAAGATTTTCTTCATACCTGCAGAGATATGTGCGTGAAATATCATTTGAAAGCAGTGACTTCTGGAGCTTCATAGAGCCTTTGAATACAAATTTCTGGGCCTGTTTTAGTTGATTTCACTGTAGGGCCACCTGTGTGTATTGGATTGAGGCCATTTTCTTCTACTTTTCTCTGCCAATGTACCTGTATTTACTTTTGCTACACTAAAGCATATGTGCTTTTTTCCTTGGGGAAGAGAAAGGCTATAGTCAGAGGATTGTGATATGCCTCAAACATAGCTGCTAGTGCAAGTGCAATATTTGGGTAAGACTGCAATCTACCAGAGCATCTGGAATCAAATGAAAATTGGCTGGTGAAACTGAAGGCCAACAGCTGCCTTTGGGCAATAAAGGCAGGTGGGACTAACTCCATCCAAAATAAGGGAATGAATGAGCTTGATCTACTGGGTTTATGGATTTTACTCTCTGACTATGCAAAGGGCCCTGTAGGATCTGGGAGCAATCATCCAGACATTTGTCACACTGCTTCAAGATCCCTTGGTTTGGGAGGAATTCACTCTTCTGAATCTCATCTTTTCCCTTTTCCAAAGCCTGCACACTGCTTGCAACTCACTCACCCTCTCAATGCCCTGCTTGGCCAGGATGAAGGGCACAGCCACATCCAGGGCACATGGAGGTGCACTGTGCTCTACCTCACTTCTTTTGCCTGCTTAAAGCCAGTTCAGACTTTCAAAAGAGGCAGTCACTCTTCAAAGCCAGGTGGGAAAGATTGTTTCCCAAGAGGAAAGACTGTCACTTCCAATCTCTTTTATCCCAAATGTATGATCTGATGTCCATAGCAAATGTCAGGCAGGTTAGTCTCCTGGCCTTCTCCATCAGCTGGTAAGGGCACCTGTGTCCAGCACAAGGACTCAGAAGAGGATGTAATCCAAGCCAATCAGCAAAGTGACAGTAACAAAAGGATATTGTTCCTACTTGCCTAGACCCAGATCTGCTTGCAAATGTCTCTGCAGTTTGGCAGTACCTGGGGAAGGTGTCCCACTGACACTGTAGAGCAGCCAAAATGCCAGATGCACTCACAAAATCCATTTCTGCACCTGGCTGGGGTGCACTTGCCAAGGTCAGGCTGGCTACACTCTGCAGCAGCTACCCTGAGGGTCTCCTTGGACCCTCTTCCTTAGGTTTTGCCTGGGAAGAACCACTGCAAGAGATGCCTACAGCTGCTGGCATGCCACTTCCCCAGAGAAGCAGACTGAAATACTCCAGATGTCTCAGAACTTGGATGATATCTTGGCTGTGCCCCAGCATTTACTTCCTAATGGCATGCAAGACAATGACTAATGTCATGCCCCCAGTGTGTTTCTGTTGATGCTTGAGCAGGCCTGTCTGAGCTGGGCTGGAGTGGATGCCTCTGTCCCAGGGTACCAGGTTGAACTGAGGGTGTCTGGAGGCCTCCTGTGTGGATGTAGGGACCTCTGCCATTCTCTCTGTGTCCCAGGTGATGCTCACCTTGCAGAATGCCACCCTTTGAGCATAGCTGGCTCAAAACAGGTGCCAGAGCTGACGCAGGAACCCACCTTACGATGGCTGTTAGTTCCCCCATGTTAACCTTGGGAGCTGCTAAATCATACATCAAGCTTTACCTCTTAAATCTGGGGCAGCCATGGGCACTGTGAGGGAGGAGAAACCTGCCCCTGCCTGAGAGCAGCACTGGCCTCATCAGTTCTGCAGGAAAATTCCTGCTGTTGACAGCATCTCCTTTCCAGCTCCCTGTGCCTGTGGCGTGCTGAACCACTTTCCTCCTGCGCAGGTGCCGAAGCAGCACCTTCTGCCTCCTCTGGTCCAGCTTGTGCAGCAGAGAGGCTGGAGGTGGTCCTGGCAGGGGCAGTGCCACACTGGCTATGCCAGCTCCCAGCAAGCCCAGCTGGAGCATCTTTGCACGTGCTGCTGGGCTGCACCCATCCAGGATCCACGTGGGGGCTGCTGCTGCCCTGACCCCCGCGAAAGCCCCGGTGGTAAGAGGGCCTGCTGCAGAATATACAGTCAGCTCCTGGGTCTGGATTTCATCTGAGCGTAATCAGAAGATATAACCCAATTTCCATTAGTGGGAGAGCTTCAGACACATTAGAGAAACAAGTGCCTGCGGTATTTCGGTCTAACGAAGGCAATAAATACAGGAAAGATGATATAAAATGAACTAATGTGTGAAGTAATCTAATAGCTATACGTAATTTCCATTCATATAAAGTAGTAATAGAATAAAAGCAAATGTGGACAACCAGCAGGGCATTTAAATAAAATGATTTAGAAGGCAGTAGGTTAATAATAACAAAAAAATAGTATCCTTTCCTATAAATTAGTTGGAAATGCCAAAGAAGTTAATAAAGTATCAAAATGGTAATTTGTAATTGACATGAAAAGGAGAGAAATTGATTTCTGCATGCCTGCAAATTAATATAGATTGCTGAAATTTCACACGTGTTTAACTTATTTGCTTTTTAAGATGTTAATGCAATGTTGAGACAAATGCAGCACGGGTCAGTTATTTTTTCAGTAGATATGAGTTTGTTTCTTTTTTTGAACAGTAGGTTTTGAAGTTATAACTGGCCAGTATTTTTATGAAAAAAACTCGAGGAGAGTATAAGAAGGCAGAAGGAATTCCTGATATTTTCCAAAATAGCTCATTCTAGTATACTTTACAAAAAAATACTTTGATATTTCTGACATGTATTTTGACATGTCATTTTCTAAAGGCACTAGCCATAAAACCAACCTATATTTAAGGGGGGAAAAAAGTGGAAAAAAGATTTTTTTTCTGTAACAAAGGGGAAAGACAGAGATAATTGGAAGACAAAACAACCCAGGTAGATCTGAGGTGAATGGAGCATTTCAGATTGATACAAAACAAAAGCCTCACTAAAAAACCTACAGAAATAAAAGGATCTGCTCTTGCCTGGCAGTAATAGACACTTGGCTGTGAAACTGAAAAATGAATTATTTCCCACATTGTACTTTGCGGCACATTAAATCGAAATTATACAAGGATCCCAGATATGCAGAAGACTTAAGCGTGTGCTTAACTTTGTGCTCATGAGTGGTGACATTGAAGTCAATGGGCTATTATTCACATGATTGAAGTTAAATGCTTCCCTGAGCTTGCAGCTTTTCTACAACAAATACCTGCTCTGGAGAAGTCCAGGGAAAATGCAGAGCAGATACCTCCAGCCAGACGTTTTTCAAGAGGACTAAAAGTGAGGGTCAGCCTTGTGCCTTGTGGGCTCTGTAAGGGAAAAGTTGTCTAACTGGATGGCTTGGAGGCAGTACAAATCCTCCACGGGATTAAATATTTAGCATTAACTGACATTTGTGGTACTTCCACACATTTCAGCAGGATACAAAGGAAGTTTTATGTGGCAGTGTCCAAAGGCAGAAAGTATGCAATCTTTCAACAGCAGTATGATTTTTATTGTCAGAACACCTTTGTGGAGTTATGAGTTAGGCAGACAGAAGAAGGACCATGCCACTTCCAATCCTGGCCTCTTGTGATAGATAAATCATAACCTTTTCCAAAATGCGTAAATCTGATGCACCTTACTTGACAAAAAAACCTCCCCAAAATAAAGGGGTTCTTGAATCTCCAGCCTTTATGTCATGGGGTAGAGCTGAATTTCTTTCCACAGTGCTTTCCTAGGGGTATACCACCCTGTAAATGAGTTGAATTGTGCCTTTTGCTTAAATATGATCTCTGTCAATAACAGTGGTATCAACTAGTGCTTAATACAAGAAACACTGGTTCACAGTGAAGTGTCAAAAACTCAGAGCTCTGATAGTCTGAAATATTATGGCTTAAAATCTGACTATTTCTGTGCATGTCCTTGTAAATCATTGGGTTCTATAGTGTGAAGTATTTTAAAATATTATATAGTGTAGCTATATATTATGTGTAAACACACATAATGCATGTGTACTATGTGTAGTTACATATTATGCTAAAATTTTCTTATTAATAAATAGCTATTAAATAGCTACAGCATATCTTAGTAATAGATTTTTCTAATTTATGACTTGCATTTATTGTATACATAAATATAATCTTAGGTAATTTTTTGCAGTTGCAGATAGTTGTGTTTATCATAGATTTAGACATTCTGCAGTCTTTGTATCAGGATAATTTTTATGCTTCCTGAGATCTTTGGAATAAACATCTGTGCCTGTGTGCTAAGATGTGATTCAGTAGTTTTTAAGACTGTAAATGTTTAAAGTCAGTGGGTCGTCAGACATGTTTTGTTTTCTCCCTGCTTCAGTCCTAGTTTCCTTGTTATTCTCCCTCTTTTTCTTCAGCTCAGCACTGTACAGTGCGGAGCAGCAAGGAGGCTGCAGTGTGCTTTAGCCTTCACTAGGTTTCTCAGGATTCTCTCCTTTTCTGTTCATCTGTAGGGACTTCTCTGGTATCAGAAATGACTGGGGGTTGAAGGGATCAAGGGCAGCCCTGCCCAGAAGGACTTGGGAGTGCAGGTGGATGAGAGGCTGGACATGACCCAGCAATGGCACTCACAACAGGAAGCCAATTGTACCCTGGGCTGCATCCAAAGGAGTGTGGGCAGCAGGATGAAGGAGGGGGTTCTGCCCCTTTGCTCTGCTCTGGTGAGACCCTCACCTGCAGTGCTGCATCCAGCTCTGGGGTCCTCTGCACAAAAAAGGACATGGACCTGTTGGAACAAGTCCAGAGGAACCCACCAAAATGATTAAAGGGACAGAGACCTCTCCTTACAAGGAAAGGCTGAGAGAATTGGGATTGTCCAGCCGGGAAAAGGGAAGGCTTTAGGGTGACTTAATTGTGGCCTTCCAGTACCTGAAGGGAAACCGACAAGAAAGATGGAGAGAGACTTTTTAACAAGAGCATGTAATCACAGGACAAGGCGTATGGGCTTCAAACTGAAAGAGAATAGGTTTAAATTAAGCATTAGGAAAAAAATCCTTGCTGTGATGGTGGTGATGCACTGGAAGTGGTGCCCAGAGAAGTTTTGGATGCCTCATCCCTGAAACTGTTCAAGCCAGGTTAGATGAGGCTCTGAGCAACTGGTCTAGTGAAAGGTGTCCCTGCCCACAGCATGAGGATTGGGATTAGATAATCTTTAAAGTCCCTTCCACCCCATTCTATTATTTAATGACAGTAAAAACCTCTAATGGGACTATTCAGGATTTTTGACAGTTTTAAATGCAGTTTAGTTGTGAACTTAAGCAGGTAAGATGCAAGGGGAGGGGATTCTCAGAGTCAGACTGTATGCTTAATTCATCCTTGCTGGAAAGGAAGAAATGCAAACCCCTGGTCTTTGTTGGAGGTCCAGATGGGAGTTGCTGGATGAGGGACTTTGGTGATGGGGCCATGGCATAGTCCTCAGCTTGCAGCTTTTGCATTCCCTCTCCACAGCACCCTGGCCTTTCCCAGGCCCTGGCCACCACTGACCCTTTCTTTTCATCTTCCTTTTCACCAGCTCTTGGAGCTATCCCCCTTTGGAGGCAGTGGTTAAATTTGGTTGCTTCTGTGCTAATTGCTTGGCTGTCTGGAAAAAGCTGTCTTTGGAGAGTTACGTAAGGGAGAGAGGGAGAGAGGGAAGCAAAGGATTGTCCTGCTTCTCACATCAGTGTAAGTCAGGGGAGAGGAAAACAATGAATATTTTTATTTATTATTTATACGGTGCCATAAATGTACTTGGTACTTTGTAGTCAAATAAAAGACAATGGCCCTGCTACCAAAATTTGGCAGCCTGAGAGATGAGAGCTGGCCTCCTTCAGCTGAATGATCAGGGCTGGATTACTGGTGGGAAAGGGATGGGAGTATGAGATCTACAGGATTGAAAGGAAAAAAAAAAAAGAATACAACAGCTGTACCCCCACACTTTCTTTCCTGATGCCTAGTGACCGTGACATTTGGAGTTATATGCACATACATATACTTGATAAATGTTTGGTAGGTTGTATCTTTCCAGGCCTTTTTACTTCACAGCATGGAAAGAAGCCCTGCTTCTCCCAGGCCTTTGGCTACTCAAGGTCAAACTCCCTCTAAATCTCGGTGGCCCGGTAGGCTTGTTTACTTCAGGTGTAGCTCAGTGCCCCAGGACTCACATGGGAGTGATATGGCTTTCATTTCTCTGTCTTTCACTTGCAGGTAGGAGGCAGTTTTCGTCAGAAGGTTAAAAGAAGCCGTTTTCTCCCAGCTCTGGGAAGGTGCTGCCCTGTCTGAAGTGCCCTGCTTTTTTGCTTTGCCTGCCTGCCCTACAGATGTGCTTAATAAATTGCACTAATGTGATTACTAAGCTTTAAGCTTTTAAAATTGCTTGGATGAAAATTATGGCCCCTGTGAAGTCTTTTGGAGGTTTGCCAGTCTTGTGCAGAGTTTCACCCTGCTGCCCAGTGGATAGTACCCACATAATAGTAGATTGGCTACTGTTAGTACTCAGAAGACAGGAGGATCTGACCTTCCTTTATTAGTGAAAAGGGGTGAAAAATGGAATTGCTTCCCCAACAAACTACACCCTCTGAATTTCTCAAAGTGTTTCATAATTTGTTAACCAGCTGTCTCATGCGCAAACAAAGCAGATTTCAAATTCCTCTGTACTTAGCTGTCACCTCTCCTCTCAAGGTCTTTTTAATCAGTTAATTTTCTCCCTCTGAATGAACATCTACACTCCTAATGATATTAACATGAGTGTAGTAAGTGGCATCTTTCTGCCTCTTTTGTGTTTGCCTGGGATTATTCAGTAGATACCCTTTGTCCCACTGCATTTAGCTTCCAAGGGAGCTGCCTTTCAAGAATTAAATGCGTGGCATGATTTGATGATGGATAAGCAGATGATCTTCATCCTTTACATGCATGCAACCCAAGGTTCACTGTACCGTAGCTATGATTTCATAGTGCCCTTCCTTGCAGCAGGTATGACTGTGGTGTTCTGATATTGTGTATACTAACACTTGTGCTGTGCAAGCAGCTTTTGGCTCTGACCGGTGAAGCTCAGTGATTCCACTGCAGATTTCTGGTCAAGCTTGAGGGACACCTAGCAGTGACTTGACGCCTCTGTACTGCCAAATGTGTCCTGGGGAATATTTAAGGCTTTAATATTCCCTGTTGGGTGAGGAAGCTGCACAGAGCCTGTATAATGGTCACGCACTTTCCCGGCCCGAAGACTCCTGATGTGCTGCTGGTGGGTGGGCTCTGTCTGTACGTGGTGGTGGCGTCCTGCCCCTCAGACCTGGTGTGTTTGTAGTGCTTGGGTCAGCAGAAAGGCAGCATGGTGGCAGCAGGCACAAGCAGGTGAGTTTATGGAGGAGGTGGGATCCCGACATGCTGTCTGTCTGGGGTGACACTGCCCTGCCCAGGGTGCAGAAGTGGCACAGAGCAGGTCTGTACACAGCAATCCAGCTTGCAAAGAGGCTGCACAATCCTACTGTGTGCACTGCTCTGGCAGTAACTGCATGTGATGGAGGCTTCTTCCACCAATTGGATCTCTGCTTTCGTCTCAGTTATTTTGCAAGGACAACTATTTTTAAAGTTGCTATATTTGAACTCTTTTCTTTTGCCTTCACCTGCCCCCCCTCACCTCTGCATTGTCACTAAGTTGCTCTGTTCCCTTTCCTGACCTGCACGTGTCCATATTTCACCAACAGACATTCACAGATATTTTTCTTTCTTGTTTGTGGGTCTGACCTACACTACATCTTCCTTTAAAAGGGACTTTAATAGAATTCTTTGCCAACTTCACTGCAGTCAGCTGCACTAACTGATAACTCCTTTCTTGGACTTATCTAGAGCAATTTATGGGTGAAAACACTATGCAAAGCAAGACAGAGAATTTGAAACATCACTGAGTACTGAATAATAAGATAAACCACAAAGTCAAAGTCTGAGGGAGCACAAGGTAATTTTATGCCCTCCCAAAATCGACATATTGGATTTGGTGCTGTTCAGGCCCCTGTTTTTTAGCTTCCTTTTTTTTGTTTGTTTATGAATCAAGACATGTTGTTTGACTAGTGAAGACAAGAAACTGTAGTTTCAGGAAGGGTTGATGTGACTACTGAATTCAGAGCTGCGAGGAGTCCCAGCTGCTGCTGAGGAGGCAGAGAATGTTATTGTGAGGGAATGCAGGAAGGAACTAAAAAGAGCTAGGGTAAAAGGATGATCTGAAAACTCATAGTCACTTAGAAATGGCTGAGAGTTCCACCTTGGAGATAAAAAATGTCTGTAATGTCAAAACTACATGACTGTGCAGAGGGGAGAGAAATGCTTTAGGAATGAATCTAGAGAAGTATCTGCACAAGAGAGTCATTAATAATAGAGAATGAGCAGCACAGTCACTTTAGTCTGCTCTCCTTACAGACTTGTACCAGTGCTAGGATTTAGGTTTTGCAGTCTGATTTTCTGCCTATGCTGTTGGGCTGGCACAGCTGGCACACTCCTAGCTGGGATTCAATTTTGTAGATTTTAAAGTGCCTACAGCACCAAGCCACCAAGAGTTGCAAGTTCCGTGCTCAAAATCTGTAGAGCACCTCCTCTGCCAGGACAGGTGACAGGGGGCATGGGTCTGTGGATTTGCCTATGTGCGCAATCCATGCTGCATAAAGAAAAGAATACAGTAAAAGCCCTGAAGATGGTGCTGGCAGTGTTGATTGACATTCCAGAAACAAACTGATCACTACCTGAATGCAGATCAGGACAGAATTGCAGCTTTGAAGAACTTGCAAGCTGAAAATGAAGGATAGACAAAACATGATAAATAATACAGACACTAGCATTGTTTGTGTTGCCTTACTGCAAGCTTTTCTACTGTAATATTATCTCAGCATCTTTGGGTCTTGATCAGATTGTTCTTGATATGGTGGAGAGTGTGTCCACCAACCAAAGGTAAGTTGAGGAAAGACCTAGAGGATACAGCCAAAGGACAGCAGCAAGAATGGCAGCAGGTCCATATAATACAGCTTGCAAAGAAAGACTAAAGCAACTGGGGTTCTTTAGCTGCAGTGAAAGAACGTGGAGAAGCAGCAGCAGCACAATGGTCTTCAAAAACATAAAATGCACCTTCAGAGAAGAAGAAACTATTTGGATTTCCCTGCCCACGGACAAGATAACAGAAAATATTGCAGCTGTATTTGCAGCTGGAAGGCTTTAGTTCAGATACTTGGAAAAACTTTCCAGCAGTAAAGCTCTGGTGGGTGTTGTCCAGGGAATGGAGGAGTCTCCAGCACCAGCCATCTCCCACAGTGGGCTGGATTAGAGCTCCAGGAATGGCGATGTCCAGGAGGGAAATCCAGGCTTGTGATTCTGTGGCATTGCTCGTGGTGCAGCTTGGGGACCAAAATTACATCTTTTGGGGATAAGAAAAAAAACAAGCTTTTTCTCTTTGAGAGTCATCCATTAGCTGTGAAGGAATTAATTTCCTAGCAGAAACAGAAACAGCAGACATAGAAGGCAGCTAGGGCAAGACATGCTGTTGTGGATATGTGTAGCCTATCAGGACTTAAGTACAGGCATAGAGTCACCTCAGAGTTAGACCTGAAAACCACTAACCCACTCTTCAATTTTCTGAAGGAAACTCTTGTGCAAACAGCCTGGTTGGATTTTCAGGCAATGAAGAGAGGGGCAAGCTGACTGCAGTGACATATAGCTGAACCAGAACAAGAGGAGACAATCAAGGATGTTTGGGCAATGCAAAGAAGGGGGTGGTGGGCACTTTGGGCTTGTTGCTACCCATAGTGGTTTGCTCCCTGTGCTTTTGGTGGGAGGTGGCCTGAGAGCTGAATGGCCCAGTGGCTAGATTCATTTGGGCTGATGTAGATGTCTAGAGCTATTTTGGGAGTACTGGAGTGTCCAAACTACACTCAGGTGGTGAGCAAATTTGACACAGGGGCTATGAGAGACCTGTTCCCAGGGTGAAATTCCCCAAGCATCTCAGCTTGGCACTTACTTTTGGGTAAATGAAGTGAGCTCAAAGTATCTAACATAGGATTAAGCTCTTTTGGACTTGCAGCTAGCAGAGGAGCTGAATTTGTGGCTCTCAGTTTGATGGGTCAGAGCTGTGGAGCTTCCTGTGACAGAAAACTTTAACTGGCCATCTGTCCCTCACAAAGTGTAAGGAGCCCTCTCAGAGAAGCTGTATAAGGGTAAAGCACTGCACCCATACACCCACGCACCCACCCTTGCACCAAATTCTGCCAGCTCATTATGTTATTCAGCAGTAGATTGATTTGGGGTTTTTTGAGCAGTGTAAAAGTAGATCGGCTGATAAAAAAGAGACTTTTTGTTGCAGGAGCTTGCTGAGTTTGGGAAACTGCTTTCAATGCTATTGGCAAACACTTGACAGTGTAAACAGGCCCTACATGAGGCAGATAAATAAGTGCAGATGTGCTTTTCTGTAGGATCCATTCGGTGACAGACAATATATTGAAAAAAATAAATTCTCATCAAATTAATTGTGGCCAATTAGACATAACCCCTTCCCCTCATCTCTAAATCCCCTCCAATTGCTGCTGCATGAATGGGAAGAGCTCCTATCACCTGTTTCATTATGCAGATTGATATCCGAACATCTGAGAACAATGCTGCTTTCGCACGGCGCGGCTCCAGATTGCTGATGAGACAGCTCTGCCAGCCGAGCCGCTCGAACCCGCTTCATGCTGCTGCCGGCAGCTCTCCTGGCGGGATGTGCAGGGGAATGGCAAAGGAACTCTCCCCCTGAATGTGCTCACAGCTTCCAGCCTGTGTGTTTATTGCTCTCCAGAGGAGGAAGATCTCTGCTCTCTGACTCAGAGAGGTTACTTCTCCAAAGCCGGGATCTGCTTTGCGCTCCTTGATTTCAGTTTGTGGAGTGAGGGGTTGAAGAGGCAGGCAGCCACCGGGCTCCAAACATAAATATCTCGTGCCCCACAGCTACCCCAACCCTTCAGGTATCCTCGGTGCCTGCTTTCCACCCCCATCTCTAACATCCACTTTTACAACTGATGTGAAGCAAGTGGGACCTCTTTCATGGGTGAGAGGATGTGCACATCACCTTGGGTACATAATAGGGGAGTGTCTCACAACAGAGGTTCCATGGTGAATGAGTGGGAGCATGCAAGTGGGATACACCTCTGCCTGGGCCTCTTTGGGTGCAGGACTGCAGCTGAGCCCTGCTGGTTCCCTCACAGGCAGTCACCTCTTGAGGCAGGTAGAGCTGGGCAGCAGGACAGGTCTCCTGCTACAGGCAAGTATAACGTGGGGCTCCTACAACTGTGGACCCTGTACAGCTGGGTTTTCTCAGCAACTGATGTAGCCGCTTATCTTCCCTTCCTCTATTACCACCACATTTTTTTTTTGCCAGAACTTCACAGGACTCCTATTCTCAGATGCCTGGAGTGGAGTTGTTGTGACTTAAGGCTCTGACAGGAGAAATATTTGCATGAAATAATGGGACAGTTCTCTCATTAATCTACATTCTGAGCCTTTCTGTCCATATCTGCGGTTAATTCCTTTGTCAGTGTTCACTGCAGCATTGAGATTACCTCTGCACATTACATTCCTCCATGTCATGGCCCTGCATTGTGTGTCAGCTCCTCCCTCATATCTCAGACTCCCTATAGACCTGTCTGCCAAAGAGCCCTGCTTCCCTGGGGGTGATACTTATGATCCAGGCTCACGGTCCCAGCCCCTGGGAGAAATCAAACAAGTGGCTTTCCTTACTGAACTCTTTGACAGTCTGTGAATTAACTTTCCTCCTTACAGATCATCTCCAGTTCCTCCACACATTCCTCTACCGTGTTGGCAGAAGAGAGCATACTCCTTCCCCATCTGTCCCACGGGCTTTCTGGGAAGGCTCACATGTCTTCTTGTTCCCTCAGTATGAGCTGTGTGGGACAAAAGTTGGTTCAGAATGATGCAATAGTCTTTGACTCTGGAGGGCTCACTGGAGATCCCTTCATCCCTGGACTGAGCTGTGCCCACTTACTGCCGAGAAACACACATGGGGATTTTTGAGCTGCTATCTCCATTCAGAAAACTGGATGCATGTACTGCTATTACTTCTCAAATATGGAGAAGTAGCTGCTTATTTCTGGATGCATTGACTGTGGAGTCAGCTGGACATTGGTTACTTTCAGCTTTGTAATCTTTAAGCTAGGTTAGCTGGGGATTTATGTTCCTCTTGGGCACTCAAGCTAAAATTGTCTGGTGTGGACCCCATATGGATCCTTTAATATCATTTCCTGTCTTGCTGTTCACCAAGCTATTGCTGAAGTGTGTGTGCATGTTGGTCTGTGGAGAGTAATTTGCATTTGAAGATCTATTGTGACTAAGGAATGAGCAGGAGATAAGGATTGGTGAGTGAATGAGTAGTATGTGAATTTGTAGAAGTCATCAACCTGACTTCTTTCTCTAGAAATGTGCTTTTCCAGTTGCCAGAAACAGTAATTTCTTACAAGATAAAGGTTTTCATTTACTTATTGATCGCCCAGGAGATTAAAAATTAAATCTGGAACCTTTCACCTGTGGCTGCTATTACGGGCTCTGGAACAGCGTGGGGACAAAAAATAGTTCAGAGTTGGGGTTGTTTCCCTTATCACAGGGAAATGCCTGACTTTGTAATCTTCTTACTCTAGTTTGTAGGCATCACGATGGAAGCAGACAAAAGTAGAGATTGCGTCACTGGGAATGGAGGGTGTAATGGGGGGTATAAAATGGACTTGCTAAAACTCAGTCACACAAATGCTGGTCAGGCCTGCCTGATGCTTCTCCTGTTGATTGTACTCTGTTGGAGGGCTCTGAGGGAATGGGAATGTCCCACATGCCTTTAAGGTGGGGTTCTGCAGCCTCTGGGAAAGCAAGTTGCCCACACTGCAATCTCCTGGTTTAGCATGTCAGGGGAGAGACTGTGTTTCTTTGTGTCTGGCATGGCAGTGCCCTCCTTGTGATGGGTCCCCTAGGCTGCTGCTTTAATCAGCTTAGTAAAAAAGAATAATTTTAGCATGCTACGGTGATTTTTCTCCCATCAAAGTTTGCTTTCATTACAGTCTTTGATAGCTGTGAGTTTGTCTTCTTCCCTAGGGGGTGTGACAAAGTTCTAAGAGACACCTTACTGTCTGTTTTATGCTATGTGAAACTTCTGTTTTGTTGATGATGCACTAACCTGAGTTCAGAAAAACAGCCCTAATGTTTTTCATTGGCTTAAAGCAGTAGGATCCGTGTTCTCTCTCATATGCACATACCAGTTAGCCCATCTTGCCATCCAAACTGGAGAGATGAGTTGACTGACACAGAAACAGGTGAACAATGTGTTCACCTATCCACAGACCCAGCTTCTAGCTGTCCTCATGGCTGAGATGTGAGTGAGGTACACTGCTTTAGGGGCTCCGGCCTCCTCAGTTGGGTTGGCCAAGTTCCAAAATGGCTTTAAGCAGAGCTCAAGAACAAGGCTCATCTGCACGTGTTTTAAGCTAGAACTATGTGTAGACTGCAGCCCTATAGAAGGTGGCAGTGCATGGCTGCACGCATTCATGTGCCAGGTGCACTCCTGCTGTTAAATGGTTTTGTTCTCACCATTAGCATGTTGTAAGCATGGTTCTCAGGATCATAGAAATACATAGTCACAGCCGGGAGTCAAGAAATAACACCAGGCAAGCTACTGCTTGGTATATCCAGAGGGGAGGAGGCTTCCTTCCATTTAACCTACTGCTTTTTCATTACTGCTTATTCAGTTCCTGGTTTGTAGTTCTGTGCTCCTTCTCATCTGATGGTTCTAGGGGTTGTAAGCATTCTTGATAATTGACAGTCTAAATTTTACTCCTCATAAAATCCCAGAGAGCATTGATTATGACTTGAGTTAAGCAAGTGGCATATAAAATCTCACAGGCTTGCAGCCGCGGGGGAATGATATGATGAATGTGTTTCTTGTGAGCAGCAAAAGCTTTGGAGTGTTCTGCCAGCTCTGTTCTGGGAATCAAATGTTACTAGTAACTTGCAGCCACTAACAGCATTTTATTTGGGACATTTGCCCAAAACTTTGAAAGCCAATAATTTGTTTGGTGAAGTGCGTGTGAAGTATGCTGAGAAGCATCTCTCCTCATTAGTTACTTTTCTACCTCTGTCAGGACCAGGAAGTGTAAAGGCATCCACAGAGCTGAAAAAGATACTTCTTAGGAACTAAATGACAGTTTGTGGATAAAAAGCACATCACATAGACTTTATTGGAAACCGTTTCTTGACTGTGTTCCAGCACCACTGTTACATTTTCCCTTTGCTTTTTCCTTTTATCTAACCACCTATTTAATCTCTGATCACTGACTATTTCATGCACTTAATCCAGAGTAGACAAAAAGAACAGCTTGCTCAGATTTGCTTCTTGTTTCTTAGGCATTAACAGGAGATATTCATGTTTGAAAACAGTGAAATATAATATCTTCTCAATTATGTTTTCTACATGATAGTAAAATAAAATCAGATCAACCTTCCGATGTTCTTCCGATGACTGCTTCAATCTGAAACACTGTGGGAAATATCCCTTTTTCTGTCTCTTCAGTTCCAGAAACCAAATGACTTCTCACCCCCTTTCCGCTTCGGGACAGTTCCCAACGGCAGCACGGAAAGGAACATTCGCAACAACTACCCTGAAATGCACAGCTACATGGTGAAGTTCAATCAGAGGGGGGTGGACGATGCACTGTTCTCGCTGAAGACTGGGTGAGGCTTTCTTGCATGCTTACTCACCACAGAAACCTGACTTTTTTGCATGCTTGTCTGGAAAACTTACCTTTTAGGGTTTGAAAAATGAGCCTCTATTATCATTCCATGGTTAAAAGTATAGCAAGACCACGCATAGCACAGTAACACAAGAGAGTAAATCAGTGGTTCTTTTTGACAGGTTTTTCTATTGACATCTGTATAAGAGTTTCTGGTTTTGCTGTGCTTATAAGAATTAAAAAAAAAAAAAAAGAAAAAAGGGATCTACTGTATCCCTATGTACATCATCCATGTGTATATTGGTCCCAAAGACTTTGCTTCATCAAGATGTTTCATGCTGATGGGTTTTTATGCATACAGAAGAAAATCTCACAGGTCTTTGTGGACAAAGTTTTTTTAAGAGCATTTATATTGTCATCTGGAAATTCCTTTGTTTTCCCTCCTTCTGTGTATAAAAGATTATGTTAATCAGGAAGCTGTCAGACTAATCCCACCCCAGTGTATCACCAGCTAATACAATATAATGGAAGGTAGGTTTGAAGCAAATCGTTTGGAAGTAGCCTATTCTCTGGAATATTTTAGTATCAAGGGCTAAACAAAACATTTTTTGAATAATATGGAAGTATAAAAAAATGTAAGCATTTCCTTCGGTAATTCTGGAGACGTGGGAAAAATCGTTAGCAAAAAGCATGCTTGAATAGCTCATCCTATTTTAATAACAGTGAATCTGCAAAGGACCCAACTCAAAATGACATTTTGCAAGCCTTTGTCCTTTGTAATTAAAGACCTGCTCTCAGAAGTGACCATTTTGGTTGTCAGAGCCCAGCCACAGTGAACAAAAACCATTTTTGCTTACACTCACGTTGCAGTCTTATGAGAAAGTTCGTTTCAAAGCACAAATGAAGATGTTTAGCCAATTTAATTACTAGATTGACTGAATATTTCTAAACCTGTTTGCCAGGTTCAGAGGCCCACAGCCCATTAGAAATGGTTGTACCATAGCTGGATATCATCCTGGGAAGGTACATTTGCCAGAATAGTCATCATTCAGGAAATAAATATGCAGTGTCCTGGAAATATATGGATGAAATAGAGCTCATCACTTGTGATAGATGTCATCCTGGCTTCATATTCACCCTTGGACAGACTTCCTCACAGATAAGCACTTGAACTGAGATAACCACCATACTGTAAATATATGTGCAGGAGGTGTATTGTAAACATAGTATGTGAGAGAGAATGTGCAACTGGAAGGTCTTAGGTCATTTATCAGAAAATGTTTCATTTCAGATCTAGTGGGAGGATTTACTCATCAGCTATCTTTGAGTTTGTGGAAGATGCGGCCTCCTGAGGCTGCCCCCCACATCCAAATCAATTTGTTGCAGTGTGAAAAGGCTCTCATCAGGCCATTGTGCTCTCTACACAGTCCATAATGGGGATTTCTCTGTGTTGAAACAGAATTTTTGTTGTGATTTTCAGCTGTACATTCTTTAACAAAGACCAATTCAGCAGGGTAAACCATAAAGCTGCTCTCATGGCCATTTGATATTGGTAAAGATCTGGTAGTACTTTTCACAGTAACTGAGGGGATAAACATAATGTCCTGACTGTATATGATTTAAAAAAAAAATACATTTTTCTCAGCTAAGTCATGCCAGAATTTGAATTGGAGAAAATATTTTCCTTACTACAATCCCCACTTTGCTATCTAATATTGATACATTTTATAAGGCATTTTAGATTATTTTGAGATAAAAGGCAGTACAGAAATATAAGCTATTCTTAAGGATATAGATCCCCTTGACTTCCTCTTCGTTCATCTTTATCTTGCAGTATGTTTGTATTCAAAATTTCCTTTAAGATCAGAAATTACAATTACCAGATAGAAAGAAATAGACGATCCTCATTTATAACCCAGATTCACCTGTAAGACAGATTTAGGTTTAGATTTCATTTAACTTACACTGAAGGTGAAGATGACACCTGAAGGATGGGATGCCATCCAGAGGACAGGCCTTCTGGACAGGCTCAAGGCACATGGATATTTAAGGAGATTTAATGAGACCCAGTGCAAGGTGCTGCACCTGGGCTGGGGCAACCCCCGGTATCAACACAAGCTGGGGGATGAAGGGATCAAAGGCAGCCCTGCCCAGAAGGACTTGGGAGTGCAGGTGGATGAGAGGCTGGACATGACCCAGCAATGGCACTCACAACAGGAAGCCAATTGTACCCTGGGCTGCATCCAAAGGAGTGTGGGCAGCAGGATGAAGGAGGGGGTTCTGCCCCTTTGCTCTGCTCTGGGGTCCCCAGCATAAGAACAACATGGACCTGCTGGAGTGAGTCCAGAGGAAGCCACCAATATGATTTAAAAGGATGGAGCACCTCTCCTACAAGGAAAGGCTGAGAAAATTGGGATTGTTCAGAAGAGAAGGCTTTAGGGTGGCATAATTGTGACCTTCCTGAAGGAAGCCTACAAGAAAGCTGGGGAGAAACTTTTTATTAATTCATGTAGTGACAGAACAAGGGGAAATGGTTTCAATCTGAAAGATTAGATAGATTAGGCATTAGGAAAAAAATTCTTTTGCATGATGGTGGTGAGGCACTGTGAGGTGGTGAAGTTGTGGGTGCCCCATCCCTAGGAGTGTTTGAGGCCAGGCTGGATAGGGCTCTGAGCAACCTTGTCTAGTGGAAGGTGTTCCTGCCCATGTCATGGGGGTTGGTACTAGATGGTCTTTGAGATCCTATCTATGATTCTACATAACATATTGCAGTCCATCTTAAAGAGGTTAATTTCTTCCTTAGCTACCTAAAAGCACCTTTCATTTCATACAGATGTTATGTTTTCTGTACTATACCCTCTTGTTTCTTGCCTGTCTGCAGGAAGTTGGACGCTTTCATTTATGATGCAGCAGTGCTAAACTACATGGCTGGCAGAGATGAAGGCTGCAAGCTGGTAACCATTGGGAGTGGGAAAGTGTTTGCCTCCACTGGCTATGGCATTGCCATCCAAAAGGACTCAGGCTGGAAGCGCCAGGTTGATCTTGCGATTCTACAGCTTTTTGGAGATGGTAAGTGACAAGAAAAAGAAGTGCTGGAATTTTCCTAAGAAATACCGAGTTTTGCACGTAAGGAATGGAAGTTTCTAGCTCTGGTGCTTCAGATGTGAGTTGAGAACATGGAATTATTAATGGGTTTTTTTTAGAGGCAACGCACCAAAAATGTGAGGATGTCACTTCTTTCATGTTGTTGATGCAGGGTAGCGGTATCGTCAAAAGCAGTGCCAAAAGCACTAAAGTTTTAATAGAACAAGCTCAGATGTGTGTTTGAAAAAAGTCTTATGTGAGAAAAATCTTGTAAAAACAAGATTTCTGGTGTGAATTTTTCACTAGCTTTGAGGTTTTGCCATGACCACACCCACTAATTATACCAGACTGTCTGTGGCTATTCCATACTTTACAGCTCTAGACAGGATCAGTCCATGCAGAGTTTACAGAATTAAAGGATAAATATTTCTGGATGAAAGAGCTAGATCAGATTTTCCAAAACCTAAAAAAAAAAAAAACAAACCAAACCAAAACAAAAAAAAACCCAAGGAAGAACTTGAGACCCAGAAGCATATTTTGGAATGATTTTTTAATTTGAACATTATAGTTACCAAGCTCACCTCTTAATTTACAGAGAAATTGCTAGTATTAACAAAAACTGTTAATGGGAAAAGAAATTGCTTCTTCGGAAGTATTTTCCTGTCTTTCCATTTCACATTACATTTTCCTGTGTCCTTTTTTATGAATAAATAAAATTCACAGGTTATTTTATTTATAAGTATTCTTTTTCTCGCCTGAAATCTGAAAATAACATATGATATTGTAAATATGGAAAGAACATAACTCGGATATACTTCAGAAAATTGGCCACCTGACAGATAGATTGTTCTCTTTCTTAAAAAGCCTAGTATGTATTATTTCAGAGAAGGACATAAGTTCTCCACAAATCTTCAAAGACTCTGTTATGGCACTACTTAAATATATGGATTTTTCCCCCTGCCACTAGACTGGAGATTGAAAATGTGAAAAACTAACTTTTCTAACAACATGAAACAATTTGTCATCCTGCAAAATTAGTTTGTTCTGAATGTCTCAGTATGTGCGTGTGTGTGAGTGTTTACCTCTCTCTCACCCCTCATGAAAGTACCATAATGGCAGTAAGTGGTGTATGAAATTAGAGTACAGAACATTTGCTCATGGCTGATACAAATTAGTAAAATTTTTGATTGGTCAAAGCCCTTGGAAGTGTTGAATTTGGACAAAATTGAAGGGATGAAAAACAAGTAGAAATACTCAAATATTTTTTGGAACATTGCACCTAATTTTAATGAGCTATGGATATGATGTGAAAAAAAAATTGATTGAAAACAATCAATATTTTGATTCTGAGTTGGAAACATACAATGTTTTCATCTCAAAGTGATTAATTTTTGTCTACCACTATCAGTCACTAATTTTTCCCTTCACTGACTTAATGAAGGTGGAAGTTTGTGAGGCCAGGTCTTCAGTCATGTGGTGGTGAACTGTTTCAGGATCTCAGTGTAGACATCCAGCAAGCGTTATAGCTGTGTCCTGTGGTACAGCTTGTTTTGGCTTATATCAGGCTTTGGAAAAATCCTGATGACTTTCCTGTGACAAATGGCACTTGCCCCCATGAGAAGGGCAGTCAGGATATTTTATGGATGTTGTAGCTGTGAGAAAAGAATGTGGAGACTGGAAATTACGTTAGATCAGCTTCTTGCTTTCAGTCTGCCTCAGTTTGAGCTCTTCAGCCATTGCAGGATTATCTAACCTGTTTCTTTCCTCCTGTCTGTCGTTCTAGGGGAGATGGAGGAGCTGGAAGCTCTCTGGCTCACTGGCATTTGTCACAATGAGAAGAATGAGGTTATGAGCAGCCAGCTGGATATAGATAACATGGCTGGTGTCTTCTACATGTTGGGAGCAGCCATGGCCCTCAGTCTCATCACCTTCATCTGTGAGCATCTCTTCTACTGGCAATTCCGCCACTGCTTCATGGGAGTCTGCTCTGGCAAGCCTGGTGTGGTCTTCTCCATCAGCAGGGTGAGTGCCATTAGTTGTCAGGGACAAACAGAGGCTTTATTTAGACAGTCCTAGGTGCTGGAGATGGGAATATCCACCAAGACCGTTTAATACACAGGTGGCAGTCTGCACAGTGTCATCTTTGCACTGTTAATGTTGCAGAAACATGTCAGTTTTTTCTGTGACATCTCTTGTCTCTGCTGGATTATGGTAAAGGAAATGGAAATTTCACATGGAAATGAAAACACGGGAAAAGACAAGTTAACTGTTACTGTTCGCTCCTCCAAAGTGAGTTGTGAGGAGGCCAAATTTGGGGACCCCATAAAAGTAATCAAGTAATGATGGACAATACGATTAGAAATTTGTGAGTTTTACATTGTCCTCTAAATTACAGTTTTTCACCTGACCTTTTGTTAACTAGAAGTTTGCCTTCATTGACAGTCAGAAGTCGTTAACCAAAAGCCATGCCATGAACTATGCAGAAATCCTTCCACAGAGGATGACCACATAAACTTAGCAATTGCTTTATGCAAATCTGCCTTAGGGTACAACATTTACATTTAAAACAGATTCTAGCCATTTCTGAGTCATCTTCTACTATTAGTGTTGCTAGCAGTATCCCACTTGGGGCTTTATTTTCCTTATTTCAAGGCACTGGTCCCTTCTCCTGATCCATTCTGAAGTGAGGTCAAATCTTGGCATTTTTTAGCTCAGCATCTGATGTAGCAGAATTTACTTTGATTGTACAAGGAGTATATAATTGCTGCATAACATATTGAAGAGAAATGACAAAGACTTTTGAATGCAAGGGCACAGCCTCTTTTCTATATTGTTAGTTTCTAATGTGGTTTAGCCTGGAGATGACATGGGTCATTGTGTTTGGTGACCCTTAGCTAAGAATAGATTATTTCATTCTGTGGTTATCTGTTAGACCTGGGCTAGGTTGGTGAAAGGTCTGAAAAGTGTTAATCATCTGCTAACTGCTGAGAAACCATGATAACATGATGTGATGGTGTTCATTTCACAATTGACATTAATCATCAGGCACCATTTGGCAGGTCAGGGAATAAAGGAACCCCTTTCGTTCTGTTCTTAGGGATAGCCCTTGCAAACAGTCATGGGTGAAATGAGCTTGTGGAGAATGTGGAGAAATTGGGCCTTTCTGTTGTCTGATTTGAGTTTGAGTAGAGAACTTCCGCTTTCAGGGATGTCAATTAAGAGCCTCTTATCACTGTTAAATTTAACAGAATGCGATTAAAAATTCTATTGTACCTCAGTCAACCACATGTAAAATACCTAAATGCCTCTTCAAGGGTTCTGCTCTCTCTCTGTTTCCTTTTCTAATCTCTACTGGTGATAAAGGTCGCTAATTTCATGACAAATGAAGCTGTTCCCTGTCTAAGATAGATCCTGTCTCCTTGATTCACTGATGCCCAGATGATTTTTAGGGGCCAAAACAGACTTTCATCCTCTCATCCACACAGAATCATTTGTCTTGATGCTTTTATTCCCAAGGATATTATTGTCCCCATTTGCAATTCTGTGTTATACCTACTAGATTTGACTAACTCTTACAGATGCAAGTAAGCATTCCTGCAATCCTGGAGATACAACTTGAAAAAAAGCAGAGGAAGAGGAATGGAGGGAAAAGAAAAATGTGAGGGTCAAGAAAGAGGGTCAGAACAGCAAGGGGTAGTAGAGCAGGTCTGATTTGATTGTGCTTCATAATGGAAGGCTGATAGACCCTACTATCCATCAGGAACACACTCTTGATGCACAGGATGCTTTCCAGTTCAGGTCACTCTCTTTGTATTCTTTGCAAGACCACTCACCTCCTTGCTTTCTCTCATTTCAGGGTATCTACAGCTGCATCCATGGCGTGGCCATTGAAGAACGCCAGTCAGCAATGAACTCCCCCACAGCAACTATGAACAACACTCATTCCAACATCCTCCGTCTGCTTCGGACAGCCAAGAACATGGCTAACCTGTCAGGGGTCAATGGCTCACCACAGAGTGCCCTGGACTTTATCCGCCGCGAGTCATCCGTCTATGATATCTCTGAGCACCGCCGCAGCTTCACCCACTCAGACTGCAAATCCTACAACAACCCCCCCTGTGAGGAGAACCTCTTTAGTGACTATATTAGTGAGGTGGAAAGGACCTTTGGCAATCTCCAGCTGAAGGACAGCAATGTGTATCAGGACCACTACCACCACCACCACCGCCCCCATAGCATTGGCAGCACCAGCTCCATTGACGGGCTCTATGACTGTGACAACCCGCCCTTCAATGCCCAGTCACGCTCCATCGGGAAGAAGCCCTTGGACCTGGGCTTACCCCCTGCCAAGCACAGCCAGCTGGGTGACCTTTATGGCAAGTTCTCCTTCAAGAGTGACCGTTACGGGGGCAGTGGGACCCACGATGACCTGATCCGCTCAGATGTCTCTGACATTTCCACTCACACAGTCACCTATGGCAACATTGAGGGCAATGCAGCCAAGAGGCGGAAGCAGCAGTACAAGGACAGCCTGAAGAAGCGCCCAGCCTCAGCCAAGTCCCGGAGGGAATTTGATGAGATAGAGCTGGCCTACCGCCGGCGCCCGCCCCGCTCGCCTGACCACAAGCGCTACTTCAGGGACAAGGAAGGGCTACGGGACTTCTACCTTGACCAGTTTCGGACCAAGGAGAACTCACCACACTGGGAACACGTGGACCTGACGGATATCTACAAAGAACGGGGAGATGAGTTTAAGCGTGACACAGGAGGAGGAGGGGGTGGATCCTGCACTAACCGGGCCCATCACAAGCATGGCTCAGGCGAGTTTGGTGGAGGCAATGAGCACAAGCACAGCGCTGTGAGTGGGGTCCCAGCGCCATGGGAGAAGAACCTGACCAATCTAGACTGGGAAGACCGGAGCGGGGCTAATTTCTGCCGCAGTTGTCCTTCTAAGCTGCACAACTACACGCCATCCACGGTGGGGCAGAACTCCACCCGCCAGGCCTGCATCCGCTGTGAGGCTTGCAAGAAAGCGGGCAACCTGTATGACATCAGTGAGGACAACTCGCTCCAAGAGCTGGACCAGCCACCTGCCCCTGTGCCCGTGGCCACCAGCGCCACCTCCTCCTCCAAATATCCTCAAAGCCCTTCCAATTCTGCCTCTAAGGTGCAGAAGAAGAACCGCAACAAACTCCGCCGGCAGCACTCCTATGACACCTTTGTGGACCTGCAGAAGGATGACTCAGCCCTGGCCCCCCGCAGCGTCAGCCTCAAGGACAAGGGCCGCTTTTTGGAGGGGAGCCCCTACGCCCACATGTTTGAGATGCCAGCCAGTGAGACCACCTTTGCCAACAACAAGTCCTCAGTGCCCGCCACCAGCTACCACCACCACAACAACCCCGGCAGCAGTGGGGGCTACATGCTCAGCAAGTCGCTCTACCCCGACCGGGTCACCCAAAACCCTTTCATCCCCACTTTTGGGGATGACCAATGCTTGCTCCACGGCAGCAAATCTTATTTCTTCAGGCAGCCTGTGGTGGCAGGAGGGCCCAAAGCCAGGCCAGACTTCCGAGCCATTGTCACCACCAACAAGCCGGTGGTCTCAGCCCTTCATGGGGCTGTGCCAGCCCGTTTCCAGAAGGACATCTGTATAGGGAACCAGTCCAACCCCTGTGTGCCTAACAACAAAAACCCCAGGGCTTTCAATGGCTCCAGCAACGGGCATGTTTATGAGAAACTCTCCAGTATTGAGTCTGATGTTTGAGTGAGAGGGGAAGAGCGCGGGGAGGGACTGGGGATGTATGTGGAGCATGGGAGGGTGGGGTGGGGTCAATCCCATCAGCTACTCTCCTGAGTCGTCCTTAGTTTGTGGGATACTGGAGTTGTGAGTAGTGCAGCACTGGTGACAAGTGCCACCTCTTTGGTTTCCCCTCTTCCTCCTCCTTTCCCAAGCCTCCCGTTTTATCTCTTTTTCCATGTTCTCGCTCCTTCCATTCTCCTCCATTCCTGGCCATTGCACTTTACAGTGATGTTGGAGTTGGATGTCCTCGCTCATGGTTTCAGGAAGCAGAGAAAAAGGCAGGGAAGGGGTGGGCTGAGGAGGAGCAGCAGTGACTTCATTGTTCACTTCTGCTGGCTCCCAGCAGGGAAAGGCATGTGTGCACACATCTGCGTGTGTGCGACAGGAGGAGGCAGCAGCAGCAGCAGTGTAATGGACGTGCAGGAAAATACACTTGCTCAGGCAACTCTTCCTAAAACTGCCTAGAAAAGAGTAGTGTTTGACATGGAGAAAGTGAAGGGAGAATAACAAGACTAACTTGATGATGCACTTACATGTTAGCTATATTGAGGTTCTTGTTACATTATTTTGTGAAGACTATGGGGGTTTAGGGCTGAAATATATATATATATATATATTTGCGTATATGCTGAGAAATTTTACTCTAAAATTTTGAATTGTCTGCTGGGGGGTGTGGAGGGAGGGAGGGAAGATTTGTCTGCAGGTCAGGCTAGTGGTTTCACTATGGCTATTACAGCCATTGAATCTATGGCAGACCAGTGGGAGAGAGAGAGAAAAGAAGTGGAGTTTGAGTTAGAGCCTCCCTGACTCCCGGGTTGGTTTCCCAAACTCAGACAAAAGATGCTGGTTTGCACTGAAATAAGAAGGATTTGAGGAAAGAGAAACAGGGTTGGTTCGTTAGCTGAGAGCTGCTCGCTAGTTCTGACATTCTTCAAGGGTGGGAGCAGTATATAGTATGGGTTTGCCTATATGCGAGTATATACGATAACTTTATACTTGAAATGTCTGTGAAGAAAGCAAAATAAACCCACTATCCTATGAGGTGTCTGGAGAACAGACACAGTAGAAGAGAGTATAAGAGTAGGGAAAGGTGGGAAGTTTTTTCACTGTCACTTCAGGGGACACCAAACCCATTTTGGCATGTCCTTTCAGCAAGGATGGGAGAGAAAGAAGGAGCTTAATCCTTCTGCTCTCTCTACACTTGGCCAGCAGGTTGGAACAAAAAGAATAGGGTGCCCTCTGCCAATGCTGGAAAGGAAAAAAGAAATGCCATAGAAGGGTGCATGTGGTGGTGGTGGTGCTGGTGGACTGTTTCAATGCCTCCTTGCACATGTGGAAATGGGAGGAGGGTGTATGCACCCATGGGAAATACATGTGTATATTTACTATTGAATGTACAGAGGAAGTACACAGCTTGTCTTCCTGGGAAGGGATGTTCTTGAATAAATGCCAGAGAGCACAGAGACTTGTGCTGAAGACTGAAGATGTGCAAAGCTGAGATGTGCGTGTCCATGTGTGTGTGCCTCTGTGTGAAAGAGAGAGATACTAGCACAGGTGTAAAGCTGGAATAGCCTAGGGTTTCCAATCCCTGCAGTTGTAGTGACAGCTTTCCTGGTGCACCTAGTATCAATAAGAGTGTTTTTTCTTTCCATTGTATCATTTTAGATGCAAGTTAAACTAAAGGAAAAGGAGCAATGGTAGGAGTGAGAAGCTGAACACACCTTTCATATGTCATCTATCTCCTGAGGTGGGGGTGTGGACTGACCTCTCCCATCCTGAGAGATATGGCAAAGTCTCTATTGCTTATCCTGGGTCTGTCCCAGTGTCTCGATCACCATGGCTCACCAGGTGAAGGGTTGAGAGAATCCTGTGCTGAGAGCATGGGGACACTGCTGAGGGTTGACTCTGAAGGGAGATGGCAGCCCCGTCTTTATGAGCCACATTTCTTGGAGCTGAAAGCCACCTCTCTCACATTCCTCACCACACCATGGTTGATTTTATCTTATCATTCTCTTTTTAAGCCAACAGAAGGCCTTTTAGTTATTTACCTATTTGTTTTATTTATTTTTTAAGCTGAGGCAGGGGGGAGGGTGGGATTTACCTGTAAAGTCAAAGTGTGTGAGGAGAGGGTGGGCAGAGTTGGTGAGGGGAATATTTTCTTATATTTCACAGAGGAAATTAACGAGGAAAGAGGGGAAGAGTCTTTGTGACGCCACCCCCTAGTCTTTGGGGTAAGGGAACTTCTTACTCTTTCCCTCTTCTCTCATTACAAGGACAAAAAGGAAAAGAAAATAGAAAAAAAAGAAACCAAACAAATTAACAGAGCGATCTGCAATCCAGAACACATGGCAGCTTGTCAGACACCTCTGATAGCGGCCACCAAGAAGGCGTTCCTTTCTTTTGTAAATATTTCTTTTTTATTGCGTTTTTGTATAAATTGGTGTTTCTCTTCTCGTGAATATTCAGGTCGTGGGGTGGGAGGGAGGGGAACTTTGTTTCCGTTCTGTTTGTTTTCTATGACTTTTCAGGCTGCATTTTTGGAAGCGGTTTACGCAGGTCGAGGCCGTATGAATGAGGAAAAAAATAAGAGAGAGAGAGAGAGAGAGAGAGAGAGAGAGAAACCCCTGTGTGTTGTGTTCCCCCAAGGCCCCCTGTATTGCCCTGTCACCTTTATCTTCATGAATGGAAGACGCCGGAACGTCACTTCAAGCCTTGCCAGCAGGGTTTCATGTTTTGATGGGAACAGCCCCAATTCCTTTTTGCATATAAACTCTCTGTACCAGCATCTCTCTGTGGAGTTTGGGCCTCAAGGCACTACACTGTCTTGATAGTGGTGGGGTGAACCATCGAGTTGGCCACTCAGGTTGGACCATCAGTTTGACATTAAGAGACTTCTCCAATGCTACTTTGGTTTAGAAATCTTGGACCTGGGAAAGCTTGTGATAATTTCTGGTATTTCCTAAGGGCTTGGGGTTGGGAAGCTTGACAGCTGATGAGGGCAGCTAATCTCTTTGGTGGTTATCTCGGTACTTTTCCGTCCCTCCCCACCTGGAATGAGGAAACCTGGAGGGTGGCTCTGCAGGGAAATTAAGCTGAAAACAAACCAAAAAGAAGTTAATGGAACTTTTTTCAAATCTCTTCTTAAAGGTTCTGATTTTTGTGTTCCGGGTTGAAAGTTGGTTCGTATTTTCTCCGAACTGGTCTGTCCCTTGTTCCACTGATTGGCAAATGATAGTTTGCCAAATTCGTTATCTAGTATTCTTACTGTCGTAGCACTGTTAACACTCTGAGTGCTCTGCAAATATTAACTGTGCCACAAACCACTCAAATGAATGCTCTAGGGCAACCAGAAAAGAAGAACTGGAAATTCTGGACTGAACCACTGGTCTAACCACAGGAGTCTGGTATTTTGCCTTCTCCCATGATATATTAGGCCACGTGTCCATCAGGTTAATCCTTTCTCCTGTAAGTGATCTTTTCTGGTTGCTTTGTTTATTTTAGTTCTGACAGGTCAACAAGTTTTTGGGACAGAGATGAAGGGGAAGGGGTGGGAGGGGGGAGGGTATAATTCATAATCAAGAAAATAAATCAATGATGTTATTAAACTCTGATTATATATTTAGAATTTTAGATTTGGTGTATTTTCATTGTAAGTATTCAAGTGAATCAAACAGGTAATATTAGCAGCAGGTGTTGTCTATACTAGAAAACCACCCATGTGCTGTTTATTACCTGTCCAGAAAAGAATGGGATTTCATACCAGAGCCTGACAAAACTCCACATCCCCTGCCTTACCATTTCTCTCTCTCTGCTGTAGAAACACCAGTATTTTCTGGGGCAGTGGCTGGGAACATTTCCTATCTTTGAAGTTTTCTGCACACAAGAATACTGAGCAAAAACCATTGTGTCCTCTACAGTTGGTGACCTCTACTGATTATTTGCAGACAGCCTCCCAGAAAAGATTAGGCACCTTTGGCAAGGTTTCTGACATTTACCTCCTCATTTCTAGCTAGAGACATGGCTCTCTGAGAGGTATCTTCATGAGCCATGTTCTTCTGAAGTGGTACTGGAGTGTATGTACTCAGCTGAAGGAGGATGTCTATGAAGGAGATGGAGGAAATATGCAAAAAATATCAGAAATGTGCCATACACAGTGGAAAGCAACTAGCAGGTAGAACTTGCAGCCATGGATCTCCACATCATAAACCTTGTTGGAGTATTCACACTGGCTTTTTACTGTAGTGCAACACAACACAAGCTGGTGTACTGGTTCTCTGTCTCCCATCATACCTCTCTGTGAGGGCAGTGTCAGAACTTGCAATGTCACATCCTAAGTAGGCAAGAAAAGCTGCAGTCAGAACTTGTTGTCAGTTGAGACAGTGAAGCACACCGTCCCCACCTCAACAACAGCAACAACAAAAAATCCCATTCTCTCTGAAATCCAGCATGCATTGTCAGAACTCTCCAGGTGAGAACCCTAGTGGGTTCAAAATGCTCAGCAATATCAAAGTACGAACTTTGCGTGTAGGGAACTGATACTTCAATTTTCAGCATACTAGGGGAGGAAAGTTCCTTTGTGATGTTGCAAAGGATTTGATGGAGAGGTTAAAAGTTGCCAGGATGGGCCTCTTCTTCAGCAATGTCTGCTGATGTTGAGCTCCTCACTCTGAGAAGACACTAGCAATCCATCTTGAGTAGTGCCCCTTTGTACATTCAGATCAGGCTGTTGCTCACAGCAAAATTGCCAGCAAAAGAGAGACTGGGAGATGAAGAACAAATATGATGGTGGTGACAGGTTGGAGTGATCAGAGATACCTCAGGGATCTTCATGGGCAAACCTTTGCTTTAGAGCTTTCTATCAAATATGGCATATCCTCCCACCTCCATTGCTTATCAACAGATGGAAACAAGCCTGGGAACAGAGCCAATGATCAGACTTGGGCCTTTCACACATCCTCCACTCCAGTCAAGCAACCTTTGATGAGCCCTTCTCTTAGAGAAGGGTGGGAGGTTGCACTTCCCCACACATTTTTGGTTGCCAAAAAGAAAGAGAAAATGGATGTGGATAAAGATTAGGAGTGTTGATGAAAGGACTTTGTGCTGACCTTCTGTGCCCTTGCTCTATGGAATTGCACTTCACCCTTTCTTCTCAATCCAAGCTGGCAAAGGGTAGGGTCCAGTTATGCTTCCTTTCTGTGACATATGCCTGGTCACCACGGGAGTCTCTGGGAGCTGTGTGCAAGAAAGGAACCAAATTGCTGGCAACAAATGGGGACAGACTCCAAGCCACGATCCCCATCTGCATCCACTCGTTCCCATAAGTGCTTCCCTGCTGCTGAACACACCTGGCGTGTCCACCTGGAGCACACCTACCATGCTGCTGGATGCTGCAGGTAGTTACCTTGAGATAGTAACTAGTGGGACCTGATTGTTGTCCCCACAAGGGCTTATTTTCAATTTGCAGCCAAATAGATTTCCAAGCCATAGACCCTCGCTGCATTTACCTACACTTCCCTGTGGCTTCCTCTCTCCTCCCCCATCAAAGGCAAACTGGGGTGCCGAGTGTCTCACTGGCAATATAAGCACTATTGCTTCATCTTCATCATGGGCCCTCTGGACCTCCCTGGGGCTGACTGCAGACAAACCTGGGTGTCTGCCACTAGAATGGCAACAGTGAAAACCACTTTGCAATTGGCTTTCAGCTTTTTTTCTCTGTTTCTTGGGATTCCCCAAATTCTTCTCCTAGCCGTGCCATTTGAGTGAATTCTGGCACCCTTCTGCCATTGCTGACAACAAAACTGACACAGCATAAACTTGCTTGTGTATAGAAAAAGACAGTGAAACCATATTGCAGAGAGCAGGACTCATGTCTGCCAATGTCAAGGGTACAGTCTCCTGGGTGCTGAGATAAAGAAGGATCTCTGTGATGTGTTAGTAGTTCAGATCTCTTAACCTGCTGGCTTCCTGACATTAAAGGTTCACAGCAAGCACTGGTATACACTCCAACAGGTCAGAAAATAATTCCATGCTGTGGCACAGGGGTTCCTCTGGGCACGTACACACATACAAGACATACTGGGGAAGTGAGACATACATGAACAAACCTGAGACAGCAGGAAGCTGTGAGGTTTGCGTGCCTGTATGTACACACACACACACACACACACACAGACACACACGACACAGAGTACTTTGCAGTACGCTTAATGACTCTGTCCCACAACACATTTTTGCCAAGTAGGAACAGCGTGACCTTTCCTAATGTTCTGCTGGTAGTTATTTAATTTATGTATTCACTTTGTGACTTTTACATCATCTGCTTTCTTGACTGCAGCATTACTGTGTAAATACGTGTGTATATATGTACAGAAACTAGCTCAAGCAATTATATTCAGGTTGGGAAAAGGGTGGGTTTTATATCTGTACAGTATTTCCTTATTAAATAATGGCATGGGGGGGGTTGGGAAAGTTAACTTCTAAATTGTGGTTTTATTGGTCTGTGGTGTTTGAAGTTGTTTCAGTGGTTGCTTTTGCTGGTTCGGAAAGTTTATCTGGATGTTATATGTGTGTGCCAAGAAAGGGTCCCCGGAGAGGGGAGGTTTGGGATTGGTGAGGGGTGGTGGGTAGCAGAGGGTGTTAATAATTTCCTGTAATAAAAGCCGTGTTGATTGCTAGGGACTGTTTGTGTGAGGCACAAGGCTGTTTCCTTCTCTATGTGCTTTGCTCTTTGATTACTTCCTCTTCCCTGGTCCCCATTGTCTTCTCCCTGAGATGTCAGCAGGGTATGTTTGTTACTGTGGATTACAGGGACCTCCCTATGGGCCTTCCTCTCCTGGTCAACTTTTCCTTCGCCCTCTTTTTGTGGTCTTTCCAGTACCAGTGAAAGGGGAAGTTTCATGGTCTCAGACCCTCTGTGCCATTCTTGACCACTTTATTTCCTCTGCTCTTTGTCCTTCCTCTTAGCAGAACCTCAGTTTCAGGTGTTTTGATCTCTGTAGCAGCTTACTGCTTCATCTCCCTGGCCTCTTATCTACTTTTCCATCTTACACCAATTCTTCAATTTCATCTTGATGCCTCTTCCCTCAGAATTACTTATGTTGGCTGTTTGCCCACTCTCCTTCTCTTATTGCTCTTGTTGCTCTGTTGTCTTCATCAGCCTGTGCAATGCTGGGTAGAAGATGAGTGAAGGGCAGGCATCCACTTCTTCTCTCCTGGAAAATTCTAGCCACGACCAGATTTTTAAAAGATGATATTTTGTAGCTATTTTTGACTTCTCTGTCATGTTCACTGAGGTAGTGTTCTGCTCTTGCATACTCAAGAAATAAGAAATCATCAGTATGGCAAATTTGCCCATGCTGATAAATTTATAGCAGGGAGAGATACAGTTTTTATCCACTCCAGGTTGACCCATATCGGGATCAGTACAGTTTCTTTGCTTTTACTCTATGTGAATAAAGCAAGGCTGCTGGGGAGAAGTATGCTATCTTTTAAAAGCACAGGGCACTTCCTTTATTGTCTAGAGGCTTCTAAAGACCTTTGTGAGGTTCTGCTGTGTTGCAGACCTGGGAGTAAATGCCCAGTAGTATTTGGTCCCTTTCTGTCTGACAAGTCAGTATAAGCTGGTACTTGGCATTGCCTGCTAGAGATTGTGGTCTGATGTCATAGCAGTAAGGAGAGTGATAGGATGGTGAATAAGCATGGAGAGAGCCAATGTGAGACTGGTAGATGCTTTAGGTAGATGCCAAGATATCTCCTTCCTTCCCTTTTCGACAATTTGCATGGTTCCTTAATGAACATCCGTCAACCCATCATCCTCAATGTCCCTGGTGCTGGCTGCTTATCCCTGAAGACACCAGGGTCTGCTGGCCACAGTCTGAGAAAGGGCCAGTCAGCCTCTGTGTGCGTAGTGTAGTTGTATGGAAGTACATGAGCAGTGCAAAGGGTCAGCATGGCCAGAGATTATTCAGAGCAGCAGTCTTCTCCCAGCTGCAGCTAACCATTGCTCAACCTGCCATTCCATTGCAGGCCTGCATTTCTGATTTCTGGGTGAGAAAAACCACCACAGCCACCTGGGAATAGATCTCTGCTCACAAGTGTGAGGAGGGTAGTCAGGCTTCTGATGCACCCTTGCTATGATGTCGGCATAACTGTCCCAGCATGGCCCACGGAGGTCTGTGTACTGGTGAATACATGGCTACAGATGCCTGTAAGTCTTGGAGGAGGTGTATGTGTGTACATTTGAGTGACTCCTGGCAGAACTCTAAACATAGGTGGAGTTGGAAATGCTGGCCCATTTAGTGCTACTGCAGTGATGCAGGTAGGTATCTCCTGAGAGAACATCCCGTAGATTAATTTATGGTAAAATAGTGAGTTATCTTTCTGAACATCACAGGGCCCTTTGCTGTGTTTCCTTTGCTTATTCAGTGTGCCAAAAGTACAGCGTAACGGTGACATTTGCAGGGTGTCCGGGGAGAATGCATTCATTACATGGGACTTCTCTCTAGGTCCTTAGGCACTGGCTGGTAAGTCCCATGTCAACCAGAAAAAGGTTATACCTGTCCCTGGACAGACAAAAATCAGTCAAAGGGATAAGAGTCAAGTTTTGTACTTTCTCCCTCTGCTTTCCTTCCAGGCCTTGGCGCCAGATCCATCTTCACAGGCAGCTAAACTCCTGTGAAATTCAAGGAGCTTTCTGAAGAGCTGCTTAGGGGTTTAGATGCCTGGAATGGTTTTTTTTGGATTCTCTTCCTTGTGTGGGCCTCTTCCTGCAGTGTATTTTGCCAGGACTCATCTCCCAGGAACCTGCCATGCTTGAACATAGCTTAGAGGGGCTCCCTCTGCTTGGGATCACCATGTGTATGTTGCATGCCTGTCGCTACTTGTCTGTATTTCTTGCATGTGTCTGTTGTGGAGGGCAGGGGTGGGTTCATGTTGGTATGTGTATTTATGCAGCCTGCACACATTTGTACGTGTGGTGCCACTGTGCGTGTGCTTAGGTGTTTTTACGCATGTGTTTGAGCTGAGACAGACGTGATGGGAGCCGTATGCTGCTAAAGCCAGATGATGGTAGGTACCTGCAGGTAAATTGGCAGCCCTCTTGTTCCTTCCTGGTACACCCTGGCATGGCTGCTTTTTTTGGATTCCAGGGAACCTGCTCTGAATCAATGATGAGGCTGGGATGCAGACCCCTGTAGAGGGTTTGACTACAGCATCAGAAACCCATTCCATGTGCTCATTAACTTCTGTGCTTCATCCACTGTGCCACATTTCCAAACCATTGTGCCACACCCATTACCTACTTTGGCCTTAACTGGTAGGTGGAGCAGGAAGACAATCACACACTGACTGGTAAGGTCTTTGGGAGAGAGCTGGTCAATCTGATCTGTGACTGTAACAAGAGGCTCCCTTGCTGTTCATTTTGCTGCCCGCTAGGGCAATGCAAGCACTGAAATTCCACTTGCAAGAAAACACTAGCCTGTCCCTTCTTGCTCTTGTGTCAGATAGACATGGGAAAAAGCTGAGCTGAGGTGAATTGGTGTCCCATCCCATTACTTGGAAGAACATTCACTTTTGCTGCTTGGAGCTGAGTAGGGAGCTTGCAAATCCCACACTCTGGAGGGGTCCCATTTCTCCAGGGAGGACAGTGAAAAGGGAGAGTAGAAGGGAGTAAACTTTCTGCAGACATTCTCCATCCCGTTCATTTCCAGGAGAGATCACAAGACTGGTAGCACCAGAGAGGATGACCTGCTGGGAGGGCCCTACAGCAACCAGTGCAGCACTTTAACTGGCCAAGCTGCTGAACAAGACACTGCTGTCCTCTGTGAGCAGCCAGAAAAGACAATCAGGACACAACGAAGAGATGCCATGATTAGTCAGACAAGGAAGGAGCAACATTTAGGGGCTAGGGCACTCATCATCTAGCCTATCTTAAGTCTGCTTAACCAGCCCTTTAGTGCTGGTGTCACTGGGCTTCTTTGATGGTTTCTTTTTCTTTATCTATATGAAATTTAAGAGAATAATCTGTGGTCTCCAATGACTCATTCTATCAGACAACTTCAATCCACTTCCTCTGCTTTCTTCCATGTCTAGCTGCTCTTTCCTCTCCATCAAATTGTATCCTGTGCTCTGCCAGGTTTGTCTTTTATGGAAGAGAAGATATATGTGTGTGAATGCTTGTACATGTGCGTGTGTGTATTTTAGATATTATTGCTATTATCAACATGCTATACACCTAAAAGCTCCTAGCAAGCTGGAGCCTTCAAGAGGTGCTGTAGGAAATGACCTTCCCACTGGGCAGCAGTCAGTGTGGAGGTTAGCACAGAAAGCTGCTAGCTTTGGAGGCCTCTTTGCCTGTCTGGTTGCTTTTCCTATCTTTGGAGCAGGCTGTCTCTCACCTGTGGTCAGAAACACAGCAAACTGCTCTTTTTAGCTTTGCATTTTCAAAATTTCTAACATGGGGGGAGGGAAAGGTTTATTGTTTAGCTGTTGATTTATTTTGTATGTTTGTTTGTTTGTTTGTTTGTTTACACAGTCCTTTTAGTGGGCGCAGGGAGGTGTTTTCAGCAATACAACTTTCCGAGACCTCAGTTCTGTGCGGTTACTGTTTGTATGGTTCAGCTGTATTTGGGGTCTTTCCTTTGTACATGTTTTTCCTGAATGGCAGGGCTATCTTGAAACGTCTCTTTGCCAGTGACCAAAGCACCATCTGTAATTGGAGGTGAGGGCTGGTATATAGTGGAGGCAGCAGCCTTTCAGGAAGTAGCTTTTCACTGACTTCCTTGGGGAGTCACAGAAGACAAAATATTTAATTGTTGCACAAGTGGGCTTTGGAGATTTTTGTTGTAGTTCTGGGGGTTTTTTGGTTTTGTTTTTTTTCTGTTGGTACTCCCTTTCTTTCCTTCCTTTCAAATTTTTTCTCTTTTTTTCCCTTAAAATACGTTAAAATGTTTCTCCAATGAGCTTTGGCCATTGCACCAAAGGCTGCTGCGAGGCAGGGAGCCTGTCTGACCCTTGGGTCCTGCCCTTCTGAAGCCATTCAAGATTGCCCAGGTGAGGATGGAATTGGCAGTTTCCATGGCCATTCTTGGGACAATACCCCTGTAGCAGAGGGGCCTGACCCAAAGGGAATGGCCGTCCACAGCTGGTCATCCTCTAGTATGTGTGAGTTGTGGATCAGGCTGGAGGGCAGGCAGGGGAAGATGGTTCACTGATCCCTGCACAGTCCTTCCCACACTGGGGCAGGAGCTAGGCATGCAACAGGGACAAATGAATGACCCTGGATGAGCCAGAGGTGTTCAGCCTTGCCTCTCCTGACCTATTTGCAGGTGGGTAGGAATGACTCGCAACTTGGACAACATCATTCAAGGCTGAGCAGAGTCTCACAGACCATGAAGTAGCAATTAAAGGTGGTGCATGGTCAGCTGGCCAGCTCTCAGTATCATAACACCTAAGGGAAAACGCAGCACCTTCATCCTTTGGCACTTGGAAGTGGCTGAGGACAGCAGTGGAGGACTGTTGTGTCTACTAAGGTTGGGGCAGGTAGCGTTTCAAGACCTGGCACAGGTCAACTTCAGCTGTATTTGCTTTCTAACTAATGTACATTTGCTTTGGAGAGCAGCTTTGATAAGCTCAGTCTATCAACCAAAAGAAAAAGAAATACTCACCTCTAGTCTAAGTCTTCTACTGCCCAACACTGCTACCTCCTCTTCTCTTGAGCTGTTGGTACCTTGTGGTGAACCTGGCCACTCATCAGGCTGTTGAACACAGCAGATATATCCTATCCGCTTCTGAGACCATCTTTGCCTAAATTTTGCCTCCTCTTCTTACCCTTTATGCATGCATATGTGTGTGTACATGCACACACACACACACAAACGCACCCACCTCCAGCCACTTCACTGGTGAAAATCAGAGCCACAGAGACATGAGTGCCAAATGACTTTTTATTTCTCAAGTAAATGATATAAGAAGTTTTGTTATTTTTTTTTTTTTTACATATGCAAATGTAAAAGGGAACCGACAGTGAATTGGTGGTGGCGAGAGGAAATGGGATGTTTTGTAACCCTAGCTGCAGTAAAAAAAAAAAAAAGGAATAAAAATACATTAAAAATATTTAAAAAACACAAAAAGGAAAAAAAAAACTTGAACTATTTTGGAAATATTGTGAATAATTTTTTGATATAAAAACTAATTTTTATGTAGCATGAAAACCACCAAAATAAAATGATCAAGAATAAAAGCTGTGCAAAGGGTGTTTTTGTTTAGCTACTGAGGGAAAAGAAGGAAGAGAGAAGCATTGGTGTATGAGAAAGGGATACTGTAGTCATGGCTTTTACTGTGAGATTCATGATACATAATGTTTTTCTTCAGTCTTGGTATTCAGTCTTGGTAACTGGAATCTTGTGATTATGTAAAAAAAAAGAAGGAAAAAACACAACTCATTCTATATGAAAAGATCTTTTTTATCTCTGATTGCTGAGAAGAAAAGCATGAAAATAAGAACAGAATGAATCCCAAAGACTCAAAAACCAGAAGGCAAATCGAAAATGGCCATGAATTGCTTTTTGAGTGTTGCATTTATCATGATTTTTTCTTCTTGATTTAAGACTGTTGAGTAGTTGAGGTATCAATAGTGGGAGGCAGGTACAAAGAAGGTAAGACATTAACAAAAGACTGAAAAAAAATTCCTTTTTTTTGTAATATGAATCATAGGAGTTAAACCAGGGGCTCTTCATATTTTATTCTGAGTAGGAGAATAAGGCAGTGTCCTTTTGCAGGATGTATTGGTGCCATTCTTCACTCCTCAAAAAAATTTTACTCCTCCCCCAGGTTTACTAAAGGAAGCAGACTGCCTGTCCAAATTCCAGACAAAACAGTACTTCCTCTCAGCATTCCAGACCCTCTTAGAAATGGTGGCTGTGATTCTCTGCTCCCCTGAAGGTGGTGAGGTATCAGTGCTCTTTAGCTCCACAGAGGGCTCTGATTCCAGGCGCTGGAGCACTACATTGCCTTTGAGCAGTGCTAGCACTCACCCTGCCCTGCTGTGGGTCAAGGTGGTTCCTCAGCGCATGCTGTGAGTCCTTCTTTCTCGGAAGACAGGAGATGCTGGTTTCTGGAATGGTCAAGGAAGGTTGGTAGGTTGCTCTGTTCATTCTGCCTTGAAGGTATTCCATGTGCCTGAGTGAATCAGATCTCCTGCAAATAAATTTCAGCTTCCCTCCCTCATGCTCCCATCTCCCACACAATCATTAAAACATTGCCCTGCCAGCTAGCAGGGGACCTTCTCTGTTGCTCCTGTCCTTTTTGTCTGGGTGTCTTCTACACTGTAGACTGGAAGGGAAGAGGCAAAAAGCATACCATATAGCTTAAAATAAGCTATTAAAAAATTGTGTTCAGCATTGACTGGGAAGACTGAAAAACAGTAAAGTCTCAATTTCAACCTAGGCCACACTTCTAGCAGTGTGCTAGGAAAAAGACTCCTGGACAAAAATCTTGTCTTGTGCGCAAGTCAGTATAGACTTAGGTGAAGTAGATAAGGAGGACCTGAAGGCAATGATGGTATAGACCAGCTAGACTGGTGGGTTCTTGAGTTCTGAGCCAGGTATGAAATGGGATCCATGGGAACATTACCTCTTGGTGGAAAAAAGTGAGGGAGAATCCTGTTAGCACAAAAAAGACCAAATCCTGAATCATCTTCTTGGCCTCTGTGGGTCCTAGTTAGCCTGTCTCTCCCTGTGGCCAATCCCTATGCCATGCACTATCTGTGATTGCTTTTTGACTCCTACAGGGAAGAAGAGACTTTGTCTGCTTTATGAAGCTTTTCTCGTTATTAGTTACAAATCTAAGGTGTTCCTCCAGAAAGCATCTGGCTATTTACCATTCTTCCCACTTGTTCTGTCTGCTAATCCCATCCTTTTTGCCCTTGTGACCTCCTGCCCTTGCATGTAAAGAAAAAGGGCCTTTGCTCCTTTATGGGAGACTGCTTTGTGTCCTTCAGTGATTTATGGGGGCAGAGAAGTCATTACACACAGCTTAGGGGTATTTTTTATCTTACTTTTCTCCAGTACCTTATAGATTCCACTTGCTTCCTTATGAAGAATACGGTATCTTCCACCTGTGACCATTTTGCACTAGGTCTGCATGTGTTACTGGTGGACCCATAAAGTGGAACAAAATTAAAGCAGATGCTTGGCAAATGCTCTGGAGATTCAGATCTCTGAGCACAATGTCTCAGACTCTGGAACCAGGGCTGTGGCCATGTGCTTTGCCGGAAATTGAGCCAAGGACCATTCTACTCCAGCCTGTGTGCTTGCTCACCTTCCCTTCCCTGGAGTGAAGCAGCAGGCTCATCTTCCCTTAGACCCACAGGGCCTGATGGCAAGGTGGAACAGCTTTCATTCTGCTCACCTTGTCTCTGCACCAAACTGCTCAGATATCAGGTCTTTCAGGTAGACATTCAACCATGCCAGAGGGAGGACAGAACTCCTTCCAGTTCATATGTACAGCAAAGGCAGGAGTCTGAATGTCTGGAGCACACAAGCCTTGGACACTCTTGAAATGTCTCTGTCTCTGTTAATGAGTGCTGCTGGGTTTGTTTGCCCTCATAGATTATTTGTGTGACCACCAGGAATCCAAGATTATGTCAGCAAAAACCAGCTATTCAATGTGTCTTTTTGACATTTGAACGAGGGACTAGGATTGTAGTTACAGAAAAGGCATATGCCAAGGGGTATTTCCCACACCTGGGGAAGATTATGTGATGTTCTTTAGTTATTGAAGCAAACAATTTCAGGGCTTCTCTTAGGCCTTTCCCATGTAAGGACTTTTCCATGTAATGAAGGCACTTCCACGCACTCTGGTGCTTTCCTGCACAGAGATACTCCTTTTTCAGCTCTGGAGGCTGAACCTTGCTGTGCTAAGATACAGGTAAAAGCATCCTATCTGGAACGAAAAAGAGCTAGTTGTGATGAACCAGCCACTTCTTCTAGCTTTGCAGCTTCACATTGCTTAGGAGCTAACTGTTCAGATGTTCTTCCTCCTCAAGCCACTTCAGGATTCTCTCTGTGCTGCAGCGGCAGCTGAGTTTGCTGTCCCTGCTGACCTTCCCCGTCTTACATGCAGGGAGTAAGGGCTCCATGGCCTCTTTCTTATCTGAGGCATTAGATTAAAACTGGAGGAGCATGACGCTTTGGACGTGTCTCTGTGGCTCTTTGATTAGTTATCCTTGCTGAGGAGGCAAGACCCGAGGCCTGCCAGCTGCAAGGTGAAGCTCTGGGTAAGCACTTGCCCTTTGGCGGCGGACACACACTGGAATGCTGAGTGACTTACACCGCGTGCTTGCCACCCCGTCAAGGCTGGCGTGTAGACTCACACAGAAGCAGAAATGAAGGAATTGGTTTCTTCCTTCTCTATTTCCCCAGCTCCCAAGGGAAAATTTCCTGGAAAGGAGAACGGGAAGGTTCTTCCCTCACTTGGAAACTCTGACTGTTGTCTCTCCATGTAGAGCATTGTTTTGCAGTGGTGGAATGAGGCAGATATTTGACTGGTGCTCAAACACAGCCTCTGGGCATGTTTCTACATGGTTTTTTTTGAGGGAATAGACTAGTTCCTGTCACAGAGGCCAGGGTCATTTTCTCTGCCACCTTGATCTCGAGGGATGAGACCTGAGTCCAGAGTCTCAATCACTTAGCACGTGCTTGCCTCTGTTCAAGTCCCTCTACTACACATCCTGGACCTAGAGCATCCCAGGCATGCCCAGATGTGAGCCATCAGCACTGTATGTTGGGAAGAAATAAACAGTTAATGCTTTTGCCATGTTTGCATCACATCGGGAAGGATTTTTAGAAGCACATAAGAAATTTACTAAATCAAAACCCGTCTTATTGAAAGCCAATAGTGCTTAGATGCTCAGATGCCTTTAGAAATTTCCATTACAGAAGATAGAAATGTTTATTCTTTCTAAAAATCTCGTTATGAAGGGGCTGGAGTATTTAATACTGAGGTAAATTAAATGAGTTCTCTTGAGCCTAAAATGTTGTGATATTAATCTCAACTACCAACTAATCCTAGAGGATGTCCTGGGTTGAGCTGGAGATATGAAGATCCCTTGAGAAGATGCAAAAGTTCCCTCCTCAGTAGCACCTGAGGGGGAAGTAGGTAGCATGTAGGCAGGATTTCATCAGAAAGGTGTGCTTGGGGATGCACATTGAATGGAAGCAGTGACTGGGATAATTTTGTGTTGATCAAAATGACTCCACCTCTCCTAACAACACTATTGCTGTGGAGCTGGACTGTATCAGTACCAGTCATTAATTCGGGAAGCAGCAAGTAAAGTGAAATGCTGTGCCAGCAGGGTGAAACCCTGACATTAAATTGATCAAAACCATTTAGGTCCTGTTTTCAGACAAGATTTGTCCGTTTGACGCTTCACTCTGCCACAGTCCTTACTTCAAAGAGTTTGCGATTTTAATGCTAAACTAAAATACGTTAATATTAGCATTTACATTAACAAGTAAATTGACAGATGCCATAGTTTACATATATTATGCAAATATCCTGAAATCTTGCATGCATTTGCATTTAATTTTCTTGAGGTTAAATAAGACATACATTTTATAGGGGAAATAATTGAGGCATCCAGATGTGATAAGCCAGGTGACTTGGTATGACTTGTATGCACAGGGGTAAAGACTAGGACCAGAGGAAAAGGACATCTGGCATTTTCATTTGGAAAATTATTATGTTCATGGTTGCTCCATGTTTGGAGAAAGCAGTGTAGCATCTTCCTGGGATTCGGTCAGAGGTAGTGCAGAAAGTTTGTGCTGGGACACTTGATGTCGACAGACCTCGACCTGAAGGGCCAGTCAGAGTCTCAGCCTGTTGTTTGGGGGTTTTTTTGTTTCTTTTCAAGATTTGAAAGAGATACACTCGTCTCTTTGCAGCACTGTGCACGTAACACCCAACTGAGATTCCCCCCATGCTCTGAAGTGATTAGGTTTTCCTACATGGGCAGGGGAACAGTGAGGAGGTGAATCTGTGATCCACTCAGGAGCAAGCCACAAGACTCCAGAGTTGCCACTTCAGTACCTAGAATACTGGAAGGATGTTTTCTTCTTCTTACACTTCTGGAAATCATGAAGGGATGACAGCATGCCCAGGGCAATCAACTTCTGCTTCAGGTGAGTTTGGTGAGAAATCATGCTATTCTGGCAGTGCTCTTGTTTTCTAGCTTCATATCACTTCTCCAATTGGGCAAAGCCTTGAGGATGCTGTAACTTATCCCAGCCTTGGACAAAAAGAACCTGAACCACAATTTGTGATTGCTCTGTGCATTTTCAATTAGCTCTACTTTTACAGGTAGCATGGGAAAGTGTATGTATGGACCTAATCCAGAGAGGTGCTGAGCTGTAAATGCTCTCTGAGGATGTGTGCAGTGCAAGGGGCTCAGCCTTTGCTGCCAGCTTAACCTAATTTCTCTCAGCTGAAACTCTACTAGGATTCAAAATACAACTAATTTCCCTTCTTTGGAAACTTGCACATCAAGGTCTTGCTGCACTCCTCACAAGTAGTCTTGAGCATCTCGTTGCTGCTTTTGTCAGACTGCTACAAACTTTCAGCATTTACAGGGAGACTGTCAAAATACTGTATAGAAAATAATTCCCTTCTTTTGGTTTCACCAGTGTGCAGTAACACCTCACACTGTCACATTGGAGAAGCTTCATCAAGAACCTCTTTGTATCATGCAAATTGCTCATTCAGCTTGACAGCTCTTCATGAATTTCATCCAAGACATCCTGGTCTGTTTGAATAGTGACTGAACTTTCTGGCCAACTACTTCTCGGGCATTGCTTTCAAACCTGAAGGATGGCTTGAAGTGCAAGCAAACATGCAACTGGACAGAGGCTGACCCAGCTTCCTTTTGTTTCCAAAAGTCTAGAATGATAAAGCCAGCTTACCTAGGGTTACAGGTCAGCTTAGTTCAATTTGCAGCCTAATTAATTGCTCCAAAATTGTAGGTCTGCCTTGCCAGAACCTCTTTAAATTATTCATATTCCTACTTACACAGTCACTGCCACTCTTCAAATATTCAAGGGTTCCTTACATTTTGGATGGTTTACTCTCTCCAGGGAGGAGGCAGGGTTTTAAAATGAAGTTGCTGACGGATAAAGTAGAGCTTACATGACTTGCAGCAAATAGCAATTTGAGTTCTCAAGAACGTGTTTCTTGGACGTGTAAATTTTACTTGTTTGCATTTAAAGGACACATGTGACACACAATACTGCTTTCTCATCCAGTAACATTATCATCCACTGACATTAACTTAACGGTTAATGTCAAGTTTTTATTAACATTTACAAGTACATTGGGAGATTAATTTGTTTACTTGCATTATGCAAAACTGATTTAAGATCGTGGTCTGCATTTACACACATTTACATAGTGTTTCCTGATTAATACATTATAATACACACAAATCATGTGGAAATTGCAGGCTCACATCTGCAACATAAACTTCATTTTCTATAGTGTAAAATTTGACTCATCTGGCAGAATTTTTCCAGCAGGTTGCAGTTGAAGTCAGGAGGGAAGGAAGAATTGGGATCAGAGGTGGATTTTCTGTGAAGTCTTTCCATAGTACCTGTTACTTGCCAATGTCCTGCAGTCACGAAACAGGAGGAGAGGGTGCCAAGGTTAGCTGGCAGCAGGATGAGTCTCATGCAATGGGACCTGTGGACCTGTAGTTAGGCTCCTGTAACACAGTTTAGTTGAGCATTCAGTGACTTTAGACTGGGAGTGAAATGGGCGAGCAGGAAAAGGAGCCGGTGGGAGGGAAAGGGGCAGATCCATCGCTGCCAGTCACGGATCCGAGTGAAGGGGCTCAGCTGGCTGCAGCAGAGACCCCCGAGGCGCTCCCTCTGCTCCTTGTCATACCTCTGGCTGGAGATGCCCAGGGCTGGCTGGCTGGCGTGGGAAGACCGAGGGAGGGTGTGGGGAGAAGGGCAGTGATGAACACGGAGCACCTGGTGTGGGGCTGAGACGGGATGCAGACAGGCAGCACCCTTGCACTGAACCTGGGGGCAAGGGGACACTGGGGACACTGGGGACACCTCCCCAGTGTAGCGTCTTCCTGAGGGAACGCGCGGTCGAACTCAGGCTTGCCTCACCTCTCCGAGGCCCTAATCCTACAATCTTTTCTCCACTTGTCACAACCTCATTCTCCTCTTTCCTACACCCTCACCCTCCTCCGGTTCTTCTTTCTGTAAATAACTCTTTCTGATTTTGGACAAGCAGGGATCAACAGATTCTGGAGGGGGGTGGGGAAGACACTTGTTTTGGGTTTTTTTTTCCCTTTCTCTCATGACTTTTGGGTGTTTGAACTTGAGAAAATAATATATATAAATATAAAAATATATGTATTTAAGCAAATGGATTTCCTGGAGAACTATGAAAGGAGTTAATTTTTTTCCCCTTTGATTTTTCTTGTTTCTCATTGGGGTTTGTTTTTTGGGGAAGAGGGTTTTTGTGAACTGTTGAGATTTCCAGTTCAGCATTGTTTAAAGGATGTGGAGAAAAAAAAAAAAANCGCGGTCGAACTCAGGCTTGCCTCACCTCTCCGAGGCCCTAATCCTACAATCTTTTCTCCACTTGTCACAACCTCATTCTCCTCTTTCCTACACCCTCACCCTCCTCCGGTTCTTCTTTCTGTAAATAACTCTTTCTGATTTTGGACAAGCAGGGATCAACAGATTCTGGAGGGGGGTGGGGAAGACACTTGTTTTGGGTTTTTTTTTCCCTTTCTCTCATGACTTTTGGGTGTTTGAACTTGAGAAAATAATATATATAAATATAAAAATATATGTATTTAAGCAAATGGATTTCCTGGAGAACTATGAAAGGAGTTAATTTTTTTCCCCTTTGATTTTTCTTGTTTCTCATTGGGGTTTGTTTTTTGGGGAAGAGGGTTTTTGTGAACTGTTGAGATTTCCAGTTCAGCATTGTTTAAAGGATGTGGAGAAAAAAAAAAAAA
>VWZV01005824.1:283702-368816 GCA_013397155.1 Irena cyanogastra
GAAGTTGCTGACGGATAAAGTAGAGCTTACATGACTTGCAGCAAATAGCAATTTGAGTTCTCAAGAACGTGTTTCTTGGATGTGTAAATTTTACTTGTTTGCATTTAAAGGACACATGTGACACACAATACTGCTTTCTCATCCAGTAACATTATCATCCACTGACATTAACTTAACGGTTAATGTCAAGTTTTTATTAACATTTACAAGTACATTGGGAGATTAATTTGTTTACTTGCATTATGCAAAACTGATTTAAGATCGTGGTCTGCATTTACACACATTTACATAGTGTTTCCTGATTAATACATTATAATACACACAAATCATGTGGAAATTGCAGGCTCACATCTGCAACATAAACTTCATTTTCTATAGTGTAAAATTTGACTCATCTGGCAGACTTTTTCCAGCAGGTTGCAGTTGAAGTCAGGAGGGAAGGAAGAATTGGGATCAGAGGTGGATTTTCTGTGAAGTCTTTCCATAGTACCTGTTACTTGCCAATGTCCTGCAGTCACGAAACAGGAGGAGAGGGTGCCAAGGTTAGCTGGCAGCAGGATGAGTCTCATGCAATGGGACCTGTGGACCTGTAGTTAGGCTCCTGTAACACAGTTTAGTTGAGCATTCAGTGACTTTAGACTGGGAGTGAAATGGGCGAGCAGGAAAAGGAGCCGGTGGGAGGGAAAGGGGCAGATCCATCGCTGCCAGTCACGGATCCGAGTGAAGGGGCTCAGCTGGCTGCAGCAGAGACCCCCGAGGCGCTCCCTCTGCTCCTTGTCATACCTCTGGCTGGAGATGCCCAGGGCTGGCTGGCTGGCGTGGGAAGACCGAGGGAGGGTGTGGGGAGAAGGGCAGTGATGAACACGGAGCACCTGGTGTGGGGCTGAGACGGGATGCAGACAGGCAGCACCCTTGCACTGAACCTGGGGGCAAGGGGACACTGGGGACACTGGGGACACCTCCCCAGTGTAGCGTCTTCCTGAGGGAACGCGCGGTCGAACTCAGGCTTGCCTCACCTCTCCGAGGCCCTAATCCTACAATCTTTTCTCCACTTGTCACAACCTCATTCTCCTCTTTCCTACACTCTCACCCTCCTCCGGTTCTTCTTTCTGTAAATAACTCTTTCTGATTTTGGACAAGCAGGGATCAACAGATTCTGGAGGGGGGTGGGGAAGACACTTGTTTTGGGGTTTTTTTTTCCCTTTCTCTCATGACTTTTGGGTGTTTGAACTTGAGAAAATAATATATATAAATATAAAAATATATGTATTTAAGCAAATGGATTTCCTGGAGAACTATGAAAGGAGTTAATTTTTTTCCCCTTTGATTTTTCTTGTTTCTCATTGGGGTTTGTTTTTTGGGGAAGAGGGTTTTTGTGAACTGTTGAGATTTCCAGTTCAGCATTGTTTAAAGGATGTGGAGAAAAAAAAAAAAAAGAAAAATCAACAAAAATATGAAAACCTTTGTGATGTACAAAACCTGTAAATAGTCAAAGATACTTTCTCTTTTCTAACAACAAATTATTTCTGTCACTTTATATTCAAAAATAAAGAAATGTACCACAGAATATCAGGGTTAAAAAAAATTGGAACCCATAATCAGAATATTTTCTTTGTTGTCTTCGTTCATTTTGTTCTTAACTTGGAGAATGCCTGGGAATTTTGCTGCATGAATGATGTTTTAAAAGCCTGAAGTGAGGATGAGTTGAAATTAGGGTGGCAATGTTACTTGAGAGGGGCTCTTGTTTTGGTGTCCACTATTAGCTGTGGGTTGAGGGTGAGATGATGAGAGTGAGTGGATGAAGGAGCCTGATCATATTCATGAAACAAACAATACTGAGGCAGAGACAGGAATGGGAGATTGTCTCAATGGTTGAATCTCCCCTTATACTGCCTGAAAATGTTTCTGGGGGTTACATGATGAAAGCCACCACAAAGTTGCTGATATCACTGCTAACCAACCTGTAAGGCTTTGGAGATATCCTGAATCCCTCCTGTCAGCCAGCAAGTGACAAGGCTTTGGCACATGGTTCACACAAAACAAAGCCCAGATTAAGACTATAGAGGAGTGGCAAAGACAGGGGTGGCAAAGATGGTAGGGAAGTCTTCAGTGGTGTCACCTTATCTTGGCACCAGCCATTAATTACAACCCCCAGGACGACAGGAAAGTTGAGGGAAGGAGTTGATCTTTGCAGAGGTTACCCTGGTCCAAACAATGGAAAATGCTCAAGAGGTTATTTATAAAGAAAAGCTAAGAACTGACATGTTTTGGAAATACAGAGCCGTGCATCACCTTTAATGGTGAGAGGGCAGGCAGTTATTTTTAGGGGAGCTAAAAATAAGGAAAATGGACTAGCTGAGCTAGTCAGAGGACGCCAGACTACCTGTGGGGTTCAATTAAAAGTGTGGAACATAGCAGAAACACTCAGATGCACCAAGTCAGATTCAGAACAGGAAATGCAGTGTTCAGCCCAGAAGCTTATAGCAGCTGACACAAATTAAATGTTAGTAAATTAAAATAATTCATAAGGTGAGCAAAACTGTGAACCAGGGAAACAAAATCTCCAGCTAGTAAACATAAAGGTAAATAGGATTACATATGCTCAAGCCCATGCTTATTGAAAATCCTGAAAATAGATGTTAAGTACTAATGATGAGAGGTAAGTCAATAATAGCACAGGAGAGACTGAAAGGCTCAATACTCAGTTTTTATATGAAGCTGGAGAGACAAATGGGTCATTACCCATGTCTGCATTGCTGTCCATCACCAAGGGAGTGGGACATTATCTGAGACCCAATGAGGGGTGCAGCTCCAGGCCTCCACTGTCACAGCTGCACCCCTTGATATACCTGCCCCGTTCCCTTCCCCCAGTAAGTCACTGGGCTTGCTGCAGTGAAATGTCTCAGCTGCTGCTTGTGTGGATAGCCTTGTGACAGTGGTTCTTCCCAGTCTCAAAATCCACCGGTGCACTAGTGACCTTAACGATACCAGAAGGCAAAAAAAAGGCGAATATTGGGGTTTTGGTTTTCAGTCTCAAACCATGTGCTGATATAAGGTACTCACCCTTATATTTCTGAGTTCCAACAACATCATTTTGATGGATAATAATTACTTTTTTGATAGTGGCTTAATGAAAAATGAAATGTGATTTTTGGGCCAATTCTGCCAGCATTTTTTGTTAAGAAAACAAAATTCTGTTTTCCAGGTCTGGAATGGAGCTGCATTAATTCCCACTCAAATGCAGGATACTTCATCAGTTAATTCAATTGGTTAGCTTCCAACACATAGCTGAAATATCATATAGTTTATTCAAACTTTAGCTCTTTGCCCGAGTTCACACGCCAGAGGCAGGCATTTCACTAGATTTCACTTGCTAGCCAGAACGAAGTCTTGGCTGGAGGTGCAGGGGAAACCAATGGTTTGAAAGTTTCAGTGCTTTGAGGTTTTATCTTTTCGAAACAGAAAGATTTTATACCTTTTCAACACAATTTTCTAAGCATTTACTCCTTTTTTCATTGCTGAAATTTTTAATTGATAGGTTCTGTTTTGAAGATAGAAATGTTCACCAATTTAATTTCAGGTTTGAAAACACTCACCTTTTGGCCAAGCTGCACACTTGAAAACTCCTAATCTACTGCAAGTAATCCAAACAGAAAAATAAATGGAATGTGTGAGAGAAAAGTAAAGATAATCATCAAAAGGGATTGAAGAAGTATTCGAACAGTAGAAAAGTATTTCTCAGGGGTTTTTTTACTTCTGTAAATTTCACTGAAATAAAATCCAGCCAGAACTTTTTAAATGGCTCAACTGACAGTGGTTTAGCTGAAGCAAGTTATTTTTAAGAGGTCTGGAGATGCTATCAGTGAATGGAACAGCAACTGAAAAATCAGATTCCCTCTCTGAATCTCCCAGATGGACAACAATGTGCTGAAAGTGGGAAGAGATCAATTAACTTTCCTCTATAGATTATCTTCTTATTTTCACCTCAGCCACAATCTGGTGACCTGGGACTAGGTATGAAAAAGTGGGTAAAAATGCGTAGGGAAATAATCACATTGTCACTGGCCTTATGGCACTCAAGTTTGACAAGTATAGGTTTATTCTGGTGTCACCAGCACTTACTGACCCCTTTGGTTCTCTGAAGAGCCAAGGTTTACAGAAAAGCTTTTAAACGCAGCCCAGGAACACAGTGATAGAAAAGAGCTATTCACTGCTCCATCCAGGGTCTGCTACCCTCACCACATACGTGGGGATGCATCTCCCTAACAGGGACACCCTAACCAGTGTCTAGCAGGGGACATCTCCAAGCCTCTTTCCTCCAAGCAGTAAGCATTTCTCAGACATAGGCTATGCTGGCCCAAGGCCTGTGTAGGAGGCACTCCCCTTGGAGAAGCTTTTCTTTTATAATTGTCCAGATGATTGGCATTGGAGTATTGGAGTGTGTGTGTGTCAGCTACATGCTTAGGTTTTCCCTGGCATCTAGACTCTGTCTAGTCAATGGACTATAGAAAAATATTTCCATCCTCTCCAAAGAGATATCTCTTTTGGCTCAGAGAAATCTCCCACCAAACTCACTGTCTGGGAAACATCTGCTGGGAGTTTGGACCCATGGACATCTTCAGTAGAAGACAACTAAGGATAGATCAACCAAAGCCCACTGCTTGTGTTTAATTGAAGATGGCAGATGTGACTGGGGGGTAAATGCCTCCCTTACAGGTGAGTTGCACTGAATGACAGGCCCTGAGGACAGAGGTGAGATTGGAATTCCCTTCTGGCCAAGTTATTTGCTGCAGGGTAGCTGAAAATGTCAGGCACAGAGGAGGGGAGGGCTGAGTGCTGTAAAATAGAAGCACAATGAACTGTAATGAACTCTATTGTCTGAGGCATCTCTTGGCAGCCTGTACTTAATGGCAGATCAATAAGCAGCAAAAAGAGTCAGAAAATAATGCATGTCTTTGGGGAAAAAACGTAGCTGAAATCAAAGGTACTTATGATTGCAACGGCTGACATTGTCTTCAGTACAGCAAGGGTCCCCACATGTCTGTCCCAGAACACAGCCACACTGCCATCCTTCAGGACATAATCCCTGACACTCTCCACAGCACTGACAGTGCAGCTGTAGTTGAGAAGGACTTTTGCTCCTGCTCTTGCCTTGGGGACCAACTCTGCTGTACTGGGTGCACCATGTCTTGTGGCTGTCCCTCCGAAAATGCTGGCAAGTGGACTCAACCGACCAGGAGCGGGCAGGTTTCCCAGCACCTCTTGTGTTGTGTGCACTGCCGTCCGTCTTCCTGTTTGTGTCTTTTCAACATCAATCCCAAGGTATGTAGAAATATGGTTGCCCCAGTAAAGGTCCTGTGCCAGCTGCTACATCCTCCTGTGCAGGGTGAGGGGGATGAAATCACTCCATCATGTGCCAGCAGTGAAATTAATGGAGCAAAGAAGGCCCCTTTCTGTACCAGACAAACAAGCAAAAGTTTAGCAAGCAATTAAAATATATTAGTGTCCTCCCCAACCTCTACTATCCTGGGCTGCCCTCTTCCTTGACTGGCCTGAAGGATGTGAACCCTTCAGTCTTCATTATTCTCAAATTAGAAAGGCTTATTAGAGGACCCTAAAGCAAAAGTCATCACTGTGGTGCCTTGCATGAGATAAAGCCTCATTGGGAGAGGCAGCCTAGGATCCTGCAGGAAGATCTATCGGTGTAAGAAGTACTCACTGCTTTCAGTCAGGGGTGAAAAAGAAGAACGAGGTTATCAGTCAGCTGCAATGTTTTGTTTCCCCTCTCGTCCCCCCATTTTCTGCCACGTGAGTTGTAAATAAAGCACTGTACAAGTAGAGAGCTTACAGGTCCCTGCGAATTGCTCCGTGGTGTCAGCTGCACAGGGGTGTTTCCTGTATCTAAATCCTGGTGAGCCCTCTTCTCAGCTGGTGTAACATCAGCACAAATGGCTACAAGAGCATGAAGGACAGTGGTGCCTTGTACTTGAATGCTGTGTTCAGCCAGTGATTGGACCCTGACTGATTTAGCAGGGCCCTAGAAAAATCGCATTCAAAAGCACGATGTCCCATGACAATAAGACCAGGGTGACCCGGAGGGGGCTGTGCTGGCTTGTTCCTGCTCTCAGAGGAAAGTTGTGCTCAGCTTTGTGTCCTGTGACTCAATTTGCTACAAGCATGTTCAAACATGATAAGGTTGTGTAGTATAGAAAAGGACAGTGTCCTGGCACAGTTCCAGCTTGTATAATTAATTTCTTCTTATCTGAAAATTCTACCTGTAATTTTGAATGAGTGTGGATGGATTTTTTCATCTTTTCCCAACTACAGCTTCAAACCACCAACTTCTTTTTTTTCCTCCTGTGACTTCTTAAATATTTTGTGTCTCCTTTACATACATGTATGCGTGCATATTTATATCCCTCTTTTTATCTTTTGTGTTGTTCTGCCAACAAAAGCTGTAAAGATATTGTACGATAGTGTGATGTGCTATATGGGGCTACATGCAATAATATCCTGACAAGAAAACAAAAAAGATTGAGCATCCATATATTGAAAACACCCTGAACTATGTCCCAAAGACTGACTGCTTATTACTGCATAGTGCTCCTTGCACCAGCTATCTGAATGCTGCTCTTTATTCAGTAATCAGATACATACTCAGCACTGCACATGCATTTGGATATGTCTGAGCTCAGGAGATGCAATCAGAAAAAGATTATTCTGTGAGATGATACCTATTCTTTGCAGAAATATTTTTTAGTTAATGATGTGGAGGAAAATGACTGTCCCAAAATTACCAAAAATCCTTGGTTTAGTGCCTGTCTGAAGGGCTGTTGTGCGTATTTTCTTACTTGAACCCTGCCAAGGGAACTGCCTACTTTAACCCATTCATAAGAGCGGAGGAGCGCAGCAGCTCGGGCACGGTGAAGGTGCTCTGCCCCACTCTGTTCAGCAATGTGCTGTGTGGTTAATGCAGCCAACACTGAAACTGTTCACATTAACATATTTGCTGTGTGAAGGATAGTGTTAATAATTTTCTAGTGAGGAGACTGCAAATGAGATATGCCCAGAAAGTGGTGTTTGCTTGAGTTGTCAGGGTGCTCTCCCAAAGCACTTAGACATGTCCTTCTGTACATCCTTCTTTTCACCTCTGATGGCAGATTGTGACAACCTCAGTCCCTGGGTAGCAGTGAATGTGGGAGGTGGATGTATGTTAGTGGTGAGTACAATGGTCTCTGCATGTGTGTCCCCTTGCAGAGGATGTCAGTTTGAGCCAGTGGAATTGCCACTGACCCTTTTGGAAGCCCAGTAGGGACTTAGACTCGATATTCAGCTTGTGGAGGGTATTATCAATGGCACAGCAGATCCCACTACTGGGCAGATGTGTGAGGGAGGATTATTCAGCATGGCTGAAGAGTGCAGAAATAGTGCCCATGGCTGGCTTCCTTAGCCCACGGACAGTGTTGAGAACTAGTCTGACAGTGATGTCACTGCTGGTGCTGGGAACAAACAACTTCAAGCATCTCTCCCAAGCCCTGTTCCTTCTCTGTGTGAATCACATAGGGAAGGAGGCTGTAGCTTTTCTCTTCACCCGCCCAACATTTCTGCTGCTCTGCTCACACCCACAGAGGCGTGTGGTGGTGATGTTTGTGGCCAGGCGCGCATCTCCCCTCCCTCAGCTCAGTCAAGAGGCAATGTGAATGTGTGCTGCACTAGGTGACTGAATGTCTGAGCCAATTCCTCACTCAGCAGTGTCTGGGTAACCAACATGGCATTTTGACGGCTACTCAGCCCTCACCAGCTAAGCAGTTTCAACATCCTGTCATCATGTGTTGCCAGGTGGTTGTAAAACAAGCAGAGGTGTGCCGATACCAACAGAAGAATAAACATAGGAGGGAAGGAAGGAGCGGTGTAATTAATGAGGAGTGCAGAAATCACAGAGGTCCCGTGGAGGGCAATTCAAATGATCCAAAGCAAGAGGGGCTGGGGAGCTGTCAGGAGATGAGCAAGGAGCTGATGCATGGTGAGGCTAGGGATGCTGGAGACCAAAGTGTAGGTAATAAACAGGTGCATGATGAATGATCAAGAACAGGTCAACAGACACTCCAAGCCAGCCTAGTACAAGGGAGGAAGCCATAAGGGCTACATGCTTTTCCTTTTTATAGATTAAAGGCACTCACATTTCTCACCCTGCAATTAATCAGTCCCTGGGATTTGTTCTTTTTGCATACATCAAATATATATAGTGTAACAGATTTTGTGGAAAGCCAGGCAGGTATTTATTAACAGCAAGGCTCCTGGGCAATGTCCTTAGAGAGACTTGCAGCTGTTTTCCACATCAGTCCAGCTGGCTGGAGTTCTCATGGCTCAAAACACCCCTCAGAGAGGAACAGATTCATCAATTCCCACCCTGTCCAGACCAAAACCACTGTCAATGTACAGCACAAGGAATAGTAAATTTCCAGATTGGATATTTATGTAGGAGTGTTGTGCCCCAACAAGAACTTAGTTGAAATTTACCAAAAGCAAAATCAAAACCATAAATTAATCTCTAGTAGGGAGAAGAAGACATTAGGGGATTATCAAATTACACATGGTGTAGAGCTCAGGTAGGGAAGAAAAACTACTACCTTTCCTATTGGTGTATCTTAGGCCACAGGAAAGACAAGCTGCAGAAGAAGGGTCTTCTCTCTGAGGGATCACTCAGGTGCATTGAGATGAGGAGGATGAGTCTAAAGCAGCCACCTAAAGCATACTGACTGTTGGCACTTGCACACAACATGAATGCCACCAGTGTTACTGCTTGTTCACTGTAAACCCTTGAGTGGAGACAGTCGATGTCTATGCTGTGATTCTGTCACTGCTGACACTCATGAGAGGATGCTGTAGGTACCCCTTGGTGCTGGACCACCAACACCACAGTTGTGTAAGCCACCACGAGGGAGAAAAGGTAGCTGGAGCAGAGGCGTGTATCTGCTCCTTCTCCCCACCATCTTACTCTAGGTCTCTCTAGGCTCAGACTTCTCTTTCTGTGATAGTTAAACAAGTCCTTGAGAGGGGCTAGGCAGTGGATGCCATAACCACAGATTATCCTACTGCTGAGTGGTCAGGAAAGCAGAGCAGGTGCCAGGGTACAGGTGCAAGTCTTGAGAAGGGGATCTCCACTCTGGGTCCCTGTGTTGGCTCTCCTGCCACTTCCCCAGCTGATGGGCTATGCCTGCCCTGGCAGTCTAGCTGTGCCAGCAGCTTTTCACCATGTCTGGTGTGCAGAACTCACACAGGAGGGACGAGCTCTCGTCTGTGCTCGTGCAGCAGCTAGCAGGTGGGGGCTTTGCTATGTGCTGAGGTTGTCTCCAAAGGTGTGCCACAGGACAAACACAGTGTGAGCTTCTTGAGATTAAGCAATATGTTTTAGCCACCTACATCACATTTGTAAGTACTTCAGTGGGGACTCAGTCCCTTGTGAGGCTTTTATCTTCCAGAGGAAGAAAAGCAGAACTCAAAAGGGTAGGCCAAATGCTTTTAGAAACAAACAGTCACATAAAACCACATGGGCACTCTTGGAAATTAATCCCAAAACAAAAGCAAACTCATGGAATGAGTTAGCAGCTAGAGGCAGCCGGGAATTCCTTGCCCTTGGGAGTAACATGGGATGTATCCTCCTGGCAGGGTATATATGTGACCAGCTGGTAAGTGTTAGAGCTGTTTTTCCTGTTTGGATGGATTTAGACATTTTGCTTGCACTCCTGTACTGTTCTTACTTCAGCTGCTTTGATTCATTAAATGCTGAAGGCTCCTGAATGGAAACACTGGAAGGGAAGAATATTACAAAGGCAACTGACACGTGGCATGAAGTCCCCCAGCACTGCTCTTCTTGTGACAGGCACAGAAGGAACATGAGTGAGTTCCATGCTCTCTTGTGTCCTTGTGGCTGCAAGGATGGGGAAGCAGGTTTGCGTGTCTGCTCAAGGAGAGCTGCAGCAGGGACAGTGCAAACAGACCCAGCCTGATGCCCAGCTGTATCTGCCAGTACACAGGTGATCCAGTCACTCAGCTACAAAAGTGAGGGGGTTATGGATGTGCAGGAGGCAGAACTGATAGGAGGAGAAGTCTTAGCTTTTCTTAGTCCTGTAGAAATGCTGCAAAGGAGCCTCGATACATACAAGCCTTTCAACCTTGCTGCTTTCAAACACAAGGAAATACCCATGTGCCTGAAAAATCTCCCTGTTTTCGCACTGTCATATGGGAGTACAAATGACTCCTCAGTGATACACATTCTGGTTCCTCTTTGATAATGTAAGATTCTGTTGTTTTATTAAAACACCTAAGGGCATATCAAGCCTGTAAACAAAAATACTACTAGAGATAATTTCAGTCCAGCCAACAAAAGTCAGACAGTGGGAAAAGGGCATTATTCTGATCAGCAAACCATTCCTGGTTTACCAAACTTGTCCCTCCTGTGCACTTTGGCCACTGGCTTGTTTCCAGTAGGTGGAGAACTTCATTTCATGCCATGAAGGACTGAGTTAATTCTGCAGACATGGACTGACATTACTGACATGGTATGAGTCCTGGAAAGGAGGTGTAATCTTCTGTTTCTCTCAGGGGATACCTCTGAGGGAATCTCAGACATGCAACCTACATGTGGGTGGCAGAGGTATTTTACCAGTTAGCCTTTTTCTTTCAAAGTCTATTTGCCCTGCCCCTGGACCTTTGATCATGCTGTGATTTCATCAGTGGCAGGCTGTGTTTTAAACTAGACTCATGCACAGCCTTCTATTTCAAACTCTGTTGATGTAATTTGTCTTTATACAAACATGTCATGGTCACTTTTGCTACGTGGTCTTGCTTAGTGGTTATGACATATGTAATTCTTTCTCACTGCTCTAGCAAGTAGCAGTTTGACCCTCTTTTTAGAGAGGTCTTCTGGCACATAGGTTTATTTTGTAGCAACTTCAGTATTAATTAATCTTGGATCTAAAAACTTTTTAGATGATGGCAGAATTCCCATTCAAGAATCTCTGCAATGGTGAATCTCATAAAGTGCTGCCAGGTATTTTGTTCTGTGCTGACAGATCACTTGAATCCAACAGGACTTCATCTGTCCAGCACTCTTGTCATTTGATGTTCCACATCAAAGAGGAACACAAAAATGAATCTCTACTTGTTAGGAACGCACCCAAAACTTGGTACAAAACCCCCACAATTTCTTACTTCTATTAACCCTCATTCCTTGTTGTGCAAAGCTTGCTTGACAGAAATGAGAATAAGTTTTTTCCCATTTCATTCAATCTGAACAGTGCCTGGACCATGGACAATTAGTAATCTCTAGGAACATCACAGGCCTATTTGTCTTTAGGATTTTTGTTGATGCCGTAGATTGACAACCTTTCCAACAGCCCCTCTCTGTGATCTCATGCTAGCTAACACCTTGGACTGCCAATCTTCAAAGAGTAATCTTTGGCATCTTCTTTTACTTCTCCAAGGCTTTTCCTCTTGCCAGTTAGGTTCACAGGAGCACAGAATGTCTGAGGTGGGAAGGGACCTCAGAGGTAATTTTGTCTGGCCTCACTGACCAAGCAGTGCCAAGGACCACCTCGAGTTGTTCTGGACCACACCCAGACAGCGAACAGCCTTTCCTTATATGAGTTCAGTTGCAGCAATGCAGCTGCAACAAAGCAGAAAGACCTCGTGTAAGTATTACCTTATCCATTACTTAAAGTCCTGCGTTTTAGCAGATTTTTTTCCCCGTTACTAATGTCTTTCCAGGATTTTTAACTGCTTTTTTTACAGCAGTTCTTTTTAAATAATCTTATTCATTTGTTTGTTAATGCTCCATTAAACAGTCTTATCTTGGCATGCAGCAGAGAAAGATGCATAAAGTTCTGTTGATGAGGAAAAAAAATGAGGGAAAGAAGGAATTTTAGGAAAATACAGCCACAATCTTTTTGGTGAGTGCCAAAGGGAGCTCTATTTCTCTGTGTAACACCCCAGGTCAATAGTAACATCTTCAGTGGCAACTCATTCTGTAAACTACACCCAGGTGAGGCTGCCTACCACAAACTCTACTTCTGTAATTTGTCTCGGTAAAGGCAAAGACGTTAGGCTTAGTTTTGCTCCATGGATCCCCTGGGAGGCCATTTCAGAAAATTATTTTTATCAAAAGAAGTGCTTGCTGTGATGTAGATATGCTTGGCTTGATCTGTCATGTTTCCTTTGCTTCTTTGTTCCTTTCTTTCTGTCAATCACAAACCAGTTTGTGGTAAAGGCTGGTTTCAAAACAGCTATTTAAATCATCAGCAGGGTTTTGTCCTTCAGAGACATTTAGTTAACTCATTTTACATTTCTTTCTGCTGAGAACAACATTTCTCTCCAGTGGTTTTCCAGCATGCACGACGCAGAGCCATTGTGCCTGGACACTGTTCTGCTGTGCTGAGGTTGTCTCTGCTTTAGTGCAAGGCAGTCTAGCCACTGCTGTGCCCCTGCCCTATTTGCCATGGCTTTTATAATTAGGTGTGTATTTGCTCCTGCAGTGTTAGCTTGTGCTTCAGTCTGGGCAGTAAGTAACCTTAAGGAGTTGTCAGCTAGAGTGTTAAAACATTTATTTTTCCCAAGTGCTGTGCTGTTGTGGCCACTGCTACAGACACAAGTCAGCTGAGAGTTCATGTTAAAAAGCAAGCCAGCTCAGAGCCATCTGATTTTGCCCATCAGAAGCACAGTCCTCACTGCCTTTACAAGTACTCACGGTGATCCCAAGGTCATCGTCTGCTATTTTTGAGCATTAATTATATTTCAGATAGCCCACTTTTTAAAATTTTAAAATACTTCAGATTTGTATAATGCTGCTTTATTTCCTTACGACATTCTCTAATGGGATCATCAATGTTGTAGTCTGCTAGCTAGTTTATGGCAGAAACAGGGCACCTTTCCCAAGTGGCATTCCCATCCAGAGCAGAAAATCCTCTAACAACTTTTGCCTTGCTGTTTGCACTCACTGCTGAACGGCAGTCCTGCTGACATGCACACCCTGGCATTGATATCTAGCTTGCAGTGTTTTTCAGTGCCTGCATTTTTAGGAAAGATCTGTACTGCAGGCCTCCACTGCTTCCCAACCTGCCAGATCTCACTCTGTCCATGTAGTTGTACAGGTTGTCTCCGTGACACAAACTGAAACTCGAAATGGGACGACTTTGTTATCATGACCAACCCTGCAAGGATGAGATGCAAGCCCTCCAGAATGGCTTTCATGAGCTGGAGGGTTGCAGTAGGCTGTAACATCTGGCGTCCTCTGTACAGTGGCACAAAGACACTGTGATCCCTAACTTGCCAGAGGTTTACACCATCTCCTCCACCTGTTCTCTTTTCCAGGAGGAGAAATTTATGTGACCTGTCCTCCGTGTGGCACTGCAATGATGAGAGCTCCTCTGTGCCACAGTCTGCATGTGTTGAAATGGTCCCCGTTGTGTGATGGGAATTGGGAATACAAATGTGTAAATTCCATTTGCAAGAGCAGAGATCAGTTTCATCTTTTGGCAGCTTCACATATCCCTTGCTGAACGCTGATTTCTTTTATTTTGTGTAACAGTCCAAGGTCTCATATCACTGACATGCCTGCAGAGTATCTCGAGCAAGCTTCAGACACCTGAAACACAATTGCAAATTTTCAAGGCACAGGATCATTATAAATCTCTGTGTCTAACTTTCCTCAAGGAAATTAATGTTTGTGACAGAGGTGGAAGACAGTGACCTACCTCTCCCAGAAGCTGTCTGGGCACGGGGAATCACTCACCATTCTCTTCCTAGGTCAAAAAAAAGCTCTGCTGTGTGACTTGTGGAGCACAGTGAATGATTGTGTTGAGAGCTGGACCTACCCTTGCACACACAGACTCTACACCTTCTCTCTTCCCTCCCTATACCTCACAAGAATCTGCAATTCCCAACGTGCACACTTCAATTCTTTCTCTTTTTGCCTCACTGCCGTGTGCCTCACAGGCTCTGACCTGGCTCTGCACCCAGCTGACACACTGCTATCGCTGCTGCCAGATCACCACCCCCACAGAGCTCAAACACCCAAAGGCACAGCTCTTTCCTGGCCACAAGTGACCTTGCCAACTTCAGAGCCCTTCAGTACCCACGTGGACCCAGCTCCTCCCCAGGGATGAGTGTGTTTTCCCTTTCTGTAGGTCCTCAGGGCAGTCTGTGGGCTGTATCTTCAGCTGGCTGCAGGACCCAGAGACAAAGAATTCAGGATCTAATTATCAGCTTGCCAAAAAGGCTGCTATAGCTGCGACGTGACACAGATCTCCTCTGCTGGTAGATTTCACAGCCACAAAGCATCAAGTAAGGGCAGCTCTGCTGTCTGCAACCTTGCACGCTGTGGTGGCATGAACCAGTCTGGGACATGGCTGCTGTGCTGTGCAGCAGGGCTCAGCTCTATCAGCAGCACTGTGAGCAAGTGCCAGAGGCTCAGGATCCCTAAGCAAGGTGAACAGTGAGAGAACAAATGCAGCCACAAAAGGGCCAAGTCCCTAGGTGACCTGCTTCCTTGTATTGTTACATATGCTGGCATCTGACAGCACGGGTTCAGGGCTGGTGGAGGTGGTGTGGGGCTCCAGAGGCTCTTACTAAAGCCAGACTGATCGCAGGAACATGAAGTCCACTTACACCTCAGGTTCTCTTCATACCATGGTTGCATCGTCCTGCAAGGGACGACTGGTCCTGCTGAGCAGGTCAGTGCTACTTGCAGGAAGGAGTCCTTGCTGTTGTGGTGAAGAAAGCAAAAAAGGGACAAACCCCATCCCATACACAACAAAAAAAGAGCTCATGCGTTAAGAAGAAGAAAAAATATATGGTTTCTTGGCAGGAAGGGGAATGCTGGCAAGGTGAACAGAGAAAATCCCAGGCAGGATGAACCATCAGTGTAGGGGCTGAAGAGTAAAGTGTGTATAGTGGTCAGACATTTCTGGAGCCTTTACCCAAACACCACAGTGCTAGGGCCTCCCTAGCCACCCTACTGTGGTGCCACCAGCCCTCTGCTGCCACCGCAGTGCCTGCGCTGTCTGTCTCCATCAACAGAGTTCTTGGAACAAAAGGCTTTCGAGGATGGACATCCTCCTGGCCTCCAGCAGTAATGCTTTTACAGGTATGATCTGGTGGCTTTTGCAGCCGTCCCTCGCCCACACAATCTGGAGAGCTGGGCTTTACTTCACACTCTTACCCTGCTGCTGCTGTAGAATGACCCAAATGAGGCAAATGTTCAAGGGACTAAGCTGTGGAAGAGCCATCCGCATGATGGCAGATCTGTAACTTTGACCCTACCCTCCTGCCTGGTGCAGCACCCAAGGTTTTCCATACAGTCTCCTCTCTGAGTCCCAAAGCAATTTTTCCTGCTTTCTCTGGAGGTTTGATAAGGTGGCAGCCCAAGGGCAAAGAGCTTCAGCACATATTCTTTTGGCACAACTGCTTCAAAGCTGCCTCATTAAAAACAAAACACGTGTTACATAGGGCTTCCATGTTGTGGGGTTTTTTTATGTTTTCCTTTTTTCATTTTTCAAAATTGCTTGCTATAAAGGCTGATTTCTGGTTGGGAAGAAGCAGGTGTGGAGAAGCCGAACTTGATGGTCATTATACTGAAGGAAACCTGTTTATAGAAGGAGATGCCTCACTGTGTTTTCCAGCCTGGTATTCCTTTGGCCTACAGATGTGAGGGAAACTGGGACAGCACAGTGCAGCAAGACCCAAGATGTAAACCTCAGAGGATGGGAGGGGGTGTGTGGATTTCATTCAATATGCTCTCCCACTGTGTCAATAAGAGCATGTTATGGCATATTCTTTGCATATGGAAACAATAGAAAGGCCTTGGCATGAAAATGTGCAAAAATATTTTCACAGTCTGCTCTGAATGCTCTTAGTGATTGATTAAGTCTGTTGAAGCCACTAACACCCCCATTGCCCACGGCAGAATAGCTATCCTGAACAGCTCTCACAGAAAGAAAAGCTTGAAAGTCAGGGAAGAGAGCTCACACCCAGGAAGAAAGGGTCTGCAGGAGAGATAAAAGCTTTACTGAAGAGTTCTGAGCAGACTGGAGGAGGTAAACCAGTTGTGGCTGTGGAGAAAAAGGTCTGACACTAGCAGAGAAAGGGTCATGTGTGTGCCCTTTGAACGTCTCAGAGGTGAGCTTGTCTCATCAGCTCTGAGGAGCAGGAACAGAGGTGACCACCAGCAGGCAGGATCCCTCTGCATTCCACACAGGCAGCAGCTGGGACCTGCAGAGCTCAGCCCTCCCCACGCAGTGCCTTGTAGGATGTCTCTACTGCCTGTACTGGGGGGCCTGGCCGCTTGGGCCGGGCTGGCGGCACGTACACGTGGAGGTTGCTCTGGAAGAGGCATTTCGGCTCCTGCCCAGAGAGTGGCTTACTTTTGAGCCTAGAAATGCATAACAAAGCATGAATAAGTAGCATTCCCTTCCCACAATGCTTATTAATGTCCAGGTGGCTTCAGGAGCAGACAGCTGAAGTCCTCGCAAGGCACTGGCAACAGAATGAATAGGCTGCCTGTGGAGAAGCAGCTCAGACTCTGTTTTACCACCTCAGAATTCCCTCTTCCCCCTAATCCTTCTTTTATCTCCATGGGTTACAAATGAGAGGTCAGAAAGCAAAGGGACACAGCTGTACCAGAAGACAGGAAACTTAATTCCTTATGAAGAAAGAGGAGGGTCCAAGTCATGGATTTAAAACCATGAGATGATTTCCACCCTTGAGACTTTGCTTGCATTGTAGACTCTCTGAGAATGTGCAGGGATTTGGGGCTTCATGAAGAATTTTTTTGACACTGTGTTTCTGTTAGAAAACTGATTCACGAGGCTCTTGTTGTTTGGCAGGAGTGTACCCAATTGGATAAATCCATGGATGGGACTCAGGCATGCTAAATATTTGTTTAGAAAAGAAATTGGCTGCTGCATTGCCTCTCACCTTGGCTTCCAGCCTCCTGCCTTTGAGTCCAGCAGCTGTATCCAGGCTAGCAATCTTGTTTTGTTGCTTTGTTTTTTGTTTTTTGTTTTTTTTTTCTTTTGGTATCCAAAGGGTAGTTATCCCTTAGCCATTGTCACAGAATCACAGAATGGTTTGGGTTGGAAGGGACCTTAACATTCTGAATGTATAATTTGGCAGAGCCAGAGGTTTTCCAAACAGTGAACCAGGGGATTTCAGAGCCTTCAGAAGATGTTGGTGCCTCTTAGGTGAATTCCCATACCTAACTGTGTGCTGACTCATCAAATATATTGCAAAGTGGGAAGGGTTCACTCACACCTCTCAGTGGTCCATGTCTGCATGCTTTTTATTCATGGCTACACACAGGAAGGTAGTTTACAGTGATGGTATCTTGCAGCAGAGAGAAAAATCAAGGGAGAAAAAATTCCTCAGCCTGGCTAAAGGCAGCAAGTACCTGGGCTCTGACCATGCTGACCTGGCTCAGCTTGGGTGTGAAAGCAAAGCATCTCTGGGCTTGTCCAGCACTCCACACATGGGAAAAGACTAATGAAGTTATGGGAGATGCAGGGAAAAAAGTGTGAACACTTGACAGTAGTTTGGCTACAAAGCCTGGTTAGTCAGACAGGCTCCATCACAGCCAGTGAGCTGACGAGTGGAGGTGGGGTGGGAGCCTGCAGTGGACAGAGTACAGAATTGGGGCAAACCACTGCACAAAAAGCCCTTATCCTTCAGAGTTCAGAGCTTTTGGCTGGCTGAAGGTGAATCTGCCTCTGCAGAGTATATAGAGGAAGGCCCAACCATGGCAGCACTGACAAACCAGGGCACTGTCAGAGCTGTATGAGGTGATGGACATGAGCAGCTCACAAATCAGCTCAGTCATTCCCAGCAGTTCTGGGGCAGTATCTATAATTGAAGAGCTCTGGGAGGCTTGCAGGCTTGTGGTTCTTCATCAATTAGGACTAAAAGGTTCCACTTATTAACAACTGGATTGTTTAAATAACAGTTCCCATCAAGTGCTTAGGCTGCTGAGCACTCAGGAACTTGAGTGCTCAGTGAGTTGTGCAGTGCCTTGCAGATGCCTCTCTCTACACCCCCTGTGCCAACCCCTCTGACCCCTGCTCCCCTCCAGTGCCCTGCTGGAGGACACTGATCCCTGCCCACTGCCCACCACCTCTTGCCCCCATTTCCACAGGACCACCTTCCTACCTGTACACACACAGACCCACAGCACTTCCCCGTGGTAATGTGCTCACACTCCTGTGCATCAATTAGGCTGCTTTTTGGAGGAAAAGTGGATTTTATGTTCAGTGCTGGCACTGGAGGGACAGTGTGTTGGATCTTGATGGAGCAGATGACGTGTCACGTTTTGCTTTCTTCTCCCCTAGTGTTCCCGGGACACACTCATGGAGTGCATGTACTGTTCTTCCTGAACATGTTTTTCCACTCTTTCCTCGCATTTTGCAGTTTCATTGCTCTCCCAAAAAACAGAAAAATAAAACAAAACCATACTTTCGGAGTAAAACTTTTACCAGAGCATGTCAAGGTCTGACCAGGACCCACACAGATGAAGTTCTTGCCATATGTTTTTGAGGCCAGAACAATAGTACCTCACAACTTTGGGATGTCTACGGCTAAGAGAGAAACTGCATCCTCCCCCATCTGCCCTGGTCTGGGCTTCGTTGCAGGTTTGTTGTGCTGAGCTCCTGCAGAGTTCTTCACCAGCCAGCTGAGGAACAACTCCTCTGGCAGTCAGAATCTCCACCACATCCTGGGCTTGTGAAGGCAGTAACTGAAACTTGAAAGAGGCAGGGGGTCCATTGGCCACAGCACACCCTAGGAGCCTTTCTCTTGATTTGTGGATTCCCATGACAAGTCTCAGACCATATAATCAGCTGTGTCAGGCACAGGAGATCCCAGGACAGGGGTAGGTATGAGATGAGGCTGGGGCAGAGGAAAGAAGCTGTGTCATTGTCAGGTTTGTGCAAGAGGAAGGGAAGACGTGGAAGATTCGGGGTTGCCAGACCCTTATGGCACGTGCAATGCCGTCGGTGTCTGGCCATGGTCAGAGTCCTTCTGTCCCCTTGCTCTTCACTCCTGTAACAGGCTCCTCATTTCACTGTGTGCATCCAGGTTTTTGGTGTTTTGGAGTGTGTCTGTTGCTCTTGAGTGCACAACCTCTTGAAAAGGGACTTGCAATGGTCCTGAAATGGCCAGTCCCAATGACGGTCTGGTTTCTCTGCTTTCCTGGGTGGATGCAGCCCTCAGTGCTGTGCTTTTGCAGCATGGTGCTCGTATGTCTCCAATGCTGGAGCACTGGGCATGAGAGGAGCTGGGAGGACCCCTGGCTCTCAGGTCCATTGTGCAACTCTTTGTCCAATCTTTTCATGCGCTCTTCAGGGAGCACAGCAGTTCCATTTCTCTCTTGGGTATCCCACAATCTGTTCCAGCAAAATCCATTTGCTATTGTGAGCTCAGATAGGCTCAACCCTCTGCCAGCTCTGCTCCTCCACTGCTCCCTATGCTTCATCCTGAGCCTCTCCTGTGTGCAAGGGACACTTTGGTATGTCCTACACTCTCAGGCCCTGGGGAGGAAAAGTGGAACTGAAGTTTGTTGATAGAAAGAACTAGTGAAGGCCAGAATTGTCCAATGCATGCCATTTGTGAAGAATCGCCACGGATGCCCTTATGCAAAGAAACCTAACTTGTATCTGTCCTCCTGAGAGACAAGATTGAACACACCCCCCTTGCCTAGCTGTAAAATATTCCTTCAACCCCAACGGACCTCTGGAGCTCTCCAGATTCCGACTGGATTCTCTTGCTTGTGAGCACTGTCCAGGCTCTTATGTCTGCACAGAAGATGAATAAGAAAGTTATGCAAATAGGGAAATCATTGATTTCCAGCTCTATAACCTCATTTTCACATGAAAAGCACACATGCTTATGCACATACCAAACTAATGGCCTTCTGCAATTGCAGCTAACTGTGTTCCTGTTGGCAATGTCTGAGGAGCTGCCAGAGGTGGAGCAGTCTGGCTTCCCTCAGACAGCAATGCTGAAGCACCAGGGGGACAAGGCTACTCTGTACCTCTCCCCAAGCAGGATTACATTCTGAACATCAAGACACAAATATTCCTCCCTGGAAACCAACAAAATTTGTTCATTATGTAGAGGAGGGCAGGGGCTCCTGAGTTGTCATTGCTCACTTGTGTGGTGTCTGTTAGACAGAGACCTCTTTGGGTCCATCCAGAACAGGATAAGATGTTTTTTGAGAGTGCCTTCTTAGTTTCTCTGTGAAGTACTTCTTGGGCATGGTTTGTGGCACAACTCCCCTACCCTGCACTTAGCTGCCAATCAGACAGAGAAAAGACAAGTATTCACTGTAAGTGCACTTCAGGCTGAGGCTCTTGGGCAGCTGCAGGGGCAGCTGCAGAGGCAGCCATGACCTTCCTGGGGGGCCAAGGCTAGTAGACCCAGAAAAACAGAGAAATGAGAAAATGGAGTTGGGCAGAGCAGAGCGTGGGCTCCTACTTGGCACGGAGGCTGCCTTAAGTGGTGGGATAGATAAACATTTGTCTTGTAAAGGAAATGATAACTGCTTGTTTCTTGCCTCTTCCACTGAAGGTTGTGGTGGTTCTGAGACTCTGGGGTTTTGTCTACAGGGTGTGTGGGTGGTGATCCTCTGCTTTCCACAGCTGTCCTTTTGCTGGGGCCATGCTGGGCCTTGGGAGGAGGGCACTTGGGCTTTTGAGCACAGCCTTGATCTCTTGAGTGAAGGCCAAGGCAGCCCCATGGTCTTCCTCCCATGGCAGTGGTCCTGCACCTGCAGCAAGCACAGCATCTTCCCAGATATAAGGGCTTTGGCACAGGGTTTGTGTCATTGGTGTCCTGGCTGTTTTTTATTGCCAGGTTGGTTGTGCATTTACATGGGTAACTGAAGCCTTTAAAAGCTCTCTAGCTGTGGGGAGCATGTTTCTCTCTTACAAAAACTGCCTGCCACAGTGCCAGGCTCCCCTTACAGCCATGGAGAGGAAGGGCATGATTTATCTCATCCTTATGTACCTATCTCAAAAAGATCAAAGAATCACAATGTAAAAGCAGCTGTGCCTCCTTTGACTGCAAGCAATTCTAGCTCCATTTTCTGTGTTATGCTTTTATCTGTGCTTAGACACCAAAAATTACACAGCACTAATCACACCTGGGCATCTAGCTCCTTCCCCACATCAGAAGTGCATCTCCTGCCTCTGAGCAACCTCTGTTGCTCTCAAGCCTTTATGAGAGCCTTTGCCTCCTAAGGAAAGCTTTGTGGGCAAAATATCCCCTGCCAAGCTGCAAGTGGCTCAGAGCATGGAAATGCTGACCACAAACGAACTTTTGTCAGGGAAAAAATTCACTTTACCCTGTAGAGAGTTTTTATGGAAGACTGGGCCTGCCTTGGGGTTGTGGGCTCTAGGAACTTTTTGTTCGTCTCTGGGACCTCCTGGCACTCCAAACTGCAATTGCCTTTAGGGTTTCATTGTAACATCTGAAGTCCTGTGTTAAGGTTTCTGTAGCATGAGGGGTTGCCCTGCTTCTGCACACCTCAGGGGCTTTTGGTACCAAATACAGCTTCTCTTAATTATGTCCTTGCTTGTCAAACAGAGGCCCTGCTTTCTTTTGATCTCCTGAAGCCTTGTTCTGTGCATGAAAATTCAGGGCATGAATTCAGGGAGATATTCAGAACGTTTTCTGTTGTTTCTTTCTTTGTCCCTGGAGTTGGGTTGGGTTTCGGTTTTTTTTTTGGTGTGTCTGGTCCTTTTCACTCGCCTGGGGCTGGGTCAACCTATCTGCTTCTTCCTCCTGTGCACACCCTACTCTCCAAATCTTCCTGTTTCTTTTCTCATCCTGTAGCTTTTTCTGGTTTTTGCCAAGGTCAGTGTGAGTTCAAGCTGGAAGAAGTAGCCCAGTATTCCCTGTCTCTTAGGCCTGCAACGATGATTCCTCTTAGAAATTCTCTGGAAGTGTCCTGAACAGTTCTGCACCACTCTTCTGAAGGACTTCACAGTCTCCTCCAGTACTTGATAATGCTGGCTAAATCTCTCATAGATCACATTATGCCTCCCAATAAACTGAGCATCAAAGGCTTTCTTCACCTTCTCATAATAACTTTTCTATTTCTTTCCTTCCTGGGAATGTCAGCAGCATTCCAGTCATCACCTTGGCCCAAGAGCTTACTTGAAGCCATTTGTATCCCAGATGAGATCTGGTGTTCTCTGAAGTGCCCATGCCTTCCCAGCCAGGTGATTCAGCTTTCTGGAATTCTGTCACTAAATGTCCCAAGGGCCAAAGTTGTTACAGGAGGTGCAGGTGCTGTCCCTGTTGTTAAAAGAACAAGTTACTATGCATAAGCAGGAGTTTTTCTGAGATTATGCTCAAGAGCTGTGTGCTCCTGTTATTCACTGCCTGTGGAAGGGGCTGGATGATCAGACACAGCCAGTGTGCCTAACCCTTCCCCTGTCTGTTTAAAATCTGCTGCTGAGAGCCACAAAGCCCATGCCACTTTCAGTGAGTGCTGACGGGGAAGGGATCACTGAGAAAAACACACGGTTTCTTACTTGCCTTTGCCAGTGCTGCTGGCTGAGTTGATTAAAAAGAAATTCTGGTATGGTTCATGTGAAATCCGTGGGAACAGTTCATATGTGGCTGTGCAAGATGGAGGCAGAGGAGTTTGTGGGAATGTACTCCTGTCCAAATCTGCCCTTTAACAGGAGCTATGCATGTAAGTCTCCTGGTTAAAGGGTGAGTACTCTCTCCAAATCTCACTTGCCACCAGGATCTGCTGTTCTCTTGCCTGTCTTTTCTTGACCTTTTGCCTTCTTTGGTTATGTTTAATGATTCTAGTGCTGGATATTAGTATGTCTTTCCTCAGCCTCTTTTCTTCTTGCTGCTTTAACACATTTTCTGGGACGTGTTTTGGATCATCTCTCCTTCCATTCCTTTGCTTTATGTGCTGTGACCTCTGTGGGCTTTTTTGTCCTCATGTGGGATATTTTCTTTCTCCATTCAACATGTGAAGCAAAGCTTTTTCTCTTTATTCTTCCCTGCTCCCTTCACTGACTCAGGCCTTTGCAGTCCGGTTGCTGCTGCCTGGTGGGCACTGAAGAGCACAAACTCCTAAGGCAAAACATCTGTTTCCAGGATGATCTGCCAGGAAGAGGCATAGCTGTGTCCTATTGCCTCTCTTGGACCTGCCTTCCCGCTAAGCACTGTGTGGATTGCAAACATCAGTTCCTGTCCACGTCCCCTCTGGGAAGCAAATGCACATGAAGCAAATAGATGTGGCTCTTTCTGATCAAGAATAAGCATGTTTTCTCTCCCCTTTTTCCCTGCTGCTGCAGAAACAGTCTAAGTAACAGCTCTGCCTAAACAAAAAGCCTGACAACAGAGAAACCATTTGTATCCTCTGAAGGCTTCCATGAATGGTGCTTTCTGGGTGGATGGTGCCAGATGTGCAGAGTAGGGGGAGCACTGACCCTTCTCTCCTATGTTCAAACCCTGTTCTCCCCACTGACAGATAGACTGGGACAGGAGCTCTGCTTTTTAATCTTCATTGAAAGAATTTCTGTCTCCAGACACCATCATCTGTATTTACCTGATGACAAAGTTCCCTGTACAATTTCTTAATTACAGGCCTGTTCCAAGGGAATTAATTTGTTGGAAATGCATAGGGGGTAAGAGAAATCTTTGAAGAGCAGGTAGGAAATTAAGGCCATATCTTCTCCTATTTGGGGAGCTAGGCAGAGTGCTTCTGCTTGCTCTCCTATAGGAGACGCTACAGAAAACCAAGAGTGAGATTAGTGACTGTGATTATATGTCCTCCCAAAGACCTCATCACCAATTCTGAAACTGCTCTGGATTTTTGTGGCCCGGATAGCTCATGCTATCCTGCTTTCCTGATGAGGCCGGGAGCCATCAAGGGTGCTGCTTGCTTGTGCTGTCCACAGCTTGCCCCTGTGGCAGGGAAGTGGACAGAGAGCAAGGCCAGAGGGGGACCATGCCAAGCTCACAATTGCCCCAGAACCTTCTGCATCTGCAGTGCCAGCATGCTGGGGCTGTCTCCTCAAACGACACAAGTGGCTTAGCAGAGACTGGAGCTGTGCAGGCTTGACCTCCATGCTAGTGCTCCATCCCTGACCGACAGGCCCACAGAGGTTAACGCTCATTCTGCACCCCTACTCCACTTCCACTTGTTTAGGAGCCAAAACAAACCATCTGTGTCTGTCTCTTCTCCTCGGTTTGTCCTGTCTGATGGATTTATCCTTTAGCAAATCCCAACTTTCCTAATGCACACTGAAATTTTTCACCAAGTTTCAGAGAGGCTTTATCGAGGATTTGTGCTATCTTCAAATATACTCTTCATTTGCTCTTCAATTTTCAGCTTCTTAATACAGCAGGGGAAAAGCCTCCTCTCTTTTCTGCTTTATCACTTTACTGGCCAAAGAGCAGCAGGACAAGAGTTGGTTTTTTCCTTCCCCTGATCCATTCTTTTCCTCCTACTTGTCTTACAGTGAATTTAAACAGCCATCATGTGGAGAGAATTCAACACCGACTTAGTTGAGCCAAGGGGAAGTTGCTGTGAGTGCACTTAACCCAGACATTAGCTCTGTCCCAGGGACTTCAAGGACATTGGAGGTGCCTCCGCTGTGTCAGCCTCTGCAGCTTTGCCACCTCTGCTGGGCATGGTTCAGAGACGAAGCAAGGAGACAAGCTGCCTGAGGTAATCCCTGGGTAATGCAGAAAAAGGGGCTGGGATCTGGGGGTGCCTCTTTTTCCTTGCAGTCCACAGTGATGCCCAGTCCGTGTTGGCTGTGGCGCTGGATTGATGGGCAGAGACTCTGCACTCTATGGCCCTTCTCCTCTGTCATGTCCATTTCTGCTTTAATGTCCTGGGACCCCGCTTGCTGGTCAGGCAAAGGGTCACTTTGTTTCCAGGGGCCTTATGTTGCTTACAACAGAAGGAAATTTTTTATACACAGTTATTCAAACAGTTCTGGGGCTTGCAACTGGTTAGAGCAGCTTAGGTGAATGATGAAAGCAAGTGGAAAGAGGAAAAGTAATGCAGCATAATCTAAATGCTCCTATTGGAATTAGATGAGAAAGTCAGATTAGACATCATGTGATGCACACTTCATGCTCTAGATCATAAAAGACTCTTCTTCTTCTGGTCATGAAAGAAAAAAATAAATAAAATCCACAGGGGTAATGTATTTACTGTCTGCACAGGATAAGAAGTTTCCTCCCTTCTTCTCTGCATCACTGCAACACCCTGTCTCCCCTTGCTGACCAGTCCTGCTTCTGATGTGAGATCTGACAAGATTAGAGTCCAGGTGGTTTGGCTGTAGGAAGAATAATTCTTCCTTTTATGGAAATTCTTCTGCTTCTCCCCTGACAATGGCCTTCAGATCCCTGCTTAGTAACAGAAGAGATTTTTCTTCTTCGGAGCCCTCACAACAACAATCTCACCCACGTAGAAACCACCTTGCCTTCTGCAAAGAGCTACTGCTCCCAGCTGTCTCACTGCAAGAAGGTTCCAGCTGTTAGAGAGGGGGAAATGGGGTGCACAAGGAAGAAATATCCCTCAGTCCCCTTTACTCCTCATACTGCTAAAGTCACTGGTGTAAGGACGGAGGTGTTAATCTGGGATCTGCTGAGTGAGGCAAGCAAAGGATTTTCCAAGCCCCCAGATCATTTAGGTACAATATTTTGCTGCTTCTTATAGACCATGGCATAATTTGGTGATAGCTGCAGCTAAGTTAAAATTTATTTGCAGAATGTGCCAGTGGTACATGCACCACCAACTATATCTATACTCATAGAACCAGGGAAGATTCACTTTCCCATCTGGCAGCATCTTCACCCTATTTGTTCTTTCACATTATGGTGATGCTTTCCATCAATCTGCCAGCTTCTTCTTTTAGGCTGAGATGAGATTTTATGCTACAGATTCAGACTTTTTCACTTAAGCACCATCCCCTCCACCTACACCCCAAAATAATACTCATTTAAAAAAAAGAAAAAACAGTGAGGGGATCTGCCCTGCCTACGTAGGACTGGAATAGCTGTCGTGATTTCAGTTAATTGAAATCATAGATGAGCTGGGGGAAACCAGGACAAAGAAGCAGATGTGATTTGGCAGAACTCTAGCCCTGCTGGGTCTTCCCGGTAGGTATGTGCCATTGGAATGGCAGCTATGGCTTGGCTGTGTGGCACAGAGAAGAGAGGCATTTCTGGCATGGGAAGGGCATGAGAGAAGAGGCTACAGACAGTAGCTCTGGAGACTGGACTGTTATGCCCTGCAAGGCTCAGATCAGGAGACTGCTCGGTTCTGATTTGCTGCACCAGTGAAAATACAGGTTGGCTGTGAGACCCTGACAAGGGTACAGGATACCAGCTGGCTTGCTGGGAGCACTGGTCCAGGATCAGTTTTGAGCTTCAAGGGATAAGAATGAGGTGAGGTTTCACACCTCAGGGTTTGGGAAGGGAGCATAGCTCTTTAATGTGATGCAGACAGATTTAGCTTTAGCACTGATTTGGAGAGAAGGCAGCATGTACTAATTCATCAGCAACTGTGGGATATTCTTTCATGTTGCTTGTATTTGAGCTCTGGCAAGATCAGAGCTTGAGGGGTGAGGGTGCACTGTGCTTAGGTAAAGATGTTCCCTGGGGCTCAGATGAGGAGTATCTATGCTGATACATTCTGCTGGTTGACTTGTCCTCCAGGCCAAACTAGAAACACTGGAGATCTGAGTTTCTATTTATTTGGCAGCAGCATTTGCTTTGCAGGTTCCCTGCCCACACATCACTGCCATCATGGATGTCTTCTCCTAGCTGTGGAAGGACCCACTGCTGGAATGAAAAGGCAATTCAGTGACACGGTATCTCAGCTGAATGCTCTGTATCACATTATACTCCCAGGGCAAAGGCAATACCTCTGAACATATTTATGGGACTCTGTATGATGTAACATTTTGCTAAGTGTCTGCTTAGATATCTCTGTGCTACACTGCATGAGAGTTACCCTTGGATTCATCTAGGATATTTTTCCTGTGCATTTTTAACTGGAACTAGGAGGTGCCTTTGCACACAGGTCACCAAACAGGCACTCACCATGAGAAGGATTGCTCTGTAGGACGGTGTTCTAGGATGGTTTGCAATGGCAGCTCTCAGTGCCAAACACTGTAATGTTGTTGCTCCCATTTCCTGGAGCTTCCAGGGAGCTCACAGATTTCATTACATGGCACTGAACACAGCACCATCTCACGTGTGTGTGCCATCTCTCCTAACTAGCAGCTTAGAGAACCACTTCAAGACTTTTGCCCTGCAAGCTCAGATCCAAATTCATGGTCTCACTTTTGCTCTACCCTGCGGATTACTAACTTAAATTTCTTGCTTGTGAGCAACATGTGGTTTGAAACAATGCCAAGCAGCACCCTGCCAGTTACTCAGCCACCCATTGCTCAACTGTTCATGATTCAGTAGGCTGCCAAACAAATCTTTATCCTTTTCCAGTTCCCCATGTTGACCTCACTGAAACACAGCAGAGCCCTGGCTGCATAATGTGGTTGACCATGTGCCCTCAGTTACTGAGTACCAGAGAAAAGAGGTGAATTGAGTTTGGAGCTCAGTGTTGCATGCCTCCACAGGTGCTCCTTGCATTCAAGGCTGCGTAGGGAGTAGTGTCTGATTCTGGTCCATAGCTGGACTGTGACATCTCTCAGTAGATGTCACAGATGCTTTGCAGTGGGTTGCTGCCCAAGGGTATGTTTTTACCACCAGCAGGGTGCACATATGGTTCTTTCTATGATGGGGCTCTAAAATGAGTGGGTTTCACATTACAGGTTTTGCTTTTGATCATACAGGATAGATACTGGGAAACCTCAGAGAATAAAAAGGTTTTTTTAATCCTATGAGCAAGCTGGGTCAAAACCCCTTATTCTTTTTCCAGTGTATGAAATCAAAAGGAATGAAGTTATAAAAATAGTACGAAATCTAGACGAGAAATGAGGAAGTGGAAAGGTACAATTAAGTGATGAAGCTTAGGGAGCCAAAGAAAAAGTTCAATAAGCTTCAGAAAACGAGGAAGCTGTGTTAGATATGCTGTGATGCTTTCTGAAGCCCAAGTATTCATGAAAAAGTTTATCAGCAGTTGCATTATAAATAAATTGTTCTTATTCCGCCATGGTCCAGGATTACTCCTGAATGTTTTCATCTTGTACACAGCAAGCTTGATGGAAACAATTTGTTGGGTTTCTCATAAAGCCTGAACTTGTCTCATCTACTGTTAGATACTTAAATATCATATTGAATTAAATAGTGTAGGGCCATCTCATAACTAATGGGGAGATCAAGTAGGCAAATTACCCTCTCTCCCTATTTCTATTGACTGCAAAGGAAGGCAGCATTATCTGGTTTCCAACTCTGGCAGATGAATCTGTGCCCATGTGATTGCAAAAGGGGGGAGAGGGTTTGCGGGGGAAACCAGAAGGGGCTGAAAAGAGAGCGGGGATTGTAAAGTGTTTTTCTGAAGCGCTCAAATTGCTGTCAAGGGGCCAGGAAAGCCTGGAAAGTGGCCCATGCACTTGTGTCTGCAACAGACAGGAGGGTGTCAGATTCCACAGCTACTGTGCAAAATTTTTCATGGTGCTTTATTCTGGCACTCAAAAGAAGCACTAGAAAATGGTTGAACTCATTCAGGAATGGTCCCACATGTTTCCTCTATGACAGGAAGGAACAAGAAGAATTGGGCTTCCGCAGCTGGCTCCACACACTTCTCTTCCTCTTTTCAGCATCATCCTTGCTGCACATGACATGCCCTTTGCTGTAGATTCATGGGGTGCAGGGGAGTCAGAAGCTCACAGCTTCCTCGCTTTCTCTCTGTGTGCCTTTCTCCCTCTCGCTTCCTTCTCTCCATCTGCTTTTTTCTCCCTTTCCTTCCCTTTTCCCTGTTGGCAGCAAAATAATGTCTTGTCTCTGAGTAATGTTCATGGTGTATAATTTACAGCCTATAAATAGATAACTGTTATTAACAAAAAAAAAAAAAAAGCCTTTCACATATTTTATTCCCTAAGCATTAACCAAAACATTTCAGACACAGAGGAGCCACTCGCAGTGTAAAGTGCATGGTGCCCAGCTGAATGGCCAGGTCTCTTTCTCCTCTGATTTTTCATTCAACTTGTTCCACTCCTACTCTTCATCCTCTCCTTCCCTTCAGCTTTTCCTTTTCCTTACCCTTGTCCCCACCACCAAGTCCCTTCTCCACCATGTGGAGCCACCACCTGTCCCCACCTCTGTGCTCTCTGCTCCTTGGCCCTGTGGTCTCAGCTGGAGCTCCAGCCCTGGCCAAGCCACACTGCAGCTGCTACTTGAACAGAAAAGCAGAGAAGTAAGAGAGAGGGAGGGAGAAAAACCCAGGCACAAAAATGAGCAAGCAGAAGAGCTGGCAGCCAGGAGCCACACTGTGAATCACCAAAGCCTTGAGGCTGAGCCCCAGATCCAGATGTTCTGAAGTCTCACTGCTCATGTGCATACCTTGCTCTGCCTGCAGCAATGCTTTCTCTTGCCCATGACCTCCTGTGCAATGGGCCTGGCTTGTCTGTGTAAGGTGCCTGGGCAACAGCAGCAAACCATTCCCACTTCTTCAAGGTTTCTCCAACTTACTGGCACCTCTGACCTTCCATAAATCTTTGGGAAGGGTTCCCTTCTTATCACAGGTCTCATCCAGGAGCTTTGTTTTCTCTCTGTGTGTCTCTTTCAACCCTTGTCCTCTGCAGCCACCCACCTGTGTACTTACCCCCAAAACCAGCCACCCCTCTCAGGCCTTGGGGAGGCCCTGTAGAGGCCAGTTTGTGGTGCCAGGAAGGAGCAGACAGAGGCAGGAAAACTGGAAAGCACGAGACATCTCCATGCCAGAGGCAGTAGTCACCCAAGGGGACCTCCAGGGATGTGCTGGCACGTGGTAGGGGCAGCTGGGAGAGGAATGGGGAATGTGATGGACTGCCTGGGGGTAGGGGGTAAAATGCATTTACAGGCTAAGCTCTGCAAGGTGGCTGCCAGTGTAGAGGAGTCAGTAAAAGAGGCAGAGGGATGCTCCCTTTGCAAGCTCTAAAGAAGGGATGGAGTGACCAGGCTGTGGAGAAATAGGACCAAGGGTGCCTTGCATTTCCACAGTGCCTTGCATGCCCAGGAATCTCATGGGAAGTGCATCCACTGTGCTCCACAATGCCTTTGTTGGCCATCAGGGGCTCATCTCATATCTTGCACCAAGAGCAATGCTAGCCCTGCTGTCTTCCACTACACCCCAGGCTTTGAACAATGGATGTGAGCTCTGCACCCTCTGTAGCTTTTTGGGGAGTGATTGGCTCACCTGGAAAGTGACTGAGAAAAAAACAAACCAGAAAAGTAAAGGGTTGTGTCCCCTCAGCTGAGTCACCCTGGGACAGGGCCATGCCTGCTCTTCTCTCCAGGGATGCAGGCAGCTGAGAGGACCCCTGGGGTGCAGTCCAGCCCCAGGGGACAGGGACATGGGTGCCCATCCTCTGAGTCAGGACTCAGTGCAGCAGCAATAGTCACAGGCAGGCAGCTTGAAAGACCAAACCCAGGAAGATGCATCAGTGCAGAACAAGACTGCACAGTCCTTGGAGATCTGAGTTATTGTGTTTCTGTTTTTAAATAATACCCTGGACCCTTGAAAGGTCTTTACAATAAGAATAGTGTAGCCTTTTTGGTTTTTTATCTATGTTTTGTTATACATTTGTGTATTTCTCTGAGTTACAGGATTTAGCATCCTGCAGTCTAGCCCTGAGATGCCTTCCTGGGCTCTTGAATTTTGATGTAGAAAAAGAAATCTTGTGGAATAACTGCCAGAAATAACACATTGAGTCACTGTTAACATGGATGGCAGGGGTTTGTCTCCTCTCCACCCCTAAACATATTGGCAGAAGAAGGGAAGAAGCCACAGTCCTGAGGCCAGGCACTTCATCTTTGCAAGTGGCATCTTTGCAAGAGACCCTGCTGCTGGGTACTGAGAATGGCATGAGGCCTGGGTACAGACTCCAAACTCCTGCTGAAGCCCGGGCAGCTCTGACAGATGTTGTTTTCACCCTATGAGCTGAGGGTGGACTCCTAAATGTGTCATGAAATCTGAAGAGTCTCAGTGGAACTTGTTCCAAGGGGTTCAAAGGGGCAGTTTAAGAATCATACTAAGAGCAAATTAAAAATTTAAAGCAAAATGTTCCAAGTAGCAGCTCAGCAGGGATTGATCTGGATTCCCATCTGGACGTTGGCCTAGAGATACCCTTTTCCAGCTATCCTAAGATGGTTCTGGGCTTTTGACTTGGTATAGATTTATTGTCTTTTGCATTCAGACAACTGCCTCAGCTTTCAAATTTCAGCTCTGACTCCTGTATTGTGCCCAGTGAGGAAGAGTTTCAGTACATCTTGCGAGGAGGGAAGGTATTCAGAAAGCAATAATGCCTGGATTCAGAGAAGTGTCCCATGTGACAAGTTTAGACGTGCCTTTAACAATTTAGTGCTCCTGTGCTGGGCTCTGTGTGTGTACTCTGCTTGCATTTCTGCCTTTCAGATGCCTGTGAAAACTCATCTGGCAGTGTGATATATCATACATTATTTTCACACAGAGGGGGTGCTTTATTTGACTAAGGGCAGATATTAATGTGCAGTAGAGATACCACAGCATCTTCTGTTACTGCTGATCGCTGGGCTGTAATAACTAATTGTGTGGATGCTAATAGCTCATGACAGATGGGAGATAAAACATCTCAGTTATCACCACCATGAAAGTGCATCTGCACAGCTTTTCCACTGGCCAGGGAATCTTGATACAGCCAGGCTTGCTGGGCTGTTGCTCCAGTGCCATCAGATGTAACTGAATTTCTGCTAGGGTTAGCAGGGCAGGTAGATTGCAAAGGAGCATTTGTTCAAAAGCCATGGATGGCTCTACTGGCAGCTGGACTTCTGCAGAGCAATCTGCTGCAGTCACCTGGACCCAGTGTGCTGCATGCCTTAATTGCATTGAAAACTGTACTGATGGTTGCAGCCACATGGCCTCCTCCACAGCCTGTCTAACGGCCCCATTGATATTTTCCTGTCCACCTGTGTGTGAGCCCACCCAGCTACAGCATCAGCATCCCACTGGCAGGTAACAGATAGGCAGATAAAAACTCTTCGAAAAATACAATTAACTGCTTAAAACCAAGAGAAAGTTACTGCCTGGAAGCAGTAAAAGTAAATCAATGGAAGTCCTAATGTTCCACATGAGCTATTTTACCTCTGAAGGCTGTGGGCCATGCAGGAAGATCATTAACATTCCCGGGTGACAAATGCAGAATTGACAAATTCCAGCCTCAGGCCTTGGTTCTGCATCCCAAGAGGTGACATTCAGGTGGGAGGAAGGAGGGGCAAGGTCTTTTCATGTTGGGATATAAACCCCTCTAGTTTAAGTCAGGGCTCCTGATGGCTCCTGATGGATTGGGCAGGACCTGAGCACCTGTAGCTGCACACGGGTCATCCACACAGGCACAGTTCTGAAGGGAAGGAGCACCCTGTGTCAATGGCCCTTCAGGATGCTTTCTAAAACTAATCATCCCCAACTGTGATGCAATTCTACAGTGAGGACAGGGCCAAGTCTTCCCTCTGCTCCAGGGCCAAGGGTCCCTGGGTGGTGCTACCAGCTCCTGTGGGCTGTGTGGAAGAGGGAGGGCACAGAGATGTCTGGTGGCAAAGCTGTGATGCCAAAGTACCTCTGACTGGTCACTGAAACACTCCTGACACCTGTTTAAAAGTAGAGTTTAGAGGAGATGTTTTTGTGGGCCTGTGAACAGAGCAGGATCCCTATGGGAATTCCAAGGAAAAAACACGAGGAAGAAGACTGGAAGAGGCAGAAAAGGATGAGAGGGAAAGTAAGAGAGGTAGGAGAGAAGAAAACATGATAGAAGCAGAAGGGAAATGGAGCAAATAGGGGTGAGATAAGGGAACTAAGGCACACACTTTATTTACACTTTGGGGTCCTTCTCTTTTCCCCTTTGGTGGGCTTGATAAAACCTCTTTCTAAGTTTCCTCTCTCCCAGAAGTGAGGTGACAGAGATGAGATTATGGGGAAGTGAGAAATGTCACTGTGGGCTCTGGGCATCCTACCTGTCCTGCTCTCCTTCTCCTCCTGTCCGAGGGAAAGCTCATGGCCAGAGCTGAAGTGACTGTGTGCACACCCAGCATCACACTTAGCTTGGCTGGCCCTCGTACAGGCCATGACTTCTCCATCCTTCTCCTCTTTGGCTTCACAGTCACACTTGCTGGGCATTTCTGAGCAGAGAGGATCTGAAACACGTGGCAGAAGGAGGCTGGTGTGAGAGATGCTGAATCTGGACCTATTTTTTTGACAAATCCTCCATCCCACCACTGAGCTGAGGGCTGTTGAAGTAGTATTGAGGATGCAGGGCTCCTCTTCTCTCTGAACTGTGACAAGCTGGCATCCCATTTTGATTTGTCTTATCAACAGAGGATCTGGATGCCTCTCCAGAGCTCATCTGGACCCACTCAGTTCTCTTGCCTGATAAAATTTCTGTCTGAAATTAGACTGATGAGAGTGCTTGACTGACACCCCGGGAGACTCACGTTTCCCTTTCATCACCCCTCCAGATAAAAGCTCCAGCTGCAGCACAGCAAAGATAATGTGCCCCTCTCCTGGATGACCATTTTTTGGAACAGGAAGGAAGTTCATTCTCTATTCTAGTGAGTCCTTTGCCTTCTGGGCTAAAGTTGCCAGCAAAAAGGGGAATTGGATTCAGTTTTTGGATGGCTATGATAAGTCATAGCACCAACAGGGACATGAGATGACCATTTCTCACTGGGCAATAGAGTGGCATTTTGTCACTAACTGTATGAACTGCAGGTGAAAGGCTCAAAAGCGTTATCACCCCAGTCTGAGTCACCCCTTAACCCAGGGAAGAAGTAGTTGAACTTCAGTTAGACAGAGATCTATTCCGCACTGTGCCCATTTCTTCCTGCAACCAGTCACACTGGTAGGTTTCCAGCAAAGATACAGAGCTCATAAATTACTGAGACATCAATAAATGACTCAATGATTTTAGAGTGACTAAAATGAAACGTATCTTATTTATGTTAATGAAGATGACTGACATCTTGAAGAATCACTCACTGCTTTGCAGACTACATACATTCAGCAATCATTCAGCCACAACTAAATGCAGCTACCTCTGGGATGGATTGTGTCAGATGCTTAATAATGTCTGGAAACCCAGCGAAGACGTATAGAAGTAAGCAAAACCAACACTTTGTATGGAAGCCAATAGGGTGAACCTGAGGTAGACAGTGTGTAGCAACAAGCTAGAATCTAATGAGATTCTAACCTTCCTTTTGAGCAGTGTTTGACACTGAAATCGCAGGACTTTGCTGTTAGGAGGTCAGGGAATGAACTCTGTCACCACTGGGGGTCTTGTGAGGCTATTGCATGCTTACTTTATGTGTGTAATGATGGCAGCTTTGCATTCAAATGAGGCTGAAAAAATGTTTGCTCCTGTAAAATGCTTGTTTTGTACAGGCACTCAGCAATTGCAAATGCCATTTCAGAACTGGGCAGGCAGGAATGCGTGTGCCTCTGTGCTCTGCTTCTGCAAACCTGAATGAGCTGTCATGAGCAGGCACTTGGCTCCCCGTGTCATTCAAAGGCAGTATGTTGCATATCTTCCTTGTCTACTGTTACTCACAACTGCGAAACAAAGAGAGAAAATAAAATGTTTTACCAAGTAATTAAGACAGACGTTTATGGGTTTGCTTTCAAGTCACTTCTGTGAGTGCCACCTTAGTAAAGCTGTGGATTTCCTTAAGGTAAAACAAAGAATGAATCACATTGCAGGTGCCATGGTGGGCGGGGCATGAAGAGCCTCCTCAGTTTTGCATTCCTGCCATTCAAGAGCTCTTCATATGAGGTCAGTTCCACCTCTAATTATGAAGGAATGAGCTTTAGAGGTTTGGGACGTGTGAAGCTACTGTAGCACTGCCCAAGCAAAGGCAGACAGACCATTTTAGACCAGCAGAGCATGGCTGGGGGATGCAGGTGTCGAAGGAACAGAACCAGAACACAAATCTAAGATCTTCATGTTAAAATGGCAATTCATGTAGGGAGGCAAAAGGGTCTCTGTGCCTGCTGCTGGAAACTGCAACCCACAGGTCCCTGTGGAACAGAGGCTGTATTAGAGCCCTCAACAGACCACTGGCAAAACTTGCTCTCCCCAGATAGATTCATCTTCTCCAGCTCTGCCCTACAGCACTAGAAAAACTCCCTCTAGAGTAAGGCAAAAAACTACCCCGCCTTGTCCTCTCCAGAAACAAATAGATTAGAAACAGCTGTGGCTGCTTTTTGTCCTTTTGGATCTGAGAGCAAGGAAATGGCTGCTGCCCCAACACCATGCTGAATTGAGGGAGAGCTCAGCAATGCTCACTGAGGTGCCTTCCCAAGGAGAAAGACCCAACCATTCCGCCTGAAACAACTCTCTGACTGCAGCACACACTCTGCATGGATATATACAGCTGCTTTAAAGCAAGCTCCCTCCTTTTTGTATGCTAATGCCTTTTGCTCAGCAGATGCTCTCTGGAGCATGCAGCGTATGCTGAAGGGTGGGTGCAGCCCACGATTCAAAGTATAGGGGTGTGAGTGTGTGTGTGATGTGCCTAGCATGCTGGCACTGCCTAGCTCCACACCGTGTGCGAGGCCAGCCCCCGGCCCTTTCCCCCTCCCTGACACACACAGGTCTCTCCGTGCAGTTACAGATTCCCAGGCACGTCTGTGCTCCACTCACACCCTGCCTGCAGAGCAAGTTCAGAGGGGCCCATGATGCAGAACTGGCAGAGCTGTAAGCCAGGAGAGAGAAAAGGAGAAGAAGGGAGGGGAGGAGAGCTGCGGGAGATGCCGTGGCACCCGGCTGCAGCCCTCAGCCGCCTCTTGATTTGCAGCTCAGGCAATGCACAGGCTTCGCCTTCCACAGGTTTATCACCTCCAGTCTGCCCAAAGGGATTGTAGGGAAACAACTGGTCACTGCTAATCAGACAGCCAAATGAAGGTAGAGACAAGAGGCAGGGGAGCTGGCAGAAAGAAATGTCAATCCAAAGAACAGGATACCAGGGTCTTAGGCGCACTATACTGCCTGACCATCCCTTCTCTTTTGCACCCGTAAGAGCCAACCTGCTGTCCATTCTCTGACTAAAAGCTGAACTGTTTTAGCTCTGCAGGTATTGTGGTGGGAAAACAAGGGCTTGCCTAATTTTTGGCTGTCTTGGAATCCCTCGCTCCTTCCCTCCCTGTGCTGGATGAGACCACAGTCATCCTGACAACCTGAAAACTGGGGACAGCATCTTGGCTGCATCGTGGTTCCTTATCATCAAGTGAGATAGCATGACAATTTTAATGCACAGGAATCTTGACACCCAAAAAGCCCCCTGTATTGGGCCAAATGCAGCCATCTGACACCAGCTTAAAAAAAGTGAAGTAAGTGAAGTGACTCAAATGGAGTGGACTGTAAAGACCACATTTCCAAATAATAGGTGTGAATGAGATAAGAAGGAAGATAACAATTATGGGTCTAAAAACCTCAGTAAATCAGGTCTAAGGTCTCTTAGACGGATCTACTGCCAACAGTTCAGGAATTAGATGAAGTTCTGCCTCACTCCTTCCCAGATGCACTGATTTTTCCTCATGTCAGGTAGAGGACTGCCTCACAAACTGTTCCCCAAGGGCTGTGGCGATGTCTAGACAAGACCTGGCTTGGGGATACTTGATTAAAAAATATCAAAAACCAGTCTTCCCCTTTTGGCCAAAGGATCAAGGTTTGCTTTCAGTAACAGAGTTTTCATGCTCATTTACTCCTGATTTACTGTTCAGGAAAACAAGACTGGGATGTGAACACTGTTGCTAGTGTCACCTGCTTTTGCAAGGGAGGAACTGGACACGATCTTCCTGCTCAGGGACATTTTCTGTCCTCCTTTCCCCCAAGTCAGCAGTGTGCTGCTGGTTGGCTTTGGAGTGAGCCACGGGAGTCATCCTCCTCAGCCAGAGACTGAGAGACTGTTTGGCTGCTGCATTTAAACTGTAGCATCTCCTTCATATTAGAGCCAGTGTTCCTATTGCCATGTACCTTGTAGTGGCCAGGCAAGCATTGAGAGACTGTCCCTGCTGGGCTATGAGGTCTGTGTTTTCTGCAACACCTGAAGGTGTCCAGCCAAGGGGGGGCTGTTCTTTTACATCTCTTGTTCACACTTGGGATTTAGGTCTGCAAGCTTTCCCTGCTGTTCAGACATTAACTAACTGAAAAACCTGGAGAAGGCAGCGAGGTAGGTGGTGCAGGGAAGGAATTTGTGCTGGAGTCAGAGGATAATATATATTTTAAGACCGCAGGGAAGCTGTAGGACGTATGACCTTTAGTAATCTCTTTGCTTTCAGGCTCCTTTCCTCCCCATTGAGAGCCTCTCTCAACTGTTCCCCAGGGGATTTCAAGCATTGCTATTATATATAATTGCACAGAAAAAGGAGAACGCTCTGGCCCATGAAAGGATAAGAGGGATAAACTAATTAATTCCAGGCCACAGAAGTGGAAAAGAAAGCAAATACTTGGCAATTAATCAGGGGCAGCTGAGCCCTTCTCTCCTATCAGATATGGTGGAAAGTGCTAATTGCAGAAGATAAGCCACACAGTGGGATGCATGAAACTGCCTCTGAACTGGGGACAAAAATAACACATTCAGCTGCCAGTACACAGAGAAGGAGGGGGAGCAATGGGCACCCTCCATCACCGTCACCACAAGTTGTAGTGTGGGAACAGCACATTGTAAAGGGTCTGAGCTGCTCTAAAGGATTTGGGGAGAGCTGGGGAACCAAGGTAGTAGGGATCTGGATGGGAGATTTGGCTGTGAAATAGTCCACCTCTCTGTGCATCACTCCTCTCACCTGCGAAATGGGATTTATGCTTCTGTCCCTGGGCTGGCTGTGACCAGGGCGTGTGTGATGCTGAGAAGAGCTCATGAGAACCCTCATAAATCTCCCAGTATGTCTGGCTTCAGCAGGGGTCTGCAAGGCCAGCAGAGAAGCTGTGGCTCTCGGGGAAGTAGTGTGGCAGTGAGTTTGGTAGGGTCGCTTGAGGTATGCAGCAAGCATCAGGCAGGCTGCTGTTGCTCGTGTTTGGCTTCACTGGGTTTGGCTTCTGGCTCCGAGACTTTCAAAGGAGATTTTCCAAGGTCTTTAATCACTTCAAAGTGAAGGTAGTGTAGACGACAGTGAGGTTTAGAGGTGCCAGTGCAGTACTAATTTCAAGCATTAGAGCTTGGGAAATTCTTATTATGCTCCTCTCTGTAGGAGAAAAAGCTTTCATACCTCCATGTTTCACATCCCTGGAAGTGTTCAGGGCCAAGCTGGATGGAACTTTGAGCAACCTGGTCTAGTGGAATGTGTCCCTGCTCACAGCAGGGGGTTGGAACGAGATGATCTTCAAGCCAACCCTTCCAACACAAAGCATCCTATGACTTTATGACCAGGCAAAACCAGGATGTTTCATTGACTTGGAAGACTGAGAAAAGGCTCTTGGCACCTGATGCCTTCTCACTTGTGCCTTTCCTCACTGTCATCTTGCCTGACCCTGACTACTCTGCCTGCTAGAGAATATAGGCTTCCTTCTCAGATGCAGAAGTTGATAGAGCATTTAAAAAGGGGTCAGTAGCTCTTTTGGGGAAGGGCTGTGGTTTGGGACCCCTGTGCACAGTGATGTTTGAGGCCTTCTATCTCCATCTCTTCCTACCTGAATGCCAAATGCTCAGGAGCAGCCACAGCGCTTCACTCGGAGGTCTGTTAGCAATCCTCACCTCTTTGATGTTCCTCACTCAGCACTCGGAGTCCAATTACATACACAGACTAACAGGCATCATCGCTTTGCTCCTCCGAGGATGCAAAGAAAAGCACAGCTCCCTAAATGTTATGGGTTGTTGTTGGTTTTCTTCTTCCAAGTGCTCAGATCCCCTGGGGGCAAGTCTTTTACATCAGGCCCGGAGGGGACTGATTACCAAATTGTTATGTATGCTTTATTCCTAACAGAGCCCATGAAAGTTGGACATGGGCAGCGATGCCTGGGATGGCAAAAGGCACTGTGGAAAACTACATGTATAAACCCCCCTGATGGGAGTGTAAATCTGGAATAACTCCCTTTTAGCTTCCCTAGCCACAGATTTACATCTGTGCTAACAGTAGATTGGCCCTCCCCTATAATTCAAGGCATAAATTCCACGTAAATAAGCTCCCTACTTGAGCAGCATGTTTTTGCCTCTTGCTTGGGGAACCAGGAGGGTCGGCACTGCTCGGGGCAGCTTTCCTGCCCTGCTACTGTCTGTGCCCGTGTGCAGAATCAAACATGATCTGGCAGCTGCTGCAGCAGCCCTTGTATTTTGCTGTCCTATCCCTCCTAGGATTTCAACACATTTGCATTCCTCCTGCTGAAGATGATCTGCAGGCTTCTTCTGCATCAAACCTTCATTTAGGGGAGCAGAATTCATCAATATTTCATGCTGAAAGGGGAGAAGAATATGTATATGTGCATATATACTCTTAGAGAAGGAAAAGGTTAGTGCAGTGAAAAGAAGCAGATAAAGCTGAGGAAGGAAGCAGAGAGGTTTAAAGGATCCATTCATTCATTTTTGACCTCTCATTGGTTATGCATAATCCTAGGGAATGAAAAATCCATGTGGCATTGAAGAATTCCTTCTTAAAAATTCTTTTATTTGTAGACATCAGTACGGGCAGTATTTCATGACAGCCGGGCAGAGACTGCATATCTAGATAGGTGAAGGGAGAAGGAGAGACAGAAAAAACGGCATGGAGAGAACAAGAGACAGTGTGAGTGAGTAAAACACGTGCACACACGGACTGGGGGGATTTTCAGCAGCAAGGCTCCTTCTGCTAAAGCCCTGCAGCCCTTACTCAGCATAATGTGGCTAGTCGAGTGAATACGATGCCTTTAAAAGTCTCTGGCAGCTCTTTTATTAAAAGCTTGACCGCGAGGCTGGGTTATAAATAATTTGATATTAAACACACGTGTCAAAGAAAAGGGTGGTGAGGGAGGAAGATTGTTTTCAAGCCACGGAATAATTATTCGGATATATAATTTTAGCTCTGAGCTTCTTGGGGGATGAACAAGCAGCACAGGGTGAGGGAATGGTGAAGAGTAATGGTTTCAATATCAGGCAAGTCTACGTTGGTGCTGGCTGCAGCACAAGGTGGGGCTGCCAGCTGGCTGAGGTGCTCCCATGTACTGCACAGGCAGAGGCTCTGCTGCCTGCATTTTACAAAATGGGCTCAGAAATAAGTGTCTGGGCTTTCACTTACTGCCACACAGCCTATGTGTGTTGTGTACCTCTATCTACCCTGAATGCACACACACGCAACACACACAGGGCTCATAGCTGGGTCTAGCCTGCACACATACACGCACCTGTCTATGTGCTGCAGATGCTAAAGGAGACTCTTCCAGCCACAGCTGCTGATGCTGATGATCTGCATTGCAAGGACAGGCTACAAGGGTTAAAAGTATCTCTTGGGATGCAAATATTTTGTGTGGGACTGTGGGGAAGCAGACAGACAGCAGGGACGATGAGCAGCCTTCAAAATGTGGTTGGAGGAGGGAGGAAACATTGTGGGATATGCAGTGAGCCTCCACACTGGCATGCTCCAAGAGGGTTTCCTTGCACCTGCATGCAGGAAGCCCAGCTAACTCACTGACCCACCTCTTTGTCCCCACAGGATGGGGTTACCTGAGCATGGGCCACGCGGGGCCTTTCCTTCAGCTGGTTCAGTGTGACATCTTGCTTTCCCAGTGCTGCGTGGGGCTTCTTGCCAGGGACAGCCCTCACCTGCACACTGCCCAGTGCCTCCCAGCTGTTTGCAGCAGCTGGCTCTCTTCTGCACAGCCCAAAGCGCTGGGTGCGCGGTTACCTTAGAAACCGCTTTTCCTCCTCTCCCTGCTGCTGTGCATAACTGAAGGGATGGGTGCAGCAGGAAGGATGCGGGCTTCTGCCTCCAGCAGGAGAAAAGACCCAGTGCTCTGCAGCCTGGTCTTATGCCTCACTACAAAGGTGTTTCGGGCTCTGCTGCCAGAGTGAAAAGTTGTGGTTTTCTGCCGTGGCTTGGCCAAGGTGACTGTGGAGGAGGAGGAGGAGGATGGCTTAGACTTTTTTGGGTGCTGGATACCATTGTAGATGCTCTCGTCTGTAAGACAATTGTTTCTAACCTCAGGCACACATTTTTAACTAAAATTGGATTAATTGAATAAATAAACACACTAAGCTTTATACCTTATAAGCCTTCACACTTTTTACAACATAGAAACCCTTCTCCCTTGTCTTAGGGTTTTTGGACTGCTAGAATGGGATGGGGACTCACATTTGTTCTTAGATGGGCATTGATAAATCTGGAACTGATAAGGTAATCAGTGTTTGTGACCTTGGAACTGACAGCTTTTTTAATCCTCGGGCAAGGATGACAGTGACAACAGATGTCTCCCTCTGAAACAGGCTGGTGGATCTCAGTCTGGTTTCCTGGTAGGAAGAATGGGACCAGAGCAAGCTACCACTTAATAGCTAAATGCAGTCTCAGCAGGAGATCAGAGACTGAAAAGCAGTGAGCAGTTGATCAGTATTCCTCATTAGTTCTAAACAGAAGTCACCTTAGTCTTTTTAGAAAATGGATGAATAAGCAAAAGGATCTCAAGCCCATCTTGTGCTCTACTGACATTCTTATTCCATAATTATCTGAAACTGAGGTTTAAAACAAATATTTATTTACTACCAGTTTTTAATTTTTTTTCTCTGGCTCATTCACCCATGGAATTGGGAATAGGTGTCCATGGATTCTGGGGAGCTGCAGGAAGAGGAGGGTGGTGACATTTTGTAGAGCACTTGATGCATATGGATCACACGTGGTAGGCAAACTAGAGGGTGGGGAGCCCAGTGGGGAGCTGTTTGTTTGTTGCAGGTTGGGATTTTTTCTTTGTTTGCTTTGTGGGTGTTTCCCCCCCCCACCCCCCCCAGTCTCCTTGAGCAGATTTCAGCTTCTCCATCTTAGCTACATGTGGCTTCAATTACCCTGAGCGTTTGTGTGGCTCAGTGTTCAGGGAAAGGCTCCGGATCATTACTGTGAAATGCGTTTGATCTCATCTCGCCTTTCCATTTGAAATGGAAATAACTGCTCTTGTTAGCTCCTCAGGTCCCCGAGTAATCGTCCCACCGGTTCCTTCGGCAGACTCCCTCACCCTCCACCACTCGGGAGAGCTAATGATTAGCCTACTCCACCTCAGCAAGAGGTTTTTTCCCTTTCTCCCAGTGTCATTTTGATCCAGATTTGATAATTTCCTGTTCTTCCCGCTGCCAGCAAGCTCCTCTTTTCAGTGGTCCCTGCTTTTACCCTCCTGCCTCTCAGGGTTTGCTTAGCTTTGGCACCCCTCAGAGCAGAAACACAACTTCCTCCCTTTACCTTGCGACTCCTCAGGACTGTATGAAGAAACAAGATATCGCCTGGAAATTCACTCTCCTGTCTTTTTACTCGGGTCTTCCCTTCCCTGGCACAACTGGTTGAAGGTGGTCCTTTTTATTGGTGGTTGGTTGGTCAGTCATCCTCTTCAGTGCCTTTTTGTCTTCCTGCCAGAAACTGCTTGGCAGTCCCAATTACTGTATTACTCCAGCTCAGGAGCATGGAGAGGGTGTGTTTGTGTGTTAATCTCTCCCACTCAGGCAACCTTTCAAAAGAGGTCTCCTGCTACAACTTCAAGCCAGGGAAAGAGAAGGGAATGAGTTCGTGGTTCTGAAGAAGAAGAGCTTGACTTTCCCCATCATAATTTTTTAAGAATCTAACTGTCACAGCATTTGCCTCATGCAAAAAGGACCACCAGTTTCTCAGTTTCTGTAGGGCTCCCCAAAAGGAACACTTTATCCCTCTAGTGTCATCTTCTTCCCACCTCATGACCACCTCCTTGCTTTTTCCCTCACCAGTCCCTTCTTCCCATCCTTTCCCCTCACAGCCCTCCCACACTGGGCTGCTGGACCTGATTTCTGCAGTATCCTTGACTCCCATGGCATGAGAGATCATCGGCTGGAGCACAGGCACTCTGCAGCCTGCTCCAGCTCCACAGCAGGTCCATGTGCAGGGTTTCCTTGGGCTGCACATCAGCATGGAGGAGCAGCAAAGGAGCTGCCTCAGGCACAAGAGCCTGCTGCAACCCAAAAGCCCCATATTCATCTCTGCAGAACATAATTAACTCTGCTCATGAACACTCTCTTATCTGAAACACAGAAGAAAAATGAGCTGTGGCAAAGGGAGACGGGAGAGAGAAAAAAATGAAAAGAAAAAAAAGAAAAAAAAAAAAAAATCTCTCTCCCTGTTTTCGTTTGGCAGTGTAGCAAGGCAGCAGATGGGCAGCCAGCATCCCGTGGTCCTGGCAGGCACAGACCAGCCGACCCGTGCTGCATCCCCAGCACTTGTTCACAGCCAGGCAGGGTCAGGCCCCCTGCTCCCCTTGGGGGATTGGAGAGCACTGATGCTCAGCGAGGCAGCTTGTGACTGATGCCTCCTTCCTGCTGTGAGGTCCTGGCCGCATGTAGCATCCTTCTCCTAATGTGGGAGATCATTACCGCCTCCCTCCCTCTCCTCCCAACACAGCCCGTCTCTCCTAGGGAGGGTTTCCCCCTTTCTCGGAAGATGGGGATGCTTCCTGTCTGAAGTATGTGTAAGGATCTGCACTGCAGTGCACATGGTGTTGTTTCACGTGCAATATTCTTTCCTGACTCTGGTTGTTGAAAACAAGGCCCCACCAGCCATCTCTAGCAAACAGTAAGTCTATTTTTGAAAGAATATGGTCATTTGACTTATTTTCCCATGGCTTTGAATACTTTCTCTTGGTGGTTTCCCTCTAAGCAGGTGTTTCTTCCTCTGGTGGCAGCGGGCTGTGCCGGTCCTTCCCTGTCCAGCCCGCCCGCCGCAGGACGAGGATGACAGGCCGGAGGGCTGAGGCTCAGCACGTGCGGATGAGGCACTGGATGCTTCTCCGGGATGTCGGAGCCGCCGGGCATGTCGGCTTCCCGCATGCTCGCTGTGTCAACTTGCCAGCTGAATTCACGGGAGCTCGCTGTGGGCCGCCCCTCCGGTCCCAGCCCACCCTGATAATTGATGCAGTAATCCTCTGGATTCCCTCATTAGCAGCCGCTAATGGCCGTCGCGTTAGCAATGAGCGGCGCGATTCAATTAAGCCTCTAACAAGCCCATTGTAAACGGCAATAACGGCGGAGTTCAAAGGCAGGATTACGGAAACTCTTCCCAATGGCTTGTGACAGCAGACGGGGTGTGCGACTCGCTCCGATTAATTCACTGCAATGGGCTGAATGACTTCCTGGAAAGCCCATTGCACTGACTGGCGGGAAGGTGACCAGGGGACGTGAGGAAGGAGGCAGGCGAGGCCGTGACTGCTGCACTCCGCCCGTCGGAGCCTTCCCGTCCCTGCCAAGGCTCCTGCCCGAGCGCTGGGCGCAGTGCGGGCGGCGGCTCCCTCGCCACAGCCGGGCAGTCACAGACCGGCACGGCGGAGGTGACTCTGTGAACTGCTCGAGAGCACATCGCGCTTCCCTCGCACGCTTAGTTTGAAGTGATTTGGCAGGTGATTTCCAGAGATAATTTGTGGCCTGTCACTCATCCAGAAGACATTGCAGTGAACAAGGCTAGGCAGAAATGTTTCACTAAAAACTTCTTCACTCCAACGGTTGTGGGGTTTGTTTCTTTGTTGTTTTGCTGCTCCCTGGATAAAAGTTGAAAGAATATTGTGAAATTCCTTTTTGGAGAATGTGAGATAAGAAAACTTAAATATGAAAAAAAAAAATCAGAAATCGCCGGAATTGCATTTGAAAAAAAATTTTCTTTAGAGATTCTTCTTCACATTATTACTTTATTCACGTTATTAACGATGTGAAGATTATGCATGCTGACATCATCAGAACTTATTTAAAAGCTACAAAAAGACTAAAACTGGAAAACTAAATTAAAAAGAAATAAGAGAACTGAAAACATGATTTTGAAATGTTTAAGTAATTGAAACATTACCATGTTTTATTTCTCGAGAAACACTGGCATATTCATTTCAATTTCTAATTGTTGTAATTAATTTCATTCTGCATTTGCACTAATTAGACCAGGCAGGTAGGTCACATAATAGGTCTTTGTTCTCTTGTTGGATGTGTGTGATTCCTGGAATCAAGTTTCTCATGTAAATCCTGACTACAGAGGATCCGAAATCTCTCTTATCACATCTCCTTTAGGACTCATTCAAACGTTGCTGGTTCTGCAAACACATTCATGACTGAACTCGTGTCCTACAAACCTTACGAAAATGACCACAGATGGGGTACTAACATGCAAAACAATTTCATAATTGAAATTAAGGTGTGCAGCTGATAATTTTTTGCCTTCTCCCCCACCCTCCTCTCTCCCATGCTCTCTTTGGTTCTGCAGCCTCCTGGTTCTACAGCCTTCAGACTTTGCATCACCTCAAAGACAAACCTTGCATGAGCCATAGCTCAGGCAAAGACAGCAGGAGCCCAGGGCCACATGCACTGCCGAGCACCCATCTTTTGTCCAGGCTCCCTGGCTCACAGCCCTGTGAGCTGTCTGCCCTAGAAGGTCTGATCTGATGGTGCAAGGGTTTAACACCAGGGTTTGCCCAGCCACAGCCAAGGGTGAGTGGGGAAGGAGCTGTTAGCAATAAAGAGTACATTGGCTTGACCTGTAGTCAATCTCAAATGCTTCTGAGTCAACTGGACATTCTCTGTTTGCAACCCAGGGATTCCAGTGTCTCTTATGGGCATGGGATATAAATGCATCATCATGCAGTTCTCCTTCCAGGCTTGATAATACAATTACCTTTTCTGGACAATTCCCAGTATGCAGAGAGAGTTTGGAAGATCTGTTAGCACTTGGTGAACCTGCTCTGGCTGGGATTTCAAGGTAATGACTCCCTGACATCTCCTCTGTGTCCCCAGGAGAAACATCTATTTACCACTGCATCTGACTCAGCCCAGGAATAACAGCAGCCTTTTATTCTCTGCCAGTAATGCCCTGGGCAAAGCTCTTAACCTCCTTGTTGATGCATACAAATCTGAAAAGACTCCATAAGAAGCAATGTAAGTTTTCCATAAAAAAACCACAAGACCTGCATATAGCAAAATAGAAAAAGAGAAGGAGAAGAAAAGGAGATTGACAAGAAGGCAAGCTGGCCCAAACCAAGCATAGCAGCAGGAACCTCAGCTCCACTTGCCACAAAACTTAAGGATAGCTAGAGTTCTCCTCACTACCTGTGTGAAAAAGTGAAGGTATCTGTCTTTCATACATGCTCTAACACTTTCTTTCCCTATCACTCCTGTATTTGCTCAATCATTCTAGCTGCAACAGTCTTAAAATTATAATTAGATAGTCTTCTGGATTTTGAGAGACCCCTTTGTCAGAATAATTCCTGGGTGTGTAGTCCCTACTTAGTGAAATTGAAAGCTGAGCAATTTGAGGATGTTGAGTAAATTAAGAAGAGATTGAATAAGGATATGATTTTCTGTTAATGTAGAAATCCTGTTTTACACTTTTAAGGGACTCTTTAACCAAATACGTACACTTGCACAGCCATGTTCTTTTGTTTTTTGTCAGATAAGATTCTGACTTCATGTATTGTGATCTGTGTGTGCCTCATTGGGATTTTGGACCTTAGCCTGTGTGCTTGCCAACCTTGACCTTGGAGATCCTCAACGTATAGGCACCATTTGAATTTGTTTCTCCAAATCCCTTTAATTTTTTCATCACTGAGTGTACATGTGGCTGTCAGTCACATGCAAAAAAAGCATGTAATACAGAGGAGGAAGGGCTGCAGCACTAAGAGAAGTTCTCCTTGGGCTGGAAAAGCTCAGCCTGCTGTGTCCACCCTAGAAAGATGGTCTGGATGCTGCACGAATGTATCAGAAATCAGGGCAGAACAGATCAGGGGGCCAGGCAGGACGGGGACAAAGCGTAGGAAGGTAACTCTTTCTTAAATTATACCCTTGGAGTGCATGTCAGCAGGGACAACACTGAACAACTCTGAGTTGTAACCTTGCCTCTGGGTGCCTGTCACCACCTCCAGTTTCTGTCTTGTCTTTTTTCCCTTTCCCTTACCCTTACTTCCTGCACTCTTTTGTTCTCTTAATTCTTGCTTCTGAAGAACACCGCAGCATTCATATGTAAATTGCACCTAGTGCTGCAAGGGGGAGTGTGTCTCAATGAGAAATACATACCATCCTCCTCCCGTTGCATTTTCCACTCCTCTCTCTCGGTCTAGGAAAAGAGGCAGGGATAGGACGTGTGCGGGATGGGGAGATCCCACGCAGGGCCTCCTCCTGCATTTCCTTTGCACCTCTGCCTCCATGCTCCCTGTTTCTGCAGTTAGCAATTAAAGCTGTCATCTCTCACCGCGCCCACAGCGTGTGGGGCGGTCGGTGCTGCAGGTACCGCCCTGCACCAGGGTCATCCCAGGTACCAGTCTGTCACAGCCCAGAGCTGCAAGGCTGTCCCATTCCTTTGACACAAATGTGATGACTGTCACAGTGTTGTTGTTTGTATAGGTCTAAGTCAAGTGGAAAAATCACATACAGACACACACATGGAGTGATTTTTAATTTTTTTTTTTTTTTCTCCCAGGAAAGGGATTTTCAGGAGAAGTCTCCCCCGGGGGACTGGAAACAGAATTTCTTCATGTGTAGGCAGTGTGCTGGCAGGTTTTTGTCACTTTCATTCACTCCCTAGATAGGTTACTGGGGGCTGAGAGCTACTGCTCTTCTCTTCCCTGTCATCTCTTAGCCAGACAATCAGCTTCAAAAATCGAAGATGTCTGTTCTGCAAGTCAATGGAGCAAAGCCATGTAGTGCACCCTGAAAAAGGAGAAGAGATCCACCTGGACAGCTTTCCTATTCTGCTGGGTACTGACGCATTTATTCTCACCACACACCATCGTCCAGATTTAGCTCATTCAGCCATGGCAACCCAGCTGCCTGGGACTTGTGCTGTATTTTCTCCCAGGCTGTGAATGACGTGTTCCCTCTGCTCTGCCCCTCCTTGCCCCTTCTTGAGGAGCAGGCTCTGAATTCGGCACAGGTTCAGGAAGGTTTCGCACCAGCCACTCACCCTTCAGTCAGTGCTGCCAAGGTTTCTGGACTGAAATATCAGTACAGCTGGTAGGAGACAATCACCTTTCTGAGTCCAAGGGATGGTCGTGCAATATAAAGGAGGTGTTGCTTCGTGAGGATGCTGGCTTCCCCAACAAGCAATGCTCCATGCCAGAGCACTACAGAGGTGAGAGGAGCAGCAGCACCTGCAAGCTTGCATAGACCCAGGGTGGCATGATGGGAAGTGCTGGATGCTCCCTGGGATTACTCACTCACCCATTGGTAACATTAAGAAATCTGATGTTGATTATTGGCAACTGTTTTGACTTTTGTTGTTGCAACTGCTGGTCACTGAGGTATCAGTGATGATGGTGGGCCCCATTCCAGAGTGTCTTCAGGTTAGGGGAGATGTCCCTTTGTGTTTAGCAGATTCTGGTTCAGAGGTGTGCTGCTGGAAAGAGAACACCGCACTGTCTGTGCTTTGGCTGCCAAGGTGGCTAACCCTGGTTTGCCTCTCTCCCTCTCTGCCCGTGCTGACAGGGCCTGAGCAGCCCTGGGATGAATCTGCAGGATACAGGACTAATGCAAAGGGAGCTGCACCACTGGACCAGTGGAAGGGGTGGAGGGATCTGAGCAAAGGATTCATCCTGCAGTAGGGCTGAGATCAGCTTTTGATGAGTGGATGGGTGGATGCAATACAACAAAGCCCTTTTCTCTGCGATGCGTCTGAGATAGCTGAATGAGAGGGAGCAGCTTTTTAAAGGCTATTTCTCTGCAGCAAGGCTGAGCACAGCTTTCATGGCTGGATGCAGAGGTGGGGCAGCACTGGTTCTGGTTACACTGAGAGCAAGGGATGGAAGCAGGCTTGCAAGGAGAGCCGATTCTCAGCAATGTCAGGTGTATGAAATGCCCATTCATTAGGAAAGAAACAGCAGTTTTATGCTTTTGATGTCAGCTGCTGATTTACAGTGATTTATATCAACAGCTACAACCTGTATTTACATAAGATTTCTCACAGGACTGTCAGGGCTCTGTAGCAGAGAGACAAAAATGGTCTTAGGCTAAAATTGCAAAGCCAGAGAGCCAGGTTCTTTGCAGGACTCTCAGGACTCTGCCAAAGCCCCCTGTATCCATTTAGAAAGGTTACTTTAAGCTTAGCCCTTCATGCCTGAGTTTCTCCAGTTCTGAAATGGGGACAATAACACTTTTCATCTTCACACAGAGGAGTGGGTGATGGAAACTTCATGAGATGTGATAAAAAACAAAAAAGCTTTAAGATTTTGCAATAGGAAATGCACAGCTCCTAGCAATAACACCCCTTGGGTGAAAGAGAACACCAAAATCTTTAGTAATCCTGCCTTGCTCTGGGCCTGTCTCCAATGAAGAGACACTGTGTCTCAGTCTGGATTAGATAGATATGCCCAGGCCAGGATGCATTCCTTCAATCACTGCTATTTGCATGACCTGATACTTAAATCAAAAAGGATAGGGTGTATGCACAGCCCCAACCACAAGGATAGGGCTGTCAGGGCCCATGCACAGCTGTAATCTCTACTAGAAACGAATGTGCACCCCTAACAGCCCCCCTGTGTCTGCAGAGTGTGTATTCTCCTGTTCCTATCAGAGCCCTCTGCCTGAGGTACCACTGCTCCATGTGGGAACCCTGACTGACAAACCTGGCCCCTTTGCAAGGTGCCAAAGTATTGGAAAGGGGCTGTGTGTGTCACAGGGAGTGAAGGCTGCTGTTTTCCCAGCCAGATGGTATGTGGAGGGGAAAGCTTTGTCCAAAGTTCACCTGTGTGCCTTCCCACTGGAAAGTTGTTGTTTTTTTTTTTTAATGTGGTTGTATTTTTTTTTAAGCTGAATAAATTAACCAGTTTGGAACATTAAACAAGATTTACTAAAACAGAACCAAGAGAAGACATTATTTTTTGCTCACGATAGCCACAGTTGGACTCTCCCAGTATAAGCAGGGAAAATGAGTGATTTTCCTTTACTGTGCCAGGTCCAGAGAGGAATCTCTCTTCTTATTTCAGGATGACAGTGAAAAAACATGGTCAGTAAGAACAGATTTGTCAGGCTCAGCAGATCTTCTTTTATCTTAATGTCCAGATTCTGCCAGCCCAGAAATTACTTGTCTGAACCAGGCCTTTTAATTACTCCCTTTGTGCAGTTCTGGGAGAAGCATCCCAAGTTTAAGCTACTTGAGGGCATTCCAGCCTGCTGCAGCTCTTACCCACAGCTGATAGGGTCTCCAGCCAAGAGAGCAGAGGCTGCTGGCTGCAATGAGCAAGCAGATACATGTGTTTTGGCCCACAGTGGTGAAGATACAAGAGTGTTACGTGATACAAGAGTGTTGTGTGATACAAGAGTGTTAGGTGAGGCTGTATTATGATGATATTAGATAATGGTGTTCTGTGCAGCAATTCTCTCCCAGACATAGAGCTGTGTGGCTCAGAGCACCATGCTGGCTCTGCATCATCAGAGATGCTAAACAGATGAAAGGCCTTTAGTCCATATGTCTTGAAGTTGGCCACAAGTAGAAAATATTGATTTGCGGTGACAAATTTAATTTCTAAATTAATTGAAGAAAGATATCATTCTGCCTCAAGCTGTTCTATTTGCATAAGAATGAGATCACCTTAGACAAGAACAAAGAGACCCTTATACATAGTGAATCGTGCAAAAAAAACCCCCCACAAATTAGCTGGAGGTGGGAGAGCTGAACAGCCACTGACAGGACAAAATTAGCTAGTCTGCATCTAACTGTTATAGAAACAACAAGGAGGAAGGAAAACAGACCTTTGAAGAAAACATGAATTTTTCTCTGGAAAACAGATTCATGAAGTACATTTTGGCACACTTCACTTGATTGATAAATGACCTAACAAAACATGCAGCACTATCTGCCGGTCCCATTCTTGGTGTGGCGCACACAGCAATTTGCAGAACACTTCAACATCCCCTAGCAAAGGTGTTCCAATCTCCACTTTTACCCACAGGTCTGTTTATTGAAATGTTTATGTCCATGCAAGAGGCAGGTTTTAAAGTATTTCTGGCACAGTGCCTGCATAACTTATCTGTTATGGGCATCTGATTTGGCAAATTTTACTGTGGGCTGCTGTACATTCAACCTTCTAGGCTACAGCTTTGCTTTAGCAATTCCCAGCAACAGGCACAGGCAGAGGCAGTTCTGACCTCCAGGGAGCATCAACACGACCTGCAAACATTCCTGGGTGCACATGGACACTCAGCAGCTGGGCTGGGGTGGGTGAAGCTCTCCTGCCTCCTAGTAAATCCACGACTGAGATAACTCAGGAGCAAGCTTTTCTCACTGAGCCCATATGCTGCAGCCTCTTTCCCCAACACTTGCTTTGAACAAGCACTTGAACACACGCTTAGCATGTTTAGTGGATATGCTTGTCTCTTGTAAGGTCTCTCAGGAGATCTGTGGCAGACCTCAGAGTTGGACCCAGGTGTTTGGGAATGGATGCAGATTCAGGGCTCTGCATCACTGGAGCAGACCAGGGTGACAGCTAGTAGCAGAGCTTAGCTATGCTGCAGGCAGTTCTTCATGTTTCTTTTCTTCATACACACACACACACACAGCCTCTCACCTCACATCTAAACTCTGATAAAAAACTATTCCTGGCTGCCAAACAGGCAAATTTCATAGGGATGGGGGAAGGGAAAGAAAAAAACAATAAAACACCAAACCCTTATATTTTTTCATGACAAATGTTTGCTCAGCTCTTCTTCTGACTATGACTAAGAATATTTCATACTCAAATAATCCGTCACACTTAATGCTGTTAACTTTTCAATACCAACTGTACAACCCACAGAGTATACAAAACCCCTTCTGGGATTCTTTATCATCACAGGAACAACTACAGAAGACATTTGTCCTGCTGGTGAAAGGCATTGAAATCACATGATCATCTAAAGTCCTTCCAACCCTTTTCAGGCCATGAAAGATATAACTGATTCACAGGTGAGACAAAGCCTCATTGTTTCTCCCTTTATGTGGTTCTTCCTGGGGGTTTCTTCGTAGAAATAGTGTGGGTGGGGGTATTAACCACCTGAGAGAGGTGGCAGGTGCAAAGGGAAGCAGTAGGGGACCCTTCAACTAATGCCCTTCTGAAATCATCTCGTTCTGGGTCTTTTTCATTGCTGCAGTCCCCTACATCCCCATGCCCTGGTGGTAACTGCTGCCTCTGGAGCTGTATTTGGCACCAGGAGACTGCTCTGGGCTGTGCAAACTGTTGCTCAGGGCTTGGGAAGCAGAGAAGAGAGGAAGGCTGCTACTGGGCATAGGGTGGCTGGAGAAATTGTTACTGATGGCGACTGGCTGCTCTTCCCAAGCCCTCTGATTTGCTGCTGTAACTGTGCACATGCTGGCTGCCTAGCCTGCTTCTGGGTGGGGAAAACACATCTTGGGTTGTTTGAGAATATTTATCTAAGCTGGTTTATATGAGCAGAGCTGTGCTAGTGAGTGCCAGCGATGCTGCTCTGCTGCCAGGTTTGGAGCATGGTGATTTCTTAGTCTTTCTGAGCTGTACCCATAAAAGTGTGCCCAAGTGCAGCCTTTGGGTGCCTATGGGAGTAACTGTGGCATAACACCATTCAGATTTGTCTGGGTGAGGCTGCTCCTGCTATATGCGAGTGCCCAGGCCTTGTAGTGAGTGGCAAACCTTGCAGATGAGAAACTAGGGGTGTGTGTGGATGTTTTGCAGGTGGACATGCTATGACCCAGCTGCATTGGTAACAAAAGCTGAGCTGACCCAACTTAAAGACCTAAAGGGAGAAAATATTAAGTTCAAAGGAGTTTTAGGATTTTCTTAAGTGTGAATACTGCTGGGATATGCAGGTGATGTATGGGTCATCTCTGCCGACTGCAGTGATTCATCCAGTGATCCTATACACAGGAAATCCATAGACCTCTTAGATGCCAAAAACCTGCTGTGGCTTCACTACAAATCTGAGTGCAAACCCTGAATCCACATACTTACCTCAAAAAAGGGCATTTCACTAGCACAATCTCTTCCTAGTACTGACTTCTAGATTTACTTCAAATAGATTTAAATAAATGTTTGGCATGAAAATAATCTTGGGCAAGACAGACTGCTTGACAGAGCAAGCAGAAAACCTAGCCCTTGTTTTGCCCAAATCTCTAAGTCATGGGCCACTACTGCTGCTTTTTCCTTCTGAATGGGGTCTGACAACGCAGTGCTGTTTCCCTCAATGCTGAGACTGGGGCAAGCAGATGAGTGTAGGACCAAACCTCACAAGGAGCTGGTCCTGCACCCAGGCACTGCCTCACTGCTATAAAGTCACTCTGACACCTACAGGAAGCTCTCGGCTGCTCTCCTGAGCAGAGAATATTGAGGTCAGACCTGCAAGACTTGCTCAGGAAGGAGTTGCACCAAGCTCACTCTTGAGTCCTTTGGGAACATTATGCTCCCTAATTTAAGTGGGTCCTACAACTCTCATATATAAAATCTGTCTGTGATGTCCATGGGTGCAATTTATCCATAGGCTCCAGTCTGATTCATGCTATGAGAACTCTTTTCAGGCCTGAGAGAGATTACCAACAGATGGTAAAGTGGGTCACTCTGGCCATGTGGGATCCAATGGGAACCCAACAGGAAAGCAATTGGGGCTGGTCTTGGGTAGCAACTCAGGACAAGGGAGGGGATGTAGGGAGCATCTGGATGTACCAACTCCTCCAATTATATCTCATATCTATATGTAAACCTTCAAACTTCTGGAAAAGATGTTCACTTGGCATAACCAAACCTGCAAGATCTTCTTGCTGAATGCCCAAAGTTAACCTGAGTTTTCAAATTTCAGGCTCTGTTTACTGCAAGCACTGTAAGCAGCAGGACTTTTAGGTATCCAGATTGTTAAATGCAAACCATTAGGTAAATGGTACAAAGAATAAATGATGTAGGCCATCCAAATGAGTATTGTTTTAGGGCATTGACAATTAAACCATTGAAAGTTTAAAATACTCTCTCTGTCTTTGAATGAAAAGGGAGATGTAATTCAGTACCCCTTTCTGCAGGAAGTGTGTTCAGGTCTGGCTCTTTACATTGGTAAAGGCATAAGTACAGACATTGTCAGGATCCCACGGTGTTAAACATTTTTCTCATCCTGCATGAAAGCAACCCTTTTCACTCTCATGCTATCTCAGAGCACACATATAAAAGCTGCCAGCTCAGGTGCCGCTGCAGGGGAGGGGAAAAGAGTCATGGAACAGGAACCAGAACAGCTGATACAAATTACCTCTCAAATTGGAGCAAATGCTCCCAGAAATGTCACCTATTAAAAGATCAACTAATAAGTTCCTGCTGCAGCCCAAATAACTCAAGAGAAAAAAAAAATTCTGATAGTCCTCAGGTGCAGGTTTTTTCTGAGCTTTGAATTCTGGGGTTTATCAGTTTTGTATGTAGTGCAATTGATGAGGCTCTGGCAATATTTATTTCAAAAACCTGCTGGATCCCCTTGAAAACCTGGACTTATCTGGAGAACAGACATGTGACTCCTTCCTCTTGCCAAATCAAGATAAGAACCATAGCAGATAGCCAGAGACTGCTGGATGCCAGGGCTGGGGGGGGATGCTTTGCTGGTTCTTCAGATGCTGATTTAGAAAAAGGTTAGGTTGAAAAATGCAGTAAACCTCCCAATGCCCTGGAGCCTGAAAGAGCAGTATGGTGGGCAGTAAGATAAGCATCTCTTGGCTGCAAAAGCTTTAAAATAAGTATGGTTTGACTGTATCCTATTGGGTAGATTTAATTTTCTTTGAGTGACCCCTGATCACTTTCAAAGTCATGTGTGTAATCATTGTGAAACCTACAACTTTCATAATTATAAATATTGGCTATTTTAGGGTTTTTGTACTCTTCCTGTTACACTTTTCTCGTTTTCCCTGAGGAAAGTTTACTCCTGAGGCTACTAGCTGTGAACTTGGAAGGTGTTTGCCATCCTAGCACAGGTAAGAATCTCATTGGTAAAAAGATTATTTAACTATGAAACAAACCTATCAGAGATCAACTAACTGATAAATCAAACCTCTGTACAGGCTTCTTAGAGCTAATGACAGTGTCACCAAGCCCTAAACTGAAGGCTGTAGAGTCCAAACACCACTTGAGTCCAGTCCTGGTTGATAGGATGATGTCTACTTGTGCAGCTCTTGATTGTAGCCTTAGTTGAGTATCTCCTGGTCATCTGCTTCCTGACTCGGGGCAAATGCCACTATGGCCTAGAATCAGATAAGGATGAACATGTGCCCTCTGCAATATCCTGGCATGAGAAAAGCAGGTTTTCCTGGTCAAGTCCTCCAAGACTCTTTGTAAATCAGCAGTTAGCACCAGGGCCTATCATTAAGTTGCTAAACAAGGAGTGAAGTGCCAATCATGTCATAACAGAAAGCAGCATGTCCAGGTAGGCCTGCAGTGAAGTACAACATGTCCACACAAAGGGTTTGCAGCTGGTCTGGGGAGAGCACCCTAGCTGAGATGCAATAGCAATCCGTAGCACTCATCTGGTAAGTAAGATAATTTTCTCTCTGCCCGTACCATAGTTGGCAAGGATGTTGCCACAGATGCCAGCTGTGGTAGCCTGGTGGCCTTTGGCTGCTGATGCAGGAGGACTCACTGTTGGGGTTAGACTGTCACCCACATAACCTAGTTTTAAGTCAGTAGGGATGTTCCTGCATGGGTAGCAGTTGCACCTGTATGTTGCAGTGCAGATGTGTCTGTAATCATGAAAGGGTTAGAAGGAGATGCTTTTCTTCTCCTGCAGTGTAAGAGGGTAACATAAATGATTGTTTGAACAGAGTTATGCTTCCTGTGTGGGTGAATTGCTGATGGTGTTTACTGTAAGACATTACACCTGGGGAAAAGTATCACAGCAGAGACTCTTCTGTCTCCTTCCAAGCACCATGCAAGGGAAATACTGCCAGAAGATTAATACTCCGGTACCTCTGGCCTGCTACCCTCTCTGGCATATTCTGTGTGAGAGCAGCATTGACATTTGCAGAGCTACCCGGGAGGCCTGCTGCCACTGCACCCTTTGAGCACTGAGTTCCAGGTGAACTGAAAGCCAGAATTTAGGTGAATTTCAAGTGGGGCTAATGCAAGTGACTCTGGTCTTGTCTGACCCCAGACCCACCGGGTCACATAAACAAGATGAATTAAGACCTAAGTTTACACATGAAAAAAAGAAGTGTTATTCAACATAGTATGCAGAACAAGACGCTCTGCTTTTTGTGTTTTAATGGCTAGATAAAGTTGCTTTTGCCCTGCAGAATGGTGCCCACTTGCCTTCCTGACGTTGTATGGACAACAGGTGGCCACTGTAACTCCATTGCTCTCTAAAGCTTTTGTTCTAGCTTTTTCACAATCTATTGCACAAATAGTTGACTATGTTGGGGTGCTTCCTGGGAAGCTACCTCTCCTGCAATCTCCTAGTTGGATTATTCTCAAGCTACCATCAAGGAAGTCTTAATTGCCCTGTGGCCAATCTGCCAGTCCTGTAAGGGTGCTTTGGTGATCCTAGAGTGGCACATCCTGGAGGGAACAATGCAGTAGCAGGGGACATCCCACACCATCCTTGAGATGACAACGGGGTTTGTATTCCCACCTGGGAAAGAGAATTTTGACTAGTCATCTGGGGAGATGCAATTGTTTGCCACCACTTTTCCCTCCAGATCCTTGCCAGTACAGGAACAAATAATTTGTTCTCTCTCTCTCTCTCTGTAGTGATGTCTCTGCCAGGGGCAGAATAAAAGGGAAATAACAGGGTATATGGAGCCAAGAGGCAGGAGAGTGTCTGTGCTGTGCCAGACAAACCGACCCAGCGCAATATATTAGGGGAGGACCAGAGCCAAGAGCTCTAAACCACAGTAGCTGTGATGCACCATGTTTCCAAAGGCTTGTACAAAGACACCTCTTCTTCAGATCAGCCTGCTTCCATGAAAAAAGAAAACTGTCAAGGCTCTCTGTAGTCCCTGTCTTTATAGTCTCTATAGAGACATTACTTGAGGAACATAGTTCTTTCTGTGAACATTAAGCCTCAAAGTTGGCTGAATGAAGGGTAGAGAACAAGGTCATGGCCTTCTGCTCCCCTCCCCTGACACTCTCACTTGACTGACACCATGAAACTAGATGCTAATAAATCAGCAATCAGCCATGCCGTTCTGAATAATCTTCTGTTCTCCTACATTATATCTTCTAACATTGGTGATTTCATATAATTTATGCTAGACAAGGCAAGGTTTGGAATTCATGGCCTATAGGAATGTAGGCTCTTTCTATGCAAGCCTCCCCTGCATCTGAAAGAACTCTGCCTTAAGTAATTGTTGCCCTGATTTTAGGATTACTGCTGAAATAAGTTAAAACAGACAAACCGAGCCGCCTGATGCATGGCAGAGGGGGCTGGAGCCATGAGGTCTTTGCTTTCGCCTCGCTGCGCTGATAATGTTTTACGCAGGCAAACTGTGCTAATCCCAGAGCGCCTGGAACTCTCACCGGGAAGGGCACTGCCTGCCACTTCTGTATAATGGAGATGGAGTATTTAGACACATGCAGGCTTACATAATTTTCCTGACTAAGTGACTTCCTCTTTGATAATGTATAAATCAGATGTACCTTAAATTGCCGTCCTGTTTTCATGAAAGCCTGCGCAAAGATGTACAAGCTGGGAATAATGATCCCTTGATAAATGAGGGAACTTAACTTCCCAGAAAGGGGGGAAATGGTCCAGGCAACATTCTCATGAAAGGCAAAGAAAAAGCCTTCACAAGGGCTCACCCGATACCCCAGCACTGGTTTTGGTTAGGTTGCAGTCTTCCCATGGAGATTGCAAAAGGATGTTTTGGTGGGGATGATTTCTGCCCCACTATCTTGGAGGGGAGGCAAACGTGTGCCTAGCAAGTGGGAATAGCAGTACTTGCTGAGCCATGACATGGTGTTAATCTCTCTGTCCTCTTCAGTGAATATCTGCTGGTTTCCATCAAAATGCTCATTACTGTAAAAGGATGGATTTGAAATCTGATTGTGTATGGGCTTAGGGAAACATTGATTGGTGTGATGAACATCTGGTCAAATGACACATAGGCAGAGACACTGCAGTTTTCTACACAATATTACTGCTGAAGAGGTCATACTTTATCTGAAGGGAGTTGTGTTTGAGCCAGTAATGTGTCCATAGGTCTCATGAGTTTAATTTGTGAAACGTGTTACCAGACATTATAAAAAGGCTGCAAATTGATGCCAGGCTACTGCATTTGTTGAGCTTCTCTGGGAAAAGGGCAGCTGTCACCAGCTTCCTGAACTCATCTCCAGCATGGCAACGGTGTCTGTTGGCAAAGGGGGTGGCTTGTCACTCTCTTCTGTTTCCCCTTTTTGCCTCTGCCTGTGGTGTTAACTCCCAGTGAGAAAGGTGAAGGAGTTTTCTGATGTGGGTTTTCTCTGTCATATTTTGGAAGGCTCACTGTGTCTGTTTCAGATCTTGCTCAGATGTAAACTATTTGTTTATCTCTTCACTGGTGTAAAGCACAGGGTTTTATGGATGTAGAATCAGTTCTTTACAACTCCTTAGGTAGAAGGCTTAATCCTCTCTTACGGGTAAGGAAAGGCACACAGATAGAGCTTCAATGACTAACTAGAGGGCTAATTATGAGTAGAGAGTAAGCTTGAGATTAAAAATAAGGTTTGAATTCAGCCCCTTAATGAACAGTCCTAGATCTTGCTGCCTCATTTTATGCAAATGTACAAGTAGCATATGTTTTACACAACAGATTCATCGTGTTGACTCATCGGAAGGAAGAGAAAAGGGACTGTTTCTGTAATACCCACTATCTGCCTTTTGAGATGCACTTTCTCTGTCTCTGTATCTTGAGCACCCTCCTTGCTCTGGTCTCAAAGTACACGTGTGTGTTCATGAAGCCAGATGGAAGTCTATGCAATCACACTTCAAAGGAAGAGGTAAAGGTGGAGAGGGAAGGAGGGGATTTTGGCAGGATGGACCCAGTTGAGGAATCTGCTCCCTTGCCCTGGGAATGGCACAGATGGGAACACTGACAGAGCCTAGACTGCATGTTCTGGGGGGAAGAAGAAAGCCTATAAATTAGGATTTCTTCTTCTCTCTATTTTAACATTTATTTATTTTTCTTCTCTTTCTTTCCCCTCATCCCTCCCTGCCATCAATGGCAAAACTAATGGCATCATGTCAAAATCTGTTAATGCATCTGCTCTGCAGGTTCAGGTTATCAAAAGTATTAGCTAAGCCAGTGTGCAAACACTTGGCGAACATCTGTCTGCCATCACACAAAATACTCTGGGTGGCAGGGAGAATTAATAAACCTAATTGGTTATGAAGAAGTATTAGACGTTGACTAATATCACATTGGAATTCTTCCAGTGTCCCCAAAGCTGTTGTACACACTCTGTCTGTGCATGGACCATGACTGTAAGGGAGTCTAGGAGAGACTTGCTCTGGATTTTCCAAGTCTTAAATATTGATGATTGATGGCATTAATATGAAGTTTGTGCTCCGATATTGCACCATCTTCTCTCTAATGATTCCACTGGTGACGGCAATGGGTGACTTTTCCCAGTACACAGATGTTTAGAAATTGGTCGTGGGCATGCTTTTTATTTCTCCCACTAAGAGAGTATATACTCTCTTTGAGCCTTTTTGCCATGAGTGGCAGAATCTTTGTTTTTCTGGCTAGTAGATGCTAACCGTGACTCCAGTGTAAATCCTTTCCTTCCATCTCCCCTAAGAAATAAACTATAATTATCCAGGCTGAAGATAGGAGAAAGATTCATGAGATAGAAACCAAAGATGAGGTATCTTTTTAGCAAATCGATAGATTTCTGAAGAGTTGAGTGGCACAGTGAGAGCTGTTGAAGGATTGGCAGAGAGGATTAACAACATGAATCTATCCAGCACAAGGCACAGCCACCTGCATTGACTCAGTCTCCTGGCTGCTGCTAAAAAATCAGAACAAGATGAGATAAAAAGACATTCCAAAACTGTCTCCCCTGTGGAGGGTCATACATGGTGGCTGAAAATCTGCGCTCCACAGACTGTACTGTAGACCAGGTTTTTATGTTTTCTGACCTCAGTGAACCATGGCTGCCTCAGGGAAAAGGGGATGTAAGCAGCATGAAGAGGAAGAACTCCCAGGGAAATTGTGAAACAGCAGTCATGAAGAAGAAGCAGCTGTCCTGTGCTGCTGAACAGGGGATCCTACTGTATTAATTAGTTTTCTGCTTCTGGATCACCTGAATGAACTCACTTTCCCAATCTGAAGCAATCTGGGACTTTCTTGCTAGATCCTCCTATACCTCTTCTGTGTGGTTATGTCACAGGTTAGTGACCGGTTCCTCTTTGTGGTCTGAAGCATCTTGTCTCGGCTTAATGGCCTAATGGGAGATGCTGAAGAATCTTTGCTTTCTCCATAAACTGGAGATAGGTGGCAACATTTTGATCCTCACCCTTGGATCTTCACCAAACCTTCATAGCACAGGGACTGATCCCAGCAGGCTCAGTCCCATACCTGGCAGCTCCAGCAGTGATGCTCAGGCTCCAATGAGGCGTCTGCTGTGACACTCCCTGCTTTTGCAAATAGGCTAAGAACACTACCCCTAGACTGAGACTGGTTTTTGGATTTGCTCTCAGCACCCCTGTGGTGGCTGTAGCATCCCTGTGTGTTAGGCCATTCCCCACTGGAGGGGAGCTAAGTCCTCAGGAGACAGCACTTTATGGTCAGCTCCACAGTCAACAATTGCTTGCTTCAACTTTTGCCAGAGCTTATAAGTGCCCCAAAACCATAACTGCTCCTACTCCTGCCCCTCAACACTGGTTTGCATGCTGGGAATGTCTCTGTTCCATCTGGCAGCCTCTCCCGTGGTCCTGGTACTCCCAGTCTCCTTGTCAGGCTGGGCACATAGGGTTCTGCTCCCCAGGTAGTTTTGTTCCTTGCCCACCTGAGTGCTGATGCTATGGTAAAAATAATTCTGCAAGGAAATGAGAGCACTGATTGGGATTTAAATAAAATTTACATAAAACTCTGCCTTGAGTACTAATTAATTAGGTGCTAAAAGCCCCTGAAAAAGCAGGAAGGGGGGCTGGTCTGCCTTGCCACATGGGGAGAAGCTATTAGGAATCATAGACTCATTTAGATTGGAAAGGACCCTTTAGATAAAGTCCAACTGTTAACTCAGTACTACCAAGTCCACCACTAAACCAAGTAAGTTCAAGTGCCTCATACATATGTTTTATTAATGCCTCCAGGGACTGTGACTCCACCACTTTTCTAGGCAAGCTGTGACACTGCTTGACAAATCTGTTGGTGAAGAAATTTCCCCTAATATAACAAGGAAAAAAAATTCCAATCTAAACATCCTCTGTCACAACTTGAGGGTGTTTCCTCTTGCCCTATTGCTTGTTACTTAGGAGAAAAGACTGACCCCCACCCGGCTACAACCTCCTTTCAGACAGTTGTAGAGAGTGAGAAGGTCTTCCCTGAGCTTACTTTTCTCCAGGCTAAACATCCCCAGTTTTTCTCACCTGAAACTCATTGGCAGCCATGGCTGAGGCTGTGGCTGCGGCTGCCAACACTGTGAGTAGCCCACATGAGGAAGGCGGGGAGGGAGCAGTGTTACTTGCAATGCTGTGCTCCCCTTGGCACGTCTTTTGCTGCAGCATTGTCCCTGGAGCTCTGGGCTTTATGGCTCTCAGAACCCTACCTGTGACCCAAAACAGAATTGCAGCCTTCAGCTGTGCCAGAGGAGCCCAGCACCATGGCTGGCCCAGATGAGAAAGGTGGGGAGAGAAATGCTGGGCCAGCGCTGTGCTCCCCTTGCCATGCTCTTTGCAGCACCACTGCCCCTACTGCTGTGATGGGGAAGTGCTTCCAGCCTCATCTGGTATTGTCTCCAGGCCTCCTCCTGCAGGCTGTGCTCACGGAAGAGGCCTTTAGCTCATTGTCTTGTCCAGTACACAGGCAAGTGCAACATCAAGAGGGAGAGCGGCTGTGCAAGTACTTCAGAATGCTCTCTGGTAGCCCCTCGAGGCAACTTTTCCCCATCTATTACAATTATTATAAGGGGAAAGATCTCCTGCATGTGATGACTTACTGGTTAATTAAGCAATGAGATGTACCAGCCTGGGTGATACCAACAATTAACTTGTTCTTCATACTGTCTATGTAATTTAATCTATCTAGGATTTTATAGAATGCTCATGGCTATGGAGAAGCTGAGGGTAGGGAGGCCTTTAAATTTTACTGCAGTTTGTAGTGCTGCCAGAACCCCTTGGCCACCATTAGAAAATGGGTCACATAAATGGACAACAAGAAATGCTCATTTGCTTGAGCCATTTGAAATGGAATTGAACCAGCTTGCTGTGTCAGAGAGAACATTTGATTTTTCCTAGACACATATTGGACTTCTCATGCCCCAGCCAGTCCTCAGAAAATTTCAATGGGCTGGGTTATGATGCTTCCTTCCTCAGCAGGTCCTTACTACTCAAAAAAGTTATGCTGTTTCAGACTGGTTTCTCTGCTTTCACAACCTTTCAGTTTGGAGGACCACGGAGCAGTTTTGATCTTAATGGGTGTCCTCGTGGAGGCTGCCTGCTGGGTCAGGCCCACAGTTTGTCTGGTTCCTGGCCTCTCTGGAAGATATCCCTTTATCTTCTTGTGCCCACCTGAGCAGCAAATCACCTTTCACTTGTACAGAGATTGGCTTTCTTGGTCTATTGGCAGCATACTGCTTGGCTTGCTCAAAGCTAAGAAGACCTATCTTCCTGTGACAATTGAGGGTTTGTTCCAAAGTGGACATCCCGCCCCCAATAGAATTACAAGTATTTAAATCATCTCCAGAACATAATTTTCTCTCCTTGTCCAGTGGTACTCTCAAAGAGTGCAACAGGCTGCTGTGCAAATCTGGAGTTAATACCTTATGTGGGTCAAAAACCTCTCCCTGCTCAGCTTTGATAGCCAATCTCTTTTAGCTTTTTTCTTTCATTTTTCAGAGATGTTTGGAGCTCACAAAATCCACAGGCAGAGGAGAATCCCCTTGTTGTGCCATTAATTTTTCTCCACAGCTGATCANCCATCTGGCAGCCTCTCCCGTGGTCCTGGTACTCCCAGTCTCCTTGTCAGGCTGGGCACATAGGGTTCTGCTCCCCAGGTAGTTTTGTTCCTTGCCCACCTGAGTGCTGATGCTATGGTAAAAATAATTCTGCAAGGAAATGAGAGCACTGATTGGGATTTAAATAAAATTTACATAAAACTCTGCCTTGAGTACTAATTAATTAGGTGCTAAAAGCCCCTGAAAAAGCAGGAAGGGGGGCTGGTCTGCCTTGCCACATGGGGAGAAGCTATTAGGAATCATAGACTCATTTAGATTGGAAAGGACCCTTTAGATAAAGTCCAACTGTTAACTCAGTACTACCAAGTCCACCACTAAACCAAGTAAGTTCAAGTGCCTCATACATATGTTTTATTAATGCCTCCAGGGACTGTGACTCCACCACTTTTCTAGGCAAGCTGTGACACTGCTTGACAAATCTGTTGGTGAAGAAATTTCCCCTAATATAACAAGGAAAAAAAATTCCAATCTAAACATCCTCTGTCACAACTTGAGGGTGTTTCCTCTTGCCCTATTGCTTGTTACTTAGGAGAAAAGACTGACCCCCACCCGGCTACAACCTCCTTTCAGACAGTTGTAGAGAGTGAGAAGGTCTTCCCTGAGCTTACTTTTCTCCAGGCTAAACATCCCCAGTTTTTCTCACCTGAAACTCATTGGCAGCCATGGCTGAGGCTGTGGCTGCGGCTGCCAACACTGTGAGTAGCCCACATGAGGAAGGCGGGGAGGGAGCAGTGTTACTTGCAGTGCTGTGCTCCCCTTGGCACGTCTTTTGCTGCAGCATTGTCCCTGGAGCTCTGGGCTTTATGGCTCTCAGAACCCTACCTGTGACCCAAAACAGAATTGCAGCCTTCAGCTGTGCCAGAGGAGCCCAGCACCATGGCTGGCCCAGATGAGAAAGGTGGGGAGAGAAATGCTGGGCCAGCGCTGTGCTCCCCTTGCCATGCTCTTTGCAGCACCACTGCCCCTACTGCTGTGATGGGGAAGTGCTTCCAGCCTCATCTGGTATTGTCTCCAGGCCTCCTCCTGCAGGCTGTGCTCACGGAAGAGGCCTTTAGCTCATTGTCTTGTCCAGTACACAGGCAAGTGCAACATCAAGAGGGAGAGCGGCTGTGCAAGTACTTCAGAATGCTCTCTGGTAGCCCCTCGAGGCAACTTTTCCCCATCTATTACAATTATTATAAGGGGAAAGATCTCCTGCATGTGATGACTTACTGGTTAATTAAGCAATGAGATGTACCAGCCTGGGTGATACCAACAATTAACTTGTTCTTCATACTGTCTATGTAATTTAATCTATCTAGGATTTTATAGAATGCTCATGGCTATGGAGAAGCTGAGGGTAGGGAGGCCTTTAAATTTTACTGCAGTTTGTAGTGCTGCCAGAACCCCTTGGCCACCATTAGAAAATGGGTCACATAAATGGACAACAAGAAATGCTCATTTGCTTGAGCCATTTGAAATGGAATTGAACCAGCTTGTTGTGTCAGAGAGAACATTTGATTTTTCCTAGACACATATTGGACTTCTCATGCCCCAGCCAGTCCTCAGAAAATTTCAATGGGCTGGGTTATGATGCTTCCTTCCTCAGCAGGTCCTTACTACTCAAAAAAGTAATGCTGTTTCAGACTGGTTTCTCTGCTTTCACAACCTTTCAGTTTGGAGGACCACGGAGCAGTTTTGATCTTAATGGGTGTCCTCGTGGAGGCTGCCTGCTGGGTCAGGCCCACAGTTTGTCTGGTTCCTGGCCTCTCTGGAAGATATCCCTTTATCTTCTTGTGCCCACCTGAGCAGCAAATCACCTTTCACTTGTACGGAGATTGGCTTTCTTGGTCTATTGGCAGCATACTGCTTGGCTTGCTCAAAGCTAAGAAGACCTATCTTCCTGTGACAATTGAGGGTTTGTTCCAAAGTGGACATCCCGCCCCCAATAGAATTACAAGTATTTAAATCATCTCCAGAACATAATTTTCTCTCCTTGTCCAGTGGTACTCTCAAAGAGTGCAACAGGCTGCTGTGCAAATCTGGAGTTAATACCTTATGTGGGTCAAAAACCTCTCCCTGCTCAGCTTTGATAGCCAATCTCTTTTAGCTTTTTTCTTTCATTTTTCAGAGATGTTTGGAGCTCACAAAATCCACAGGCAGAGGAGAATCCCCTTGTTGTGCCATTAATTTTTCTCCACAGCTGATCATTAAGTACAAGGGACCTGCAATAAACCTCATTCTATCCCAGCCTTGGCATACACTACATACCTTGAAATGACAAAAAATCCCCATATGGGAGTCCCTTTTCATCCTTTCCATCACTCAAAGCCAATCATATAGACTCTGCAAATATTTTGCTCAAATTCTCTTTCCCCGCATTTCTCCCTGTACACATCTGTGTCCCCTAATATTTTGAAAGTTCCTCTGTCCCTGGCACAGAGATGTGCCTTTCTGACTTGTTTTTGTGTATGTAACAGAGAGGGATCTGCCCTGATCAACGTATGGATGTGGACCTTTCAATCGAAATCAAGTGGGTAGTCACCCTTTGGCGGGCACATAGTGGATCACCTGAGCTTGGGCCACTGCAGTTTTGGAAAAGATGTGAACAGGGATCTCATGTTTTTTTCAGTGCTACAGAGGTTAATTCCTCTGACAAATTCCAGGTGACATTACATGCTGCTTATCTAACCTTTTCTTTGCAGTAGCACTTAGTTATTGCTATGTTGTTTGGGATTTTTACCAGAATGGTAATGATCAAAGGCCTGGGAAACAAAGTCTAATAATCCAGATTAGAGTCCTTCAGGGCTGGATGTTGTCCAAAGACGGGAAAAAACAGCTGGAGACTGGTTTCCTGGTTTCTTTCCCTGTCCCAGTTCTTATCCCATTTTAACATATTTAAATTGCAAGCTCAGGCTGAGCAAGTGCATAGTTAGCATGGCAGGCTACATATAGTTTTGGAAAATATCATTCTTCCTTGAATCTCAGATGGTTTCAGCTTCCATTTTTGGGTTATGCATTCTACCTTCCAAGTGAAGTGTAAAAACAGAGCTGCTCTGTTCTGAATGGATATTGAAGAGCCCACAGTATCTGTTGTTTCAGGAAGAGTTTGTCCCTTTCTAATGTCCAGAATCTCTTTGTCCTACAATGCACAACACCCCGACAGTCTGTGTAGTGCTGCTGCCATTCTACTGATCACTGCTTCAGGGTTGGAGACACCATTTGCAACATGAATTTGGGATTAATTTATGTGGATATGAAGCTATGCCAGAAAAGTAACATCTCTCCACAACTAGGTGACGTGTTCTGTAACCGAGGTGGAGTGAATGAAAGCAGCTGCGTCTGCATGCAATATTCTGATTTTAAAGTGTTGAAATTATGTCTAGCCTTCTGGATCTTTGGCAAGGTATGCAGTCAAGATCCAGGGCTCATTTTATCTCTAGTCTTACCTTCACCACTGAAATGTTTGAACCCTGCTCAGTAGTATATTATGTTAGAAGCTTGATAAGCATATCTGTAACTAAATAGGTGCATTTCTGAAGAGAGGAAATAGCTTTGAAATATGACTACTTAACTACATATTCCATTGTCTTATCAAATGGGAGGGAACTCAGTCTCTGTTTCTGTTATATTTATCTTGTGTCAGGCTTATATTCAATGTTTCTGCAGTTGTCAGGACTTAGAAGGGCTTTCCTCCTCCTGTCTTCTGAATTTTCTTCCTTTTCTGTCTTTCTCTACATCTCTGGAGACAGTCATAGCTCAAGATAGGATGCAGATCACAAAGTTGCAGAGCTTCAGGTACCTTTGATGTATTCTGCTTACATGCTCAAGATATTTGCTGAGCTTATTCATTTTCCTGCTAGATGTCTGAACCCTTTTTAGGCCTTCTCTCAGGAAGCAAGGATGCTGCCTCCTGGCATCACCTGGGAATCTTGTTTAACAAAGTACAGTTTAATGTAGAAATCCACAACAACGACAGCACTTATGCTCTAACCTCTTCTAATGCCACATTACAACAGTGGCATAATCTGGGTCATAAGTTTGTAATAGTTTGGTGAAGCATCCTGTAGAGCCTAAACTGAGCAACGCTTTTGTGAGTGACTGTGATGACCAGGCAGTAACCTCACTGCCACAGCTGCTCTGATTTATGCCTATACAGAGCAGGACACCTGCCCAAAGCTCCTCGTTGACAGAGGTTAGGATAGTCAGAATAAGATCAGTTCTGCATTGCCATTCTTCCCAGGAGATCTTAGCTGTAAATGTAATTATTTCAGACTTTTTATTCATATTCCCTGTTTCCTTATGTTACCCCTTCTCCTTATCTAGAGAAAATCCATGTATTTCCTCTCAGTGATGGTGAACAGAAAGAGTAGGTAGAGTGATAAAGGCTCACTGCCTACAAAAGAGCTGCATTGTATTTGATCCAATTCAGCCATGTCCCATCATTCTAGCTAAATTACAAGGGAGCTAACTTGTTCTCAACTCTATAAAAAGCTTCAAAACTGCTTTAAGTTCTTGGGTGCTGCTGGTTTTGATTTATTTTTGTTTGTGAATCTAAGATCTTTTTTCATATGTGTTCCCCTACATGTCTTCCAGGTTTAATGTTATTTGAGTAAGATGCTTTAAATATTTTTTAGGTGTTGCTACTGCAAAGAAAGAAAGAAATCACTATCTTATACATGTGATAAATTCAGTATTCAGAAAGTAACAATTCTAAAACTGAAAACAGTCACTATGTTTTGGGGAGCAAACCTGTAGATTCAGGTTGGAAGAAACTCAGGGGCTCATTTAGATCTTGCTCAGGCAGAGTCAGTGACTTACTTCACCTTACTGCCTCATAGACACTATAGCCTTAACTGTAATGCCATCTGAAAAAAACCAGAAATAATAATTGTAATGATAATAAAATAAACACAAATCCATCATCATTATATGCAAATTTGAAGCATTTCCACCAACACTGACTTTTTTCTCTGCTAAAATACAAGCAATATCATCTGCAAGTCGTAAGCCATCTCGTTCCCATTTGATAGCACATTTTTCTAAAAATTTCTTGCATACAGCACCACTAGTTTCAGTCCAGATCTGGTTCTGCATTTTGAGTTGCTGGCAAGTGCTGGGGGCTGAGCACAAAGAGCTCTGTGTTTAGGGAGACGAGCTGTGTGCAGCACATGGCAGCTCTGGGGAGGTGGTGTAGACATCAATACTTAAGGACCCAAATGCAACACTAGTAAATTTGTCCCAGATATCCTGGTCTGTTAGGCCCCTGTCCTAAGGAGTGGAGGAATAAAATCATCTTTCCTCAAGTCAGTGGTCTCACCTCTGCACTGCCATGGCTGCCAGTGCAGCTCCAGCTATTGGATAGGGTCCAGGGATGGAAAGAAGCTGTGGTGATCTCATTCCTGCTCTCAGCTTCTACTGTGTTCAGGCTAAGTCCTTGGGAGAAGATTTACAACAGTATGTAGGTGCCTGCCAGGGTCATACTGACATCTTCAGAAACTCCCAGGCACCCAAGTATGTCAGTAAGTATGCACCTCGTTTAGTCCCTCTCAGCACGATCTTGAATTTATCTGTAATGAGAAGCTACTGGATGCCTGCTGGGACACCACTCTGGGGAATGGAGCTCTGATTAAGCCCAGGGGATCTGAGTGGCAAATGACAAAAATGACGCAGTTCTGGGAAACTGAACTCACCAGAAACCTTTCCCAGCCTCACTAGCAAGATGTCTTACTCTGCCAGGGCTCAGCCCAGCTGTCCAAACACAAAAAAAAAAAAAATCAACCTGTCAGATTTTTTTACTTGCCCAAATATGGATTTACCCTTTCCCCCCTTCCCCCTGCCCCTCTTCCTAATTACTCTGGCCGATAGTCCAGATTTGACACTGGTCAGACAAGGGACAGGTTTTCTACACATCCACATGTCTCTTGGTAACTGAAGTCATGTAGATGAACTCTGTAGCAGGTTACTGTCAAGTCAAAACATACTTCTTACAGACACAAGAATCACCAATGAGTGAAGTAGCTTTACTTCAGCTAAATATGCCATGCATTTAAAATGTCTGTCTTCTATGATAGGATCTTCCAGGCATAGTGATGGAAGGTGTGTGGGCTGTGACTATGCCTCAGCCAGAGATACTGTAGAGATCTAACAGAAACATTGAGAGTTGAATGGATTGGCATGAACAGCACCAGAGGACATTGCAGGAGAACAGGAATGACAGTTGTTGATCACACCTAAGCTAGAAGATCATCAAGATCATACCACATCTTGGAGCTTCTCAAAACACCCAGACTGGGAATAATGCAGAAGAAAGACTGAAGCCATTAAGAGGTAAGATAAAGGACAAGCCTCGAACCATTAAAGATATCCAGGTAAGGCAACTAAAGAGAATCTTTCCTAATAATTCTGAAAGGTGGAACCAAATGAGGAGATAAGCGGGTGGGTTTTCTGCAAATTTTTAAAGTGCACAAAAGACAGATCCAAACCCAGCCTGGCCACCTGCCTGAGACAACACATATAATGTGGTGACACATTATATCCTGTCCCCTGATCCCCCGTCTTTGGAAGGAGTCCTAGCTAGAGCACACTAGCACACACCTGTTGGTGCCTGAGAAGATGCAGACATGAAAGAATGAGTGTGAATGAAATCAGGGGTCTAGAATAAAATCATCTCCCCTGATAAGGTCTCTCATTCAACTCTGCTGCATTAGTTGAAATTTCTGCAAGAGCAGAGCACTCCAGTTCCTAGCAAAGGAGCCAGTGTGAGCTAAACCCCGAAAAGATGCTCTGCAAAAGAAATATGGAATATTCACATGCAGCTTTGTGAAGGTAGGTGTGTGTGCTCCAAAGCCTGTGGTTAAATTAATTCTTAAAGCTCCTCAATTTGACACTGCTTTCCTCTCCATAAAGAATGTAACTGAAGGAGGGATAATTTTCTCTCCTCCTCTGCTTCTTTCTTTCTCTACCACCTGTTCCTACATATGATGTCTTCTGCCATCAAAGACTATACATACTACGTTGAATGAACAAGCCCTGATGCAGGGCTGTAGTCCTGAGGCAAAGGTGTGCAGGGAATATTAAGAAAGCAGTCTATGAATGGAGAGAAACTCTACAAGTTATATAAATCCTTCTTTGTCTTCATTTCCCTGTAAACTCTGGCTCTAACTTATGTGTGAGCTGCAAGACATCTGTCAGATTGAGCACTGCTTCTTGCATATATTTAGTGAGGAAAGAAGGGTTGGGCTAGTGCAGTAACAACAAGCAAAGCCTTCACCTCAGCTAACAGGTGGCTTGTGGCTACTGGCTGGACCCAAAAGCTCATCTTCTCAGGGACAATGGAAATGACTGCAATTTCATCCTTCCTTCTGTCCTTAAGCACTTCAGTGTGCCTGGGTAACAACTGTATCTGAAGTCCCTACACACCTTTCCCTCCACCCCATTTTCACAGAGAGAGTGGGAACACCACCTGAATGTGAAATGGCTTCTTTATTCTTTCTGCTCAGCCACAGCCCTGCTGGCTTCAAGCACAAGCCCTGTTATATGAGGCTACAACTGTAGCTAACAATGGAGCAGTTTGGTGGCTGTATAAAGGAGTCAGTGCTTGAAGGGTGCCTGGATCCTGCCTGTTCTGCTGCCTGCCCACTCTGTACACTGAGGTGTGATGGGGTTGGAGGTGGCAGCTCCAAGGTTTACCAGGACTGGACACCTGCAGGTTTTGATTTGTGTTGTATGTCTGTGTGTTGGCTGGGCTTGGTGTGAAAGCACACCCTTTGCACATGATATAGGTGTGACAGAAAATGTAATGACCCACTGAGGCAGAACTGTGGTCCCCATAACTCAGCTCTCAGTGCCCTATGGTGGCAGTAGGAGATGGTATTTTGGAATAGCATGGGAGCCCAACTGCTCTCAGCAGTGCCTTCACTGTGTACCCCACCAGCACTGTGGCAGCTGGTGAGCAGCAGTTCTGTTGTCACCTTACCTACCAGACTTGGGGAGGCTGTAAAGATTCCTAATATTTTCCTCTCAAAGCAATGACATACACATTTTGCCCTCTCCTTCCACAGTGGTTGCCCCAACCCTTGGTCATTTTAGTTGCTCTTCTCCATGCCTACTCTGACTCTGCACTGCCTTCCTGGGAAGCAGGGACCAAAACTGCCTACCACATCCCAGAGCTGCATGCATCTGAATTTTATATGGTAGCAAAATGGTACAAAGGAAAAGGACTGTAAGGTAGCATCCTGCTCCCCTCAGGAATCAACACCTTCAGCCAGCACTACTCTTGACCCCTCTTCTCACCCACTCCTTGCATTGGACAAAGATATTTTAACCAATCACTTTAACTGTGATATTTTCCCAAACTTTCTGTCCTTATAAATGCAACACTAATCAGGGAAACTTTCACAGGGTATGTGTAAGAGACAGAGCCTAATTTCTCGTGCTGCAGATATGGGGACAGCTCGACTCAAACCTCAGGCTCCTCTCCAAGCAATGCAGTGAAGGGAGCATGAGTGGATGCATCCTCAAGGAATATGCAGCCACCTCTGGGCAGGAAACTACAGCAGCAGGGTGTGGTGAACCAGGGAAGCGTGAAAGTGAGGGCTGCTGCTAATAGAAGTGGCTTGGGGAAATTCTGAGACAAACTAATTGCATGAGTTAGCAGTCATCTCATGGGGAACCTCTCCTAAAACAATCTTGCAGAGTGTCCATCAGATGGTAGTTCTGATGACTTTGCTGAAAGGTCTGCTATGAGGCAGAGGAGCAAGAATGGAGGAAGAACGAAGGACTTCCCTGACTCTTTTCCTGAGTGTGAAATGCTAATTCTAGATAACTTTGGATTTTAGTGTAGAAGAACAAAATATCTAAAAATAAAATGTCCCTTCACAAGAGCCATACTCTGTTTAGAAAGAATTGTAGCATTTAGAAACTGCATTTATTCTCCAGCATTTGCTAACTGGACCGTGGCAGGAGTTCAGAGCATCCTTTTCCACTCATAATACAGCTTCTAGCACTGTCAGTGCAGTCTTTTGTGGGGGGATTTGTGGCATGGCAGGACTGAGGCATCCTGTGCTCAGCTCCTGAGGTATGTTTGGGTCAAATGCACGCTGTCTCGGAGGCCAGAATACCCCTCAGAATGATGAAACAGTCTGGAGAGCATATTTGCCCATTTTTATCCTGGTACTTTAGCTGAACTCACTTCCATAGCAGAGACAAGTAACTTGAGCCTTCTGAGTCTTAGTGTCACCAGCTATAAAAACAGGGTTAATATCAAGCTTACCTACTTTCCAGTGAGTTGCAGCTAATTAGAGTTAGCGTTAGTTAATGTTTGCACAGCCTTGGGATGTGAAAATGGTAATATCATGCTAAGTATTACTCCTGGTGCCTAGACACCATGATTCTTCATAACCAGAGCAGTCAATTAAATTAGCTGGAAGTAGAGAGATACAGCAGTGAGGAAGGCAGAGGAGATACTAACTTAATACTGTATGCATGATGGCCTGCAGCTGCAGAGGGCAGGGAAAGCTCTGTTCCTGCTACTAAGGGAGCCAGACAGACAGCTCTGTTTGTGTAGGAGTGCAGATGTTCCCCAACAGCTTTGGGCTGCACTGCAGCAGTCCTCTGGCTGAGGAAGGGAAGGGTCATTTCCTGACAGATTTATGGGATAGAGGGCTCTGTTTAATCCTCACATGGCTCTTGCTCATAATGTGTCGAGGATTCTGATTTCCTGTGAGGTCTTCTGGACAAAGCAGAGCAGCACTTCCCAGAGAGTGAAGGCCAACTCTGCCTCATGTCTGTCAGCTGGCAGCACCCCTGGTGGGCAGTAAGGAAGACTCATCACAGTGGGCAGTACAGGACAGTGTTTCACCAGCCACAGTGCAGAACAGCACTGGGCATAACACAGCCTGATAGGTACACCATCTTGAACAGGGGATCCATTTCACCCATGCCAGCTGCGGGCACGGAGCACTCAGGGACTGTGGGAAAAGTAGAGTGGAACAGAGCCACCTCTGTTCCCAGCAAGGCACTGCGCTGAAGGGAAAAGTCATTGGACTTGCTTGAAGCACAAAAAGGGGAATGTAGAAGTGTGTGATGCCATTTCCCAAACCTGGATTTTGTCCAAGACACTTGGATTAATACCATATTTTTTGGTGATTGATCAGGACTGACTACCTGTGTCAAGACCACGCCTTGCAACCTTTCAACAGCCATTCCCAGCCATGCAGAAGTCTGACCACTTGTAGAGGTGTGACTCACCAGGAAGGCAGAGGGAGGATTGTCACACTGGATCACCAGCACTGTTTCTTACAGCTCCCCAGTGCTAACTTACGTATTAGCTGAGGATTTGGCTAGAGCTCCTGGCCAGCTTCCATACTCTGCAGTTGCATTCTGCTGCCTTGAAATCCCTCTCCTCACACACATGCACGTGCATAACCCATAGTTTAAGACGGACACAGAAGCTGTCACTGCTTTCTGTCCAAAATTTCTGCATAGTGGTGGAGGTGGCTTATCCTTCTCAGGGACATACTCTATTTCAGTGCCACAAGACATGAATTATGTGCCTGGAAAGGTTATAAAAACACTTTGGGACCCTTTGGAAGGAAGATGCAATCTTGAGATGAAAAGTGGTATTAAAATGTCACCCTGTTTGACTTCTGGCATGATCAGGGCCTCAGGCTTGGACTAGGGAGAGGTGTCTTCGTGATGCTGGGAAAGATTGCCGACACTAAGCATATTCCATTTATGAAGTCATAAAGATGTCTGTACTGGGTAACTGATTTAGGATTTTGTTCCTCCTTTCTCCTCCTTTCCCTGTCCTGTAGTTTTTCTTCAGCCTCTTCCTCCTCCTCACACTCTGTTCTCCTCCCAAAGACGCCAAATATCTCCTGCCGTCAGAATGCTTATTCTCCCCTTTATTAGAATGATTGATTAGTTTTTGTCTAGTTGCCTCCATAATTAAGTGCTGCATGAAAGAATATTTTTATAAGTAACCGAGACAGTTGCTCCCTCTGGAGCTGTTGGGAGCATGGTACAGGTCTCCATCGGCTTACAGGCAGAGAAGTGGGTGTCCTGCATGGAAACGCCTTCACACCCAACCCCTGACACAGGTGCTGCATGCCCAAGCTGTGCTTGTAGCTGGGGCATGTACCTCCCCAACAATGCTGTGTGCACATGATGATCCCTTTGGATTCATTTGTGGGCTGCTACAGATATTCCACCCAATGTGTGTGTGCACACAGACACAGACTCAACCCCAGCTACCCTGTCCTATGTAGGTTTGTACACTCCTGACCCAGGACTGAGCCTCTGCATACCTCCAGCTTGTCTTTCTCATTTCCCTGACTCAAAACCATCAGACTAGTCCTTTCCTGTCTCTGTGTACCCCCGGATAAGTTCCATATTAAAAGAAGGCTTTTGAGGGAGGGCTGAGTAAGGGAAGAGGTCATGAGTGGAGAAGGGATGTTAGACAGCAACAAAGCCCAAAGAACACCCCACCCTTCCTATAAATATCCCAACAGATCCTCTGCTTCCTAGCAGCACTAATGAGGCTCAACAGGAGTGATGGAGGGCAACAAAGGAATCACTGATGAACAATCAGAAATGGTACTTGGCTGCTAATCGGACTAATGAGCTGCTTTGCATAAAATGAGAGGGAGGGAGGAAGATGAGCAGATGGGCTCTTGGAGGGAAGGCCAGTGGCAGCAGGAGCGCCAGGAGGAGTGCCCTGCAGCATGGAAGCTCTGGCTGCTGTCTCTCTACTCCTTCCTGGCAGGAGACACTGACCATGAGAGGGCCAGCGCTGGGCAGCTCTGCCAGAGTGGCTCAGGCACAACTGAAAGCCTGGTGTGAACCACGACTTATCACAACATGCCTCAACCCACATGGCAGTTCTTGTATCATCCTTGTGCATCAGAGAGGTTAATCCAATCATCTGCTGAGGAAAGGGGGGACACGTCTTCCGTAACTTCAGTGGCCAAGACACAGATATGGGGAACTCCAAAGTACCGTTCATGCTACTCTTAGAGATAGATACCCAAGTCAGAGCTGAGGTGTCAGACTCTGAAAGTGTGTTTACCACGGAGGGCTGGATTGACACTCCACTTGTCTAGCTTCTGAGAGACACCAGCTGACCAGCTCATCAGGCACATACCCTGGGGGTTATTATCCCCATGAAGGGGATTAGCATCTCGTTCCCTACTTTTTTCCAGTAGGAACCGGGGTCCCGTTGTAAGCGAGAAACTCAGGTTCCACAGTGAATTAGCAGCTGCGTTACTGGAAAGCAGGGTACAGGAGAAAGAGCAAGAGACAGACATATATTGCAAAGAAGATATGCTAGTCTGTGCCTCTGTCAGCCATGTATAGGCAAGCGATAGCCTAATCCCAGCCCACATCAAAATACTGACAAAGATTTTGTGATTTAAGGGACTTAAATGCCTGGTGCATTCCAGTAATGTGTGGCAGGTACACAAAGAGGATTGAGTCACTTCCTTGGTACATTAGTACCATTTCTACTATGCTTGCTAATGGGAGACTGGACAGACTATGGTTTCCTGTTTTGCTTCCTACACCTGACTGCTGATCCTTCAGCATTGCTAAGTGAGAGCAGATCTACCATCTCTGACATCTTATTTCAGACCTTGACCATTTTTCTGAAGCTGTGGGCAACCGCAGAAGTTATGATCTCTATTGCAATCCAGACAAGCATCTGCTAATAGCTGTCTGAGGTCTGTTAATGTGTTTCTCTTTCACAGAAGCTCCCAGAACAGCCAGAAAATTGTGACGACTGTGCAGCAAGAGCAGTAGGTTAGAAAGGCTGCAGCATTGCTCTCGTTTGAATTCAGCAGCAGATGCTATAATTTATCTTGCAAATGGAACTGTAAGAATGATTTTCTGCCTCGCCTCCATAATTTGTTGGCACTTTACCTAGGTGCACAGCTGTGGATGGGGTGTCCTCACAATAGGGAGAAGGCACTGAGCTCTCTGCCTGCTTACCAGCTTGTACTGGGAAAAATGATCACGGGCTGGGTGCAGCTCCTCTAGCAAAGAGGAGTTGATGGAAACCCTATTTCCCCTAGGGCAAGCTGTGTGCAAGGCTGTACACTGACTCCCACTCCTGATGCTTCTCCAGTGAAAGGGACATCTCTAGCATGAGATGGACCTAGAGAACCAGTTCTGTATTCTGAGAAGCCTATGAGCTACATAAAGCCACTAGATATTCAGATGCTTCTCAAAGTTTTGCAGGGAAAGTGAGCAATGGAAAGGGATAATTTACTTCTGGAGAGATGAGAATTACAGTGCCATGTTGTCTTGAAGCCAGCCAGTTGGGATGCCCTCAGTGCTGGGCTGGGAGAGACTCCATGCTGTGTGAGTGTCCACAGGACAGCCATGCTCCATCTCTCCTTAGACCTTTTCCAGCTGCTGCTTTGCCTCTCCAGAGTCCTACATATTGAACTCCAACCTGTGAACTCCCTAATTTGAGCCCAGGAGAACGTGATACCTATACCTAGGATGGTATAACTATCTCCTAGCATGGAGATCTGAGTAGTGAGGCTGATCACTTACAGGCTCTTTGTGCTGCTTGTGGGATATTCAATCCTGTCACACTTGTCAAGTCTGCATGCCTAGAGACCTGCACTCTGGCTTACTGTGAGCACCCCTCTGTCACTGTAGTCCTCCTGTAGCCTTCCAAGGACTGCTGAAAATGCTTCTCCAGGACCACCTTCTGGCAGCTCTGCAGAGCCACATAGAAGTCGTGAAGAAAAACCCTGAAGATTTTCTCTGCATGAAGAGTACTGCAAGGAAGAGAAGTAAAAAACAATATGCTTGGCTCAAAATCCAGTTCCCTTCTGAAATGGCCACCATGCTTTTCTGAAGCCTTATCAAAGAAAGAAATCTACCTCTTTGTTAATGTGACGTTATCCTTAAGGACTGTAGTGACATGAGGCTAGAGAAGGACAGATCCTCACGGATGCACAGATGTAGTTATATAAATCCTGTGTGTCCCAAGAGTGTACAAGAGAAATCCATGATAGATGACTGGAGCAGAACACAAAAACACAATAGACAAAATGCAACATGAGTTTAGCAGTTATGGTTGTCACTGCCAGTGGCATTGGATTAGGTGGGATGAAAGAAGGGCCGGAGGCCAGTCTGTAGCACTGAGGAGGGGAAGCATTGCAAGGCAAAACTGCAGAGAGTGATGGGAGGATGTTGTCCATGGCCATCGGTCTCTGTCTGGTCTGCTTTCTGTAACTGCTTTGCCAGCTTCAGGCTGTGATTGGCATTTACTGCCAGCCCCTTCCCTGGAGTGAAGAAAGGGTACTGCTATCCAGGCCTAACAATTATGCACATTTTTCCCTTCAGGATCCAGAGGTGCTAAGATTGCTCCCCCGGAGCACAGTTTTGTAACCTGTTCCCCTGCTGCTGATCCTGGTATCAGAATCTGAGAGCCACAGGTACTTGTTTTCTCTAGCTATTGGCACATTTCAGTCTCAACTCCATATTTCTTTTCCCAAAAGTTAGTCAGAGCCAAAATGAGGAGGAAGGACACCAGACAGACCTGCCCAATAGAAATCTTCACCAGCAAGTCCTTTCATAGTCTGGCACTTAAAATACAGGACAGGGTGGTTGTTGATGCCCTAAGTGAGTTCAGTGGAGCTAATCACTGAGCAATACCTTCCTTTCAGCTGATAAAAGCCCTCCTGTTTCCTCTGTGTAACAGGCTATTATGGCTGAAGGATGCTGGGTTGGGGGTTTTTGTTCGTTTGTGGTTTTGTTTGTTTGGTGGGTGGGTTTTTTGTTTTGTTTTGTTGGGGTTTTTTTTGTTTTGTTTCTATTTTCTTTAGATTTTGTTTTGCTAGTGCTGTTTTTAGTTGGGGAAGAAATTGTCTTCGCTGAAACCACGGTGGGCAGAGGAGTGTCTGTCATGTACCCATGGCCATGGAGCTGTTGTACTGACTATGTTTATTCCATCTGTATGATTATGCTGGGTCTTGGCAGCTGAGCTGCATCTGCAGAATTCCTCAACAAACACCTGGAGATATTACTCTGGAGATAGTTTTATCATTAGACATCTGGATGGAGGTCAGGAGCTGCAGGTTCAACAACTTGTATCACAAACTCATTGCAACTTTAGACAAGGTTTTTAACCCTTTTGCAATTCATTCTTGCCTCCCCTCTGCAAAATAGATACCTAAGTCTTTCTCTTACCCATTTGGATTACAAAATGCATAACTGCCTCTCTTTGTGCTCCTGAGCATTACCATACCACAGAGAGATAGTTTTAGTATTACAGCTCATCATTTTTAGTAAGTGATGATCCAGTGATGCTCTTTGCAAGAGGGTGAAAGCTATGTTTGGAGTCCTGTTCCAGTTCTTCTCATATCAGTATTTTCTGTATCTCTTCAGCTCCCTCTCCTGTTTCATATTCCTTTTTTTTCCTCTTGAATTCTTTCATGCCATGCTGCTGTGGTAAAACTGCTGCCATGGAGCACCTCAGCTTTGACATACATGTATGTGAGAAATAGGAGGTGATAGTTGGAAACAAAGTCCTCTATCCTTGGATGAAAACTGCAACTTCTTATTCCAAAATCTGCAGTCAAGAATGATTTTAACCCTTAAGTTCTGTTGCGGGCCACATTCATACAGCAAAGCAACATCATGGAAGGGCAAAAAACCACAATGCACCCAAACCTTCACAGATATTTGGTCTGCAACAGGTACCTACACTTTCCTTGGAGCTCATTCTGCCATCTATGGAGACATCTGTTTCCAGGAGCTCTGTAACATCTGAGCACTTACACACATCAAATAGGAAATTTACAAATTTACGAATGCACCCAATTGAGGAAAGGGGTCTCTGTAATTATCTTTCACTTCACTGGCATACCTAACAGGGAAAGTCCTATTTCTCTGGTAGATTGCTCCAGCAGAAACACCATAGGATATGTTGCCATGGAAACAAAACCTTTTCCTTCTCGTATTTCAATAATGTGTTGGAGGTTTTTGGGGCCTTCTTCCTTTTTTTGCTCTGCTTGGCCCTTCAGCATTTACTGTGCATCATATGCTGGAAGTGCAATGCTCTTATTCTTCAAAAACCAAACAAAAAACAACTCACAAAATTGTTCTTCCATCTAAACTGACTCTCTGCCATCCTTCCCTCTTACTCATTGTCTCTGCCATTTAATGGCTTTCTGTGACAATCTAACTCCAAATCATCAATTTACTTTGTGTGATACAAAGTTCCTTTGCCTGTGCCCAAAAGCTCTCCCCAAGGGCAAGGGAGAAGTCCTGCTGCCGTGGGCCTGTCTTGCAGATCAAGTTTTTCCCTGTTACACAATGCAGTTGAATGTCTTTTGGGGTATCGGGGGTGAGAAGGAAGGAGGTGTAAGCTTTTCCACTCATGGGAAGAAAGTGATGAAATGTGCTTTCACAGCAATGATTTTCATCTCTGCAGATTCAATGCCTTGCAGCCTCTGCTGTGAAACCTACAACCACAGCCTGCTTGCTTCACTGCATAGCACTGGGTTGCACTTGCTTATTGGAGTCTTGGTTGTTGAATTGCATAACAGATGAAAGAGGAGATCTAGGAGCAGTCAAGCTCTGAGAAGACAGTCCTCACTATGCTGTGCAGCTGCCTGCTTCCTTTCATGTCCTACAGTTCACTCTAAACAATGTATGTCCCACGGCAGCTCCTCCCTTGCAGCCCACAGGTGACTCGCAGCTTGTGAAAACCTTTTGAAAAGCCTAGCAAAAGGTCTTATGTTGGTGGCCATCATGTTACACCCCCTCTGAATTTGTGGGCTGCATTTCAGACAAAATTATTATGAGCACACTCACCAGTCACAGCTTCCCTCCATTCTTTCCCTCCAGAAGGACAGTTTTGGGTACCTCTGCCTTTACGTACTAAAGCTGACTACAAAGGATGTGGTGTGTTTGTGTTTTGTTGCTTCTGAGTGTGTGGGAATAACTGTCAGTCCTAGAAAGCAAATAGTGTTTTCTAGATGGTTAAAAAAAAAAAAAAAGAAAAAGGCAATTTATTTGAATGCAGCAGGGGTTTGGACAGCTCTGAAGGCATTCTCTGACCCTCCAAAAGGATAAGCTAGGACACGCAAAAGCGTGAGAGAATGCCCAGGTTTACTGCATTTGACTGTCATGAATAAGAAAGACTGCATTGCATAGCTGAGATACTGAGGTGGGATGACACGAGTGCAGATAACCAACAACCAGTCTTAATGAGTGTTGGGCCTGCTGCAGAAAGAGAAAAGTAAAAGGAGGGGTTTCCTATGAATCAAATTGTTCCTCTTTGGTAGTTTGGGAACACATGCTCTAAAATCAGTCATCAACCACCATCACTAACTCCCATAATCTACTGCAATTGCCCCACTGCAGGAGAAGGGTCAGAGGGGAAGATTACGAGACCCCAGTGAGTGCACTGCTGGAAGGCTTAAGATTGCAAAACAAGTGTGGCTTCCTCCCAGGGAAGATTAGTCTCTTCTGTTTCCTTATCTGTGTTCTCAAATAGGATTCAAGTTGAGCTGTCTATTTGTTTAGGAGACCCCTAACTTGTGCTAGAAAAAGGTTCTAATGGGTTCAGAGTTGGTGGAATTCCCTCAGAATCAATGGAAAATATTGTTCCCAAGGCAAGGGCATGCTTCGGGAGGTGTCTTCTTTCTGGGGAGCAGAACCACAACCTTGAAGTAGTGGAAGACTTTGGCTCTCCGGGTCCAAATGATACAGTGTGCTAAAATATACTCTGAGTTCACAGCTTAACAACAGAATTGTCAGCCACCAAGGGAAGTGCTTGAGATTTAACCATTATGCAATTGCACTCTAAACTCATAATTACTTCCAGCATTTCCTTCCAAAGATGCAGGGCTGAACAGTGCCTCTTATTTTGTAGCAATTACTGATAACAAATGGTTTAGCTCAAGCTTAGTAAAGATACTTTTAGTTGAAGCCTCTATTCTTCCACTGTGGACTGGGACTTAATATTTTTGGCTACAGCCCAGAAAGGTGACATTTTGAAGTATGAATAAAACTAGCATAAGAACTTGCAATTGTGCAAAGACAACTAAGATCTACAATTCCTCTAATTCCTTCTGTTGTCTGCTGTTTTTTCTCATGATCTGTACTATTTCTGTTTGCTTAAACAGCCAAGTAAAGAGGCAAGAGCCATCTTTCTGTTACAGTTTTATCTAGTGCCTCGCACAAGAGCTGTTGGGGACTGTTGATGGGGGATGTGGAGTGGGGCTCTACAAGCAGAAATGAGACTACTGCTGTGATGAGACGAGCAGAGATGGACTGCACAGAACTGAGAGGGTGGTCCCATGGGAAATATAATCATCACACTGGTGCCAGTCACAGTTAGTAGCACTGGGGCTTAAATCCCCATCATCATGGTTATCAGAGCTGGCAGGAAAAGGGAGCAATTTAAGCAGATGGAATATCTCTAATCTTCCTAGTAGTTGTATTTGTGCATTGCTGCCATGAGGGCAAATAATCTGGGCATCTAAATCCCTTGTCTACACTTGGAGTGTATCCAAATGGATGTCAAGGCAAACAATCACAAATCCTGGCTTGGACTGTCTACTCTTGAGGCCTCCAGCAATGTCACCAGGCTGGGTGGTTGTGGATTATGATCCCTGCCAAATGTACACAGGGCTTACTCTGAATGTGTCCTTTGGAGCAGAGATCCCCTCCTAACACAGCTTTTAGGAGCTAACCCCTGTGCTGGCACACCAGCCAGTCTGCAGCTTCGTCTTGCAGTGGAAAGGGGCTATGGAACCGATAAAGAGCAAGAATTTGGGACAGATGGGAGAGCGTGGGTGACAGCCTCTCCCATGAGATTTTGTATACATACCATTTTTCTCAGGGGAGGGTCTGGGCTCTTCAGAAAGCAGCAATGTGAGGCCGTGGGGGCTTGGCAGGGCTCCTCTGAGGTGCTGACATGCTGTGGCTGTTCTCCGTGGCTGCCTGGCTTCTAGGGTACAAATCAGCAGAGCTGCGTGGCGTGGGGTAAGAAGGCAGGCTGCTCTCTGGGCAAGAGGGCAGCTGCCTCTGGGTGCAGTCTGACTGTAGCAGTAGCAGACAGTGGATGCTCCACTTAGGGGTGCATCCTCCAGCCACTGAGCCCAACTCAGCATCCTGGCCCCTTTCATTCCAGAGCCCATAGCTCTCACACTGCTGTCTCAGAGATTAACTGGTTCCTGCTTCCCTACTGGTCCAGAGGTTGCCTCCTATTCCTTCCCAGAGCAGCCCCAGCCCACCTTGCTTCTGTATATCCCTCCTAACTCCTGCAGAGCTGCCCAACTGATACATGAAGTTTGCCGTCTCCCGTCCCCGGCCGCCTTTTTTTCAAATGTGTCCCTTTTTTCTTCTTTTTCCTCAGTGAAAATTCCTGCTGCTTAGTGTGGCTGCTCCAGCCACACCTCACCTGCTTCCCCAAGGGAGCAATTGCTCCAGTGCATCCTGCAGCTGAATGCTGGAAGCACTTGGCCAAAATTTCTCTTCTGAACAAATCAAAGACCACAAAAAGAGATGTGTCTAGGGAAAAGTTGACTTATGCTAGTCTCATTGTTGTTGACTTCTACTAAGGGTACGGTAATTTGGTCTTCCTGTTTTTTTATAACTCTGTCATGCATTTGTTTAAAAAAGGAAGGGTTTTTGGTGGAGGAGACCAAACTAATTAGGCATTTGAGCAAAGTTTGAGAGAAGATACTGGTATTTTGAAAGTTAATTTTGGACACAGATAAATTTTGATTTGGGTGATTTTTGAATAGGACTTAAAAATACCAAAAAAATTGCTAACATTGCTAAAAAAAGTGACCTTGCTGAAAACAAGAAAAATGGGAACATCTTTTCAGAGTGATTAAGTAACTCCAAACTGTAAGATAGGTCAGTTTGGAAAGAATGAAAAGGGTTAGGCTAGATCCAGAATAAACTACTTTGCTTAAAATCTGCTTTAAAATATTGCTCTGGGTTGAATCTTATTGAAGGTTGTATAAAAATAAATAAATGTCTCCCTAGCTCTACTTTACACAACACTGAGAAATGCTAGAGGTGGACTTGCAGACTTTTGAATGGAGACAACCCTATTTTTGTACAGTACAGAAAGAAAGAGACAGCCACGGCACAGCTCACAGAATCTATAACCTCTAAAGAAAAGAACAGAGGGAAAAAGAAATAGAGTGAGAAAGGATATGTCCTGTCAGCAAAAAGGAAGTCTTTGTAATATATATTTGTTTTTTGGTGATATGTTTTATTAACAACATTTTAACCACTGTTTGGGCTTGTTAAAACACCAGTTTTATACAGATTTAACTAAATCGGTTTACAAAACAATTGAATTAAGTCAGGCAATATCTGAGAGCACAGGCACCTACATCATAAGTGTTTATATTGGCTTAGCTTTTGCCAGTAAATCATCCTTCCTTTCCTGCCTAGCTTCTTCTCACAGCAGTCGCTTGATTGCATTGCAGCTGGCTTTGTCTCCCTCTCGCCCTCTGGAATTTGACCCCACCCCCTGCAGCAGAACAGCCATAAGCTGCAAGGACAGGTGCAATGAAGGCCTGTTGCCCTGGTGGTTCCTGAGGAGGGCGAACTGGCAGAGGGGACGGCTAGCAGCTTTGCAGATGCAATGCCTGCATCACCTCAGAAATGCAGCTTGCAGCTGACTATGGTGGAGCCCTGGCTCACCCAACAGCTATTTTAGCTGCAGGAGCTCAGACCCAAGCAAAAGGGTTGTGGTTTTTTAGTGGTTGTTTTTTTTTTCCTAGAAAATGAGCAGGGCGTGTGAGGATGCCATTTCTTCATGTTTTGCCCCTGTGCCGGCTCATTCCCTCCTGACCTAACACGTTCTGTGAAAATGTCTCTTTGCCTAGGTCCCAGTGATACTGTTGTTTGACAGTTTCCTTTGCCTCTTCACTGACTACTAAAGCACGGGCCATAGAAACCTGCAGAGCAGTGAGAGTCCCTTGGAAACCAACCTCTGTTGGTCAACATACCTGACGTTTTTGTACCTTCCTGTGCTTTACTTGTAGCAGGACCCGCATGTCAGCAGGTGACATGTCAGCCTTGACCTATGGCTCATGCATAGAGGGGAAGAGAGTGGTCAGGGTCTGTGGTGGAGACATGCAATTCCCAGTACCTGTCATGGACAATCTCCTGCCTGGCACTCAGCATGTCCTTTGGTGCATCGGTGAGGGTGCTGCCCGTGTCCAGATCTTCACCCGTGATGTTGCTGTGTGGAAAAACAGGGAGCAGAGCTTTCCTGCAGGATGACAAGCGCACACCTGTTAAAAACCACTTGTGTATGCCTTCAGTGGGGATGGAGGAACATGTGAGCCCCAACCTGTCGTGACTCTCACCAATGTCTGGGGAACATTACTTTTGTAGTGTCAATTCTGCAGTGACCAGTTGCAAATATCCCCTGCAGTGCAGGACTGGTGCCCCAGGGATGGGGCAACCCTGTATGTACCTGGCATGGTACGTACACACTGGAGAACGAGACGCTGGAAAGCAGTGCTGAGGAAATAGACCTGGGGGTCCTAGTCAATGGCAAGTTGAACATGAGCTAGCAGTGCCCTGGGAACCAGGAGGGCCAACCCTGCCCTGGAGGCATCAGGAACAGCATCACCAGCAGGGCAAGGGAGGGGATTGTTCCCTCTGCTGTGCACTGGGGTGGCCTCACCTCTAGTGCTGGGGGCAGTTTTGGCTGC
>VWZV01005824.1:368918-513035 GCA_013397155.1 Irena cyanogastra
GGCGGCGCTGCGCGGAGCCGTGCGCGGCCTCGCCCGGCGGTGCCGCTCCCGTCCCTTCGGTCATTCCTGGTTCGCGCTTCCCCGGCCCGCGCCTCGCCGCTGCGACTGGCCAGGATGCTCTCGCTCACTAAGCCGTCCTTCTCAATCTGGTACCTATCAAGCTAAATGAGGCATAATTAGGAATAATTATGACATGACATGGTCTGGAATGAGAAGCAGATGGGGCTTCCCCCAGGATGCACCAGGTTGGATTTCAGGGACGAGAGAATGGGGACAGAGTGAGGACACAGAGCAGTCTGTCATGGTTTCCTACCAGTTGTCACCTCCGCTGGCAAGGGCTGGGGACACTGTCCCAGCCAGCAGGGTGCTGCAGCAAGACCTGTGGTATGGGGACGGTGCTGGGAGACATCTGTCTTGGACACACTGGCTGCTCTGTAGTGGCTTTATTCAATCTCTGTTAGAAGAGNCACGGGCAGGCACTGATCTCTTCTCTGTGGTGACCAGTGACAGGACACAAGGGAATGGCCTGAAGCTGTGTCAGGAGAGGTTTAAGTTGGGTATTAGAAAAAGGTTCTTCACTCAGAGGGTGTTTGGGCACTGAACAGGCTCCCCAGGGCAGTGGTCACAGCACCAGCCTGACAGAGCTCAGGGAGCGTCTGGACAATGCTCTGAGGCACAGGGTGTGACCCCCGGGGATGGTGCTGTGCAGGTCAGGAGTTGGACTCAACGACCCTTGTGGGCCCCTTCCAACACAGCGTATTCTGTGACTCTGCGACCCAACTGGCAGCCGAACCCGCCGTCCCCTGGGGCTCTGCGGGGCCTTGCTGTGGCCCAGGGCAGCCGGACACGCCGGGGCTGCTCCGCGGGGCCGCGGCCCGTGCCGCCCCTCANCTACCAGTTGTCACCTCCGCTGGCAAGGGCTGGGGACACTGTCCCAGCCAGCAGGGTGCTGCAGCAAGACCTGTGGTATGGGGACGGTGCTGGGAGACATCTGTCTTGGACACACTGGCTGCTCTGTAGTGGCTTTATTCAATCTCTGTTAGAAGAGTGAAGCAGCACCTGAGTTTGGCCATGTGTGCTGTCCCTCTGACTCTTCTTCCTATGCAATATCAGTAGCATATGGAGTTTTTCTCTAGGAAGTAGGTGGAAGAGAGAGAAGAGAGAAGTATTGGCTCTTTGGTACAGGCAGAAACCTCTGGTGCTGAATGGTTGAAGCCAGGAAGGTGTTTTCACACATCCTTTGTGTGCCCTCTGAAGGACCCTCAGCTGCTCTGTGTTGTAGGGTGGACTGGGAAATGACACGGCAGAGATGCTGGGAGCTGCTAAGAAGAGGGATATTTAAGGGAAGCAGCCTTTGGCTCTTCAAGTCAGATGCTCCTTTGAAAAGGCATAAGGAGGAGGCCCCATGTTTCTGGCACATTTATTTACCCTGATGCCTGTGCAGGAGCAGAAGGGAATGTAGGTTTAGACTGGAGATGTGTGGCACAGTGGATCCACACGGATGTGTTGTGGAAGGGTAAGAGTATAAATTGTCATGCAAGCATCCATTTCTCATTGAAAACCAATGTCATCCACAAGAAAATCCAGGACTAACTAAGGAAGCTATAACCACTCTCTTTTCCCATTACAATAATATGACATGTTGGAAGGCTTTTTTCCTGGCATTTTGTTATGCTCATAACAAAAATCTGGGTACATCCCCCTGAGGAGAGAGCCAAACCTCAGCACACAGAGGTGGTGCTGTCAGAGGGTGAAGTTCAACACCAGCTGAAGCACTGCTTTCAGGTGCCTCTCTGGCTGCCTCGCTGTCAGGAGCATGGGGGCAGCCTAGCCCACGTCTCGATCAGGTTGTTGGGAGTCAGGACACGTGGCAACAGAGGAGCACTGCACTGCTGTCCCCTTCACCTGTCCTCTGCTCTCCAGCTCCCAGGCATGCCCCCCAGGCAGTACCTGACATACAGAACTGGCTTTCTTTAACCCCTTTCTGCGTGACCTTGGCTGCAGGGAAAGCATCCAGAGGGACAAGTTTCTTCCTTTCCTGCGAGGGTAAATCTTGCTTGCTGCTGAGAGGCATTTTTCACTTAGTCTTTCAAGCAGCCATTCTTTAAGCTGTTCCTGCTTTTAGTTACTGTAAGTATAGATTTGCTGTTTCCACCAAGAAGCCTTTTTTCTTCTGAGAAATAAAGGCAAAGCAAGAATTTCCAAAGAGTTTTATGAGAGATGGATAGGTGCACCCAAGAGTACTCAGGAGCTGCAGACTGGTTCTTCTTGGACACACACTCATCCTGTGTCTGCTTCTGTTCCGCTAGTGTTGCTTGTGGCATCTCCAGCACCTGGAGATTTCCTGGAGACCTCCGTGATTGAATTCAGCCTGCTGACCACTACTCTCACCCCCTTAGCGTAAATTAGTTAGTGTTGGCTCTTCCTGCTTGTTACAAGGTGTCTGCCATGTCTCATATGTAAACAAACAGCCCAGTTCAACAGTGGATTTGCAAAATAATTCCCCCTGAGGAGCTGCCTTTGTTCTGTGATAGTGATGGCTGTAGGTTTTTAGTTTCCTGGGGCTTGGAAGCTCTGGCTTTACCACAGTTGATGGGCTTCTTGAGATCTTTCCTGACAGTGAGAATGAAAACCAGTATTTCTGATTTTTCCTCTGCAGGGAATTTTCAAGATGAAAGTAAAGAATTACTTCTGGAAAATCAGTCTTGTCATCTCAGAGTTCTTTAGAAGTGCCATACTGTTAACACCTTTTCATGCCAGAACAGTTGAAATATCTATTATTCTCATTTCATTTTCAAAACCACTAAAAGGAGGATTTTTCTTAGAATCTCTTGAAACCTCTTTTCTAGAATAGCTGCTTCTGTTTCTTTTATAGCAAAATATTTTAACACAGTGATAGAAAGGAAAGGTGGATTCATCTTGTTCAACTTTACTCATGGAAAAGTTAAGCATTTAAGCACAGTTTGTCATTTGGGCTCCTTTTGCAGTCAGGGAGAGAAACATAAATCAACAGCATGATCTAGTGAGGTCATGCTGTAACGAGAAATACCTCCATCTCACAGAGCACTGAGTGAGTAGTACTGCCCTCTTCTTGTTTGCTTTGTGATCAGGCCCACTGAATTGCCCTCTGGATGTTTCTGTTGCTTCCTTTCTTGCCATAGAGGGAACCCAAATGCACGGTTTTGCCCAGATGCCTAATTATTAGAGACCTAATATTAACGTGATGAATGTTACGTCACAGGTGTTGTTCAAATTTGAAAAAGGGAATGAAATATTTATGCCATTTGGACATTTTCAAAAATGTCCTCACTGGTAAATGCAGCCCTCAGCATGCTCCATACCCCTCGAGTCTCTGTGCCCCTTGAGTGTGCATAACTGAAGCTTGGCTACTTCAGGAGATATTGCTCGACTTCTCAGTGAGATATTGCTCATGAGCACAATGCTGTTGTTTGCTTATACACTGTGACACATGCTGTGTTCACACACACTGATTGTGCTCCCCTTGGGCATCCTAGATAGCACTTCTTTTGTGATGGCATCTTTCATCATGTCCAGTTTAAAGAACTATCTTTATCAGCAAGGCAAACTGGGAAACATATTATGCTGGAATCGTTCTAAGAATAGAAATCTGCTGGCTATGTATGCAAGATGTCTCCTGGATTTGTTGCCTTGTGGAGTCTTCGATCCTTTCTAGGAAGTATAGGTAGACACCTGCCTTGTAGCAGATCAGACCAGAAGACTCCTCTGTGCTGCTGATCCACAGGTGGCCCCACAGGTTACAGACTTGTAGCAGTACGTGTACCTTAACCATGCCCAGTGCTGGGTTCTGGAAATACTTCTAGGTGAGTGTGTGGTTAACACAGCTTGGTCAGAGAGTGAGAAAACTAAGTTTTCCCAGGCTCTGAGCAGTTTAATATAAACAATGATCGCTTGTGAGGCTCTGAGCAGTTTAATACAAACAATGATTGCTTTAGTCTAAACAACCTGCAGGTGCTGTTTTTTCTTACTTTCTGTTTTCTTTTTCTAAGACGTTGAGCAGGCCAGCCAGCCAGGTAGAATGTATTGATTAGTTGACCAGTCTGATCCAGCTGGATTGGAACAGTGTATAAAAGAAGAAGATCTTGTAGTAAAGGTAGAATCTCTGCAAACTCAGCCTTTGGAGTCTGTGTCTTTTGTTATGATAACAGTAACATGAGTGTACTACAGTTGGCAGTAAAGAAGGCAGAGTGGAGTTGACTCATGTTGATGGTTATGAAATGGAAATCAATCTCACCTGCTCTGGACTGCTGGACAGCTAAGGGTCAGCAACTGTAATTTAGATACAAATCAGATTCAGAAAAGATATCGATGCCTAAGGTAATATGATAATGCAAACTACTCCCCTTTCTCTATGTCTTCTCCACATTTTGGCACTTACCAGACAATACAGGGGCATGGCTCTGGTTGGAAAACTTGGGAGGAAGCACAGCGTTAAGCATTCACTAAACAGATAATGTAGACACTCCTGGTTGCTGGCTGTTCCCACGGTGGTTTTGTTCTCTTTTTACCATCCTCAGTTGTAGCTGCTGGTAGGATGTGCACCAGTAAGGATATTTGCTGTTCAGTGTGTGGCTGAGTTTCACCCTGAGACCTCAGTTGTCAGCAGTTTAAAGATTAGATGCCACCTCTCTAAGTGAGTGTCAGAATCACCACAAAAATCACTAAGAGGTAAAAGACATAATCCCTTAGGAGCATCTCATTGATCCTCTCATGGTTCCCAAGCAGCATGTAGTACTGCATGACTCTCTATTTCTTCAGATTAGTTGATTTAGTTACACATCCCTTGGGCTTTTCAGGGGGTAAATTTGTATCCTTGGAAGATGCAAGAGTCAAGTAAAAGCTACTCCAAACCAGACCAAACAACATTACTCACTTCAGCAAAGTGCAGATGTCCCCTGGATCTGGAAAAGAGCTATTTCTGTTGGTCCTGCTGAAACCAGACCAATTCCACTGTTTCCAGTGGAACTGCATGCTATGCATGGAGATTAATGCTGCTGGCACCCAGCATGGGGTCTAAATGCTGCTGTACTGGGGAAAGAGCTTGAGCTTTTTTCCAACCCAAATGATTCCATGATTCTATGACTTATGTTTTCTCCCATATTCAGAGTGTCTATGATCACAATCTCCCCCCAGCTAGCTGTTGAATGGGTGTGTCTGCATACAGCACCCTTGAGAATTGTTGACAAATGCTGTGCATATTGCATGACTGATGCTCTCCCAAGGAAGCATTCTCTTTTCTCTTTATTTGCTTTATTTCCCCCCTGCTCTACCCTCTACCCCTTCATGTTTTCTAAAATGTCTCTTGTTTTCTGATATTCAGTCTTTGAAGATGAGGTGGCTTGTCCTGACTGTGAAGGCATGGAGACAGCAGCCATACTACCAGGACATGTTCAAGGAGATTTTCTCCAAGGAAAACCATTGAGAACAGTTTTTAATATTTTTGTTTTTTTGTTTAGTTGCATGGGAGGAAATGCAATGAATGGGGAGACTTGCCTGGTATTCACCATACAGTCATTTTGGTATGAATTAAGGAGTAAATTTCAGCTGGTCATTTCTCATATATATGCAAAGCCCTCTGGTGGTCACTGAACATGTTGTTTTCATTTTTTTAGGTTTACCCAAATGTATATGGTCATTTTTAAGACTCATTTTGTGTGTGTATGTTTTTAAGGGGGGATTTTGCAAATGTTGGTGTAACATTTTAAGAATAGTTTTCCCACACATTTTAATCAGTTCTTTCTATTAAGAGTGGTATTGTTCAGTTGCTCAGTAATGTTTACTTGGAAAATTGGCTTGGCCTGAGAAGTGCCATTTTACTCTGCAGGCAATGGAAACTGATGGAAGCTGTTGCTGTGCAGTTAAAGAAAATCCAGGGAGTGTTTTTGAGTGAGAATTAATTTCAAATTATCAAGTACTGAAACTTCAACTTTGCCAAAATTCTTCCTTTTAAACCTCCATCTTGGAACCAAATTTTTAACAGCTCTCTAAAGGCGACTGAGTCTCTGGAGTAGAACAGGGGAAGTGGTGAAAGAAGAGGAGAGGAAAGATATGTGAAGTGCCATGCAGTTCTGCTGCATTTTCTAGCTGTCACCTTTCCTTCAGCCTTCTCTTCTTAAGCACTTTAGCTGTAGCAGCATCACTATCTGGCTGGTTTCTCCAGACTCCTAAAAACAAAAGATTGTCTGTGCTTGGTTAGACCAGAGGGGCATCTCTTTTGGTGTCATGCCTCCAAAATATGTCATGATGAGAAGTCAGCTCCCCTAGGTTAGACACACATCTTGCTCTCCTGGTGTACTCATCCCTGTAGAATCAAGCTATGGAGCACCTCTCTTTTTGCCTCTGAAAACCAAACTGTCTTCATGCTATTGTCAGACTTCAACACAACCACAGTCTAAAAGATACAATGGATATAATCTCTGCCAATCCATCTGGAGAACAGGAACTGCTCTACTTTAAGAAATCATAGAATACAATTATGATGGAAACACTGCCCTCAAGATGTCTGTCATGCAGAATCTCTCATCTCTGTGTTCCCAGCACATCCCAGAAGCCTCTGGAAGAAACTATCTTCTTCTGAATGAGTGGGGCTGTGACTTGTGTGCTGGACTGGATGGTGAAAGACAGCAAGCAGTGAAAAACTAGAAGGAAACAATAAGTTCTTTTTTTCCTGGTGAGGAAGACACAAGAGTCAGCATAGAAGGAAAGTCTGATTTTCAAGAGGAAAAAAACAAATACTGCTTGAGAGGGTATATGTGATCTTTTTGGTTATGGAAATGCAGTAAGCTTTAGTGTGTGTGTATTCATGTGCATACACACCTGGGGATCTTAAAAACCTGTTCCCAGGAGGTTCAGATAAACTTATGCCTTCTTATTTTTGGGAGCAAGGTGGTCATGCAGTCTCTTTGGAGTGCTGGCAGTGAGCTCCTTGCTAGGTGGTTGCAGGACACAGTTTGAGTGATGCTGTGTGTCCAAGGCCAGCCAAGGAGCAGCTAGAGAGGAGAACTTGCTGCAGACTTGGGGTCAACCTGATGCTCCTATCGTCATGTCAAGAGCTGCAGCAGATTTGGATTGCTTGTTTTCTGGACAGGCACCACCCCAGTCTGATTACTGAAATGCTGTCAATTTGCACATAAATGGCTAAAAGAATTATTGTGGTCATTTGTGAAAGTTCACTCTGGCAGATTGTTTGTATAAATTTCCTTATGACATGGGTTGAGTCTTCATCTTGTTGCTAAGTGAAAGCTGTAGGGGTTAGGAAGACACCTGGGAGCCAGATCACTGTCTTGATTGTAAGCTAAGTGATTTCTCAGCCACGATTTCTCTCCTGCATTGAATAGCAACAATAGTCATTACCTGCCCTGCCAGGCTGCTGAGACAATTGAATAGTTAATCAATTTGATGGTGGCATGATATTGCAAGGCAAGCAGATCTGGGCCTGATCTGTCTTTGGTGGAGAGGTATGGGTGATACAGTAGATGACATTAGGATCCTGTCTGTGACATAGTGCAAAGTTGATGGACTTGATGGCCCTTCTGTGATCCAATAATTTGTATAAAGCAAGAGAGTTCCCTTCTTATCACAGGCTTGTGAGCATTTTCACAATGATATGACTTGAACTGATGACCTTGCATTTTTAGTGTCCTAAGCCAGCCCCTGACACATGCTAAAAAAAAGGCTTTTCTTTTCCAATCTCAGAGAGAATAAAAATCAAATGCCTACAGAACAAAGGAATTAGAAGCACTACAGAGCTGTAGGTAGCCAAGTCAAGCCATTGGATGGCAGGAGAGCTCTGAAAGCCTAGATTAAATTGCCTGCTTGCTGAACAATCCTCCTGAAGAGATGTCACCTTTCACTCAGAGGTGGAAACTTGTTCTACTCAGTGTGAGCATGCATGTGTGAGAGAGGCAGGCGAGGAGTGGGAGGAACAAGTCTAGGGAAACACTGCAGACTCCTATCAGGAGCTGAGTGCACTGAGTTAAGCAATTTGCTGCCACTGAGATGATCTGTGTTGACTTATGAGATGCAGAAGAGGCTTGTGCAAGTCCTCTAGCACAGTTATATGGAATTAGGGGCTAGTGTGCCACTGAGTTTTTCTACTGGAGTCTGCAGAAGTACTGTAAATTGCATCCTAAAGGCAAATTGCCTTATATTTGGAGATAGTAGCCTTATCCCGAGAATGTATGTTCCTTTCCCATGAATTAAAACTTCAGGATCCAACTGATGAAAAAAACTCCATTACCTCCCTCTCTTCTCCCATGCACAGGCACGATCTCATTTTCTCACACGGATGAGAAGAGCCTGGTACCTATCTTCGAAGTGATCTCTGCTACCCTCAGCTCTGCTCTCCAGGGCTGCTGGAACAACTGTAGTGCTGCCAGCCCAGCTCCCACCAGGCAGGCAGAGCCTCTCTGTGCTCCATAAACTGTGCAATAGCCTTAAGCCATTGTGCTGTGACTGCTACTCTTATTGTGTGACACTGAGGTCAACACTTAACTGCATTCACATATGTGTCTCTGTAGGTCAATGCAAAGCAGCCCAGGAGGAACTTTTCGACTAACAATATCTGGAACCGGGGAAAGTGCTGCTTTCACCTGGGGTACTGTGAGGAATTGCTCTTTGTAATCTGCTTCTCTCCTTCTGCGGCACGGAACTGGGGCAGGGGTGGGGGAGGGCCCTCTTCCAGCTGAGCAACAACAGAGAACTTGGCCTCTGTATGTTTTAGGGCAGTCACACTTCTGATGGTTTTCTGACAAAGCTTTTAATTCCTTTTATTGGTGTAATAATTGATCTCCTAACAGTGCAGCCTGAGATGCTGCCAGGCATTTCCAATGGGCTCGGATTAAATAGCATGCAATTCCTTCATTCAGCTGTGATAACACTTCTCTGGAATTATCCTGTAGATGAGATCAGGGTGAGGTAGGCTACCTCTGGCTTGTGTGTAGCAATTCAGAGGAAATGGGAACATCCCAAAAGACATTGTTCAAGGATAACCTTCCCGGAGGGATATTTCTGCTTAATCCCTGCCACTTAAAATCTGGTTCTTATACCCTGCAATACACAAAGCTCCTAAAAATTCCCATCCATTACAAGATGCATGAATCCTGCTCTATATTTTGCTAAATTCTTAACCTGAATGACATCTTCCAACAAAAAGTTCCACAAATTATTTAGATGCCATGCAGAAAACATTTCACTGCACCTGCCTCTATCATAATTGAATCCCCATCCATTTCCTGTACAAGGCAATAGTTTTGCCTTCAACTTTCTTTGATATTTATCTATTGCTGGCCTCACTTATTTGTTGCCTCTTGAAACTAAGCAAAGACAATTGTTATAATTTCTCTTTATGCCACAGTCTCTTTACTCATCTAGGTTTTTGCCCCCTTCTAATTCAGTTTCTGTGATGTCTTTCTTGACATCCTGGTCTGACTAAAATTTGAGGCAAAATTAGTGGATGCCTTTATTAGTGCCTGGGTTTCACATTAAAATCTTGAAGGTAGAGTGCTCTTTCAAGTGGAGGTGCATCACAGTTTTGTCTTCCGAGGGTACTTGCCCTCTTTGCAAGTTACTGATGCTACCACATATTTGGGTTATTTCATACTCTTAGAAGAAGAAATTGCCTAAGAGTTGTGATAACTTTAATTGCTTGTCAAGACATTTGCAAAAATTTAATAGTAGCTGGTGTTTGGCATCCAGAAAGTACACTCAGGTTCTCTAGGATGAATTATGCTGGAAGAAGTGAATTTGTCATCCTTACCAAAATTATCAGCTTGCACTACTTTCCATAAAGATAATGATTTCAACTCAGTTAAGTGATTTCTATTTTTTAGACCTGAAGTCCCTCATGCTCTCCAGCTAAATCCATCACATGCTTGGCGTCGGCCTCAGAGATGTTACAAGGACGGAAACTTGCATTTACTGTGGTTAGCTCTTTTGTAAAGGATAGCAGACATCGCTGTGGGTGCCTAGGTTTCTATTTAATTGAGGGAAACAGTGCTTGAAAAGGTACGGTTGGCTTCATCTCTGTGATGTCTGACACACGGAAGAATGAATCACCAGGATGGAAGAATTGCTTGCTTTTTTTTTCCCCTGATAAGTCCCAGTATGGTGTCAGGCTGGAACCTGAAAATGTATAGCTTCAAACCAGCTGTGGATGTGTTAGATGCCACGTGGGTTCCCCATGCAGTTGCAGGTCAGACTGCACTGCTGACATGCCATGTGTGGGCTGCTGTGGATACAGGAGCACAGCTATTGAGGAATTCCGAGCTGCTTTTCTGATCTCTCCCTTGGTTCATCTACAAAACTTCCTTCCTCTTTCCTGGCACTCACCAGACTTTGGGCAATTGGTCCTTTACGCATTTGGAGTAAATGCATAGTAAAAAGCTGATGAGGAAAAAGACAAGGAATTAAATTCTCTTAGAAACAGTAAAAGAGTCTGAAGGACAAAGTTTGATGTACCTATGAATGAATGTATGTGGGTAGGAGGCTGCTGAGTTCACGATCTGTCAGACTGACCAGAATTGCTTCATTGTCTCTTTTTATTCCCCTCCTGGTTGGCATCCATCTGTTGTGTCTTGTCATAGGATATTAATTTTGGCATGCAATTGCATCCCATAATCAAAAGGAAATAAAAAGGCTTTTAAAATAAATGAATGTTGGATTTTAACCCCTTCCATAAAGCACTCCAGTCCTCTTGCCATTCCTCAGCTCTGGTCCCCCGTCTTATTCCTGGCTTTGCTGCTCTGAGATACCTCTCAGTATTTCTCACTTTACTTGTCCAAGATCCTAACATTCTGCTCCTATTTTCTTGGCCAGCATGTCTCATGTCACTGGATGTGCACTGCCTCTGGTACTCCTGACCAGAGCTGGGACCTTAGGGGTGTGTGATATGGTTTTTGCTCATGGAGGTCTCCTTGAGCTGTCATTGTGCTCCTGTTGAAAGGAAATTGGCAGACAAGTTTTCTTTTCAGAGTGAGTGGCTGAACATTTACTGTTTTCCTGCCCTTGTCTCTCTTGGTAGGCTTCTCCCCATTCAGCCCTCAGCTCTGAGACCCTTGGGAACCCTTACTTTTCATTACTTCCAGTTGGTAATCCTCAGAATAGGCTCTTCAGTCCAGTGAAGGTTCGTGGTGTTGAGGTTTGGGCTCAAAAATGTTTCTGAGCCTTGTGTTGTGGCAGGATAGACCCATTCTCAGACACTGTTCTCTGAAAAGCTTATGTTCCTACTTAGCTCTGTCATTGCACTGCAGGATACTCTAGACTATGATTTATGAAAACCCTTAAAGCTGTGTTTGAGCACTGGCGAATTATACAATTAGAATTATTGTGAGGGGAAAATAATAATACAAGGTATATTTAAATGTGGAGAAATTAGGTGGGCGTGGAGTTGGGCAGAAAAATTAATGCAAGGTGCAGAGAGTATTTCTGAGGTGCTAAGATACTTGCAAGTGCTCATGTTAAAAAAATTCTGGAGTAAGCATTTGGTTGTGGATTCCTTTGTGTCTTTCATTGCTGTTTGTTACAGGGAATTATCTCTGTATTGCAAGAAGGCGCCAAAAGTTAAGGGCTTGAAGGAGTACTTAAAGCACTGACAAAAACAGATATGAAGGTGTGCCAGCTTAGAGTAAGAATTAGTTAGAACAATGCAAAATTAGTGCATCTTGAGGAAAGAAATGTAGAGCTCAAAAGTCAAGATAACCCTAAAATAACAAGTACCTTATTGGAGTCTGTGGTCCTGTATGGTCACCATCAACCTCAACAGTACATCATGATTTTGAATTAGCCTGTTATTTGCAGAAACAGTTTTAAATTAAGAAACTGAGAGAGTATGGGGGAGATAAAGAATTAAATTAAGCTTAGAGATGCACAAATTGTTTTAAAATTGCTGGGTATGAATTTCCTATCATGTACAAAGTATTTTATCTCATTTGCCTCTTTTTCCTTCTACCCGTCTGACAGCTACTGATCTGACAACTACATTGTTTTTTGACAAAAAAGATTCAGGAGAAGCAAGTGCTGTGGGCAAGACACAGAGCCATGTGGTTTGCTGAAAATCCAAAGCATGTGCGTGGTCTGACGTGCACGCAGGTGGGCTGGCTGCAGGCAGGGGCAGAGCAGGACATTTCCTTGGGAGTCAGGCTGCCCAGAGCAGCAGAACAGCAATGGCACTGTGAGTCTCTGCCTCCTTGCATGGCAGGCAGAGCAGGGCAGCCTGGCTGGTGTGCCTCCCAGGAGCAGGTTTGGTTGTACTTGGTCCTTCTGTCTCCCTGGTGAGGTTTGTCCCAGTACCAGCTGTGGCCACTCTGCCACAACAGAGTGGCAGATCCTGCATGGCCAGCATATCGTGTTTGGTGCTTTCACTGCCGGCGCGTGGGTCTGATTTCTGCCAGGGAAGAAACCTTTTGTTCTGGTTATCAACACCAAATTTTGCCTGTGCTGGTAGGCATTTTTGAACTGTCTCTGAACCTGTCTTCACAGGCACAGACATGCGTGCTTGTACTTATGCAACACCCATTAACAGGAAAGAACACTCGGTATAAACACATACACACACAGAGCCATATGGACACATGCTTATTAATTGAAACCAGGCCCATGTACTGGATCTCTTTGTTAGCATCCAAATCCCTGCCAATCTGCCAGTACTTAGGAGATGCAAGACTGGATCACTTCCATTGTCTGTCACTTAAAAGCTGAAAATTATTTCACTGGCCCCTGGCCTTTGCTCCCATATTATTTGAGAAACAGCATTGACATTTTGTTTGAATGCACATGTGGGTAAATTTATATTTCATGGTATATTCATACTTCATGTAAGCTGTACCTGATGCTTACTCTCGTGCAGATGGTTAGCTTAAGGCATACAAATAATTTAACTTGTCAGATCCAGTTTAACTGGTCAGAAATACAGTGAACTCCAGAGCAGGGAATCTCTTCTTAAAAGTCTACACACTGGAAGAACAGTCCTTTGATGATGAAAAGACTTGATGACCCTGGAAATGTCACAATAAAGTTTGATGTGAAACTGAATTATTGTTTGGCACCCCAAACAAGTCACTGATCTTTAAATACAAGAGCATATGGACATAGAGGTAGCTCCACATTAAGGCTGTTTAATGCTGTCAAGACAATTCAGAGGAATGCCTGCCTCTGCCACAACTTTCTGTGTGATGTTGTGGAGGACAGTCAGATTGCTGTGGCCATTTGCTGAGACTAAGTTTGTGTGTGCCACTTTACCCTCTCATCAAACAAGAAAAGCTTTTAATGTAGCCACATAAAATAATATCTTAAGATCTCTCTCTGGTGTTTAAAGTCTGGTCCTGTAAATAGATCCCTGTGTCCTGTGCCGGCATTTTAAATTATCCAGTTGAATCCATGCTCTGTACCAATGTTGCAGACCATAATTTTCCTGAGGACTTGATATTTTGAAACTCACTACATGTGTTTGATCTGTCTTCCCTCTAAAAGACCATCAGGAAGATTTGCTAGTGATTTATTGTGCCCATACTGGGGGGAGGGAAAGCAGATCATTAAGCCTCGAATACACCCTGCCATCTGGATGGGAGTCAGTGCGCAAGAAGGCGTAAAGTTGGGATGCAAATGTGTGGCACTTGGTCCTTAGCCAAGGCTGAGCTTGTGCTCAATTGTTTAAAAGCAGATCTATGCAGACATGACTTATTGCAGGGAAAGAAAGGGGCTGAAGGCAGCCCTTGGGGTCTGCTTTGCAGAACTCACTGCAGCTGAAACCTTTGGCAGCTGTGCTTTGAGTGCATAGAGATTTTTATACATGGGCTATTGGTGTCTTGACAGAGGTTCCTAAGATTAATTGATCCTTTTGACATTTGTCTTTGTCTTCTTGTGTTACCCATCCAGAGGGTTTACACTGGTGAATGTTTTCCTGGTGTTCCCAGATCGGGAATCCTGACCTGAAGTGACTGGTGGCTTAAGGAGAGGCGTGCAATCTTCCTTCAACCTCTTTGTGCAGGCAAGAAGATGAATACGGCTTGCTGTATTGAGAACATTGTAGTGGCTTGTAGAAATATACTCTTCCCTCTCTGCCTTTACCATGCACTCTGAATGTGATTCTGAGCACATCACACCCCCTCAACTTTTCAGCAGTGGCCACGAGCTGTTTCGTATGTAAGAGGCCACAGTGGTGGCCAGAATTAATGACCAGCATTGCAGATTTTTAGCTGTGATCTGCCTATGAATCAATTCCCCTGTTTCTAAAATATCTGTGATAATGGTTTGGTTTTGTAGGAGCGACTAGAAGATGAAAGTCCTTTTGAGTTTAGGAATGGCTTGATGGTGATAATAATGAGTTGAATTGAAAAGCCCAGAAAGGAAGCAGGGTTCTATGTGCTGTGCAGCACGCTGCTGGCGTGCAGATAAATATGGCCACAAGAGTGAATAATGAGGATAGCCTCATCCACAGAGCACTTCTGTGTGCTGAGTGAGGCAGGGGGTCCAGTAGAAAAGGGAAGAATATAGCATGAGTTAATTAAAACTGTACCTCTATTATTATTTCTGTTTCTATAGTTTGGTCCCTTTCCACAATCCATTTGGTATCAAATCAATGATGGGTAGGAACAAAATGTTTATTTTTAGAGACTCTTGTGGGGTTGAAACTTACGTTTGATATCAAAAGCCATTTCCTGTCCAGATTTGAAGTTGGTATCAAGCTATTCTGCAGCAGTTGCTAGTGGAAACTGTTGATGTGTTGGTACGCTTCCATTATCCATTGCTCTGCTCTGCAGTTCGGGAACTGGAAGGCGTGCAGGTGGCTTCATTTTAATGTCTATTTAAAGTGTAAATGGCTGTCTGCAGTGCTCTTTGAAAAGGCAAGGGCTGTTGGAAGCTTTCAACACTGGTGGGAGCTAAGAGTGCACATGTGACAGAGAAAAGTGGCAAACGTGATGCGAGATAATTGCTGATGGCTTTGAGGATTAAAGCCAGACTTCTGCCCTTTGAATACCAGTGGGAGCTCTGGAAGGTGGCAGCACTTGGGAGCGAGAAGAATGCAGTCCCCAGGGAAGCAGTGTGGTGGGGCTGTGACAAGGCATGTTTGAGTCAGCCCTGCCCTGGAAGGGCTCGGGGTCAGACTGGGAGAAGGGTGCTTTTGGTTAAATAATGTCAAGTGGTGCCTATGTTGTGCCTGTTGATCTTGCTGTCTTGAAAGTAGAAGTCTACATAGTAGCCTTGTTTTGCTTGTCAGAAACCATCAGACGTAAGGTTTTCATAGACCCAGAAAGCAGAGATAGTATGATTTCTTTCTCATACTAGAAATCTGTCTTTCCAGACCTGCTGGAGCTGACTTCACAGCCATGTTTTCGATTTCTGTAAAGTAGGTGATGTGGAACCATGAAAGTCGAGGTAAAACCATGCATATGAAGAATGCTGTTACAAATAGAAATTCCAGACAGTGAAAGAGGGGAGAAACAAGGGCTCAGGGTCTGTGGCTTCCCATGCATTGCACCTTCTCACAGAGAGAGCTCCCTGATGAAAGAAGAGCTCCATTTTACTTGAATTCCACACAATTCAGTAATTCTGGGGAAAAGAGTAAGTTTACAACATAGGAATGTGGATTTGTTCTCTTAGCTCCATCTGGGATGACACAAGCAGGGCTGTGTAGTGTTTTCCACTTGAATTCCAAATATATCTGCCTCTACTGTGGCACAAAAGCTTTGCTGATATTTGGATACATGTGCAACACAGTTGAAATTGGCAAAAAGCTAAGAATGGGTTAATTTTCCTGATTGTGGATTCTCTGAGCAAGTAGTAGTTTTATCTATAGCATATGTGTTGGCCTAAGTGACATTGTGATATATATTATAGTCATGCTTCTCTACAGGCGAGCAATTATACAACAGGGACCACTAGATTTACTGCACTGCAAATACAAACTTTGCCCTTATTGCATCAAGGTCATTGCAAATCTTCTAGCAGACACATGACCAAAAAAAAAAAAAAAAAAAACCAAAAAGGAAAAAACCCCACATTTCTCTTTGTCTCCCTGTTGCAGGGTTTCAAGGTCTCTACTGGGTGCCTGTGTCAAATTTTTCTGTCTTGGGTGTTTGAAACGAGATACTTAAACTGATGGACCTTGCCAAACCTCTGCAGCTTCCACAGATTTCACTGGCAAATCATCAGGATTAAAACCACACCCCTGAAAGCTGGTTGCCTTAATACAGGTCTAGCTACTGATGTGCTGCAATCCTTCTTTAGAGACCTAAGACTTGCTATTTGTGAAACTGAGAAAGACCCTGTTTTCTTAAGATCCACTGGAAGTGGAGCTAGCTAGAAATGGTGCCCCCCTGAAGGAGGAACTGTTGAGGTCCCAAATCTCTGAAACCTTTTATTCTTCAGGCTATCCCATCACCTCCTCCATTCTCTGCTTCCAGTCTGCTTCCCCCAGGTCGATGCTATTTCTTTGCCTCAGTTTCTCTGTCTGTACATAGCAGAGGGGTTAGTATTAACTGCAGGAGAAAAGGGCAAGCCCATTTACTTCTCTGAGCCCAAAACAGCTCTCAGTAGCCAAAGGGAACTGAGCCATGGTCATCTGTTCTGCACTGATGATTCCAAAGTTTTGCTGATTCCCCCATAGAGTTTCTTCCTCCATTTCCATTTGCCCTATAGGTTTCTTACTGGTGAGAAACATTCCCACGATGCCACCTCTTTCGTGGGTCAAGATGCTGCATTTTTCTTTTTCATGACATGCCACAGGCCAGCAGGGAGCCCATCCGAGGGCTGCCGAGTGGGGCTGGGGCATGCTCCCGTTTCTGAATTATACTGTGATAAATCAGCGCTGTCCTTGGCTGGGGATGGCCGTACCACAGAGAAACATAAATTCAGCAGAGACATTTGCTGGGCTTGCACTGACCTCTAGTGACAACACAGGGGACCAGGGCCTGTGGGCTGAGAGGGCATGACTGGGTCCATCCACCGGTATTGGGCGGTTTACAGCAGCTCACCACAGTTTTTGGCAGAGCTGTGAATGTCAGCCTACGGTACTGGGAAGCAAGCCCACTGGCTGATGAGGGTCTGACTGCTTGGTAGATGACTAGTGGGTCTCAGGTGTCCCAAATTCATACACCTCCCCGCTAAATTGCTTGTCCTCCCCGAGCCACCAGTGTGGTGATGGTCTTCGTCTTCTGCAGTGTTTGTTCTTCTCATCCTGTCCATCTCATTCTCCCTCCTGTCCCTAAATTTGATAACCCACTTCCTTCTACTGCCCCATTCTCTCATGGCATCTGATCACTGCCAGTCTACCCAGGGGTCATCCTGAGTACTTCATCTCTGCCTTTGACCTCTGCATCCTTTCCTCACCCCTAGCTCTTTTGCAGAGCCTGCAAGTCCTTTCCAGATCTGGGATGCAAAGGGCCAGGCTTCTGGTTCCTTCGCCATGAAGCTTCTTGCTGTACCACATAGTGGATCATCCTCTGTGTCATGCATATAGAGCATCTCTTGCTTCCAAGGCCATTTAGAAACAGAGTCCTCTAAAAAATAGGCACAAGCTGTGTTGAGGTTGTCTTTTACTTCTCCAAGTCTGTAAATGAAGGTGATGAGAACCTTCCCAGTCCTGGGAGCTGCTAAATGTACCTCCAAAATGCTTAGCAGACTCAGCTTTTAGGGACACCACCAGGACTCATGGGCTGTCAGCAGCCCCCAGGGAGCCCTGCATTCCCCAGGAGCACGGGGAAAAATGTGTCATGGCTGCAGTGTGAGAAGCACATGGAAGCCTCTTTCACAGCCCCCCTCTGCAGCATGCTGACCCCACCCCTCACGGGCCATGCCCACAGCAGCACCCTTTGCTCTCTTGGCTAAGCAGCCCTGGCCATGTGCATTTATGGTTTCTGAAAACAAGACAGTGCCTTGTTTGGTTGATACTCCTGTCTCATACAATCATACATTCTCCCATCCTCCCAAAGCCCTAGGAAGTGCTCTTACTCACTGAATTACAACTCAGATACTCCAGCTCCATGTTATCATCAGAGCAAGGCCCAAAATGTTCTGCAGTGAGCACATCAATTAAAGGAACCTTTTATTCTGGCAGTTGCTTCCAGAGAAAGAAATAATCTATGATGCTCCATAAAACTCTGCATAAAAAATCCCATCCATCTGTGAACTCCAAAAGCTAGTCTTCTGCCCACCTATATATATATCTGGAAGGTTGACAGAGGCAGGACCATCCCCAAAACCCCTTCTTTAGCACCTCTGACTGTGTTGTGTTCTCCAGGTCATCTGTGTGAGAGTTACTACATTCACAAGACAGAGCTCCACAGCACTGCCTCTTCCCTTAGATATATCCAGTTCTGTCATCCAAACCCTGATACTGAAATTAGCCTGAGAGATTGGTTGAAGCATTTTGGCTGCTCATAAATCTCTATTGAGGAGCATGCTTTCTGTATTTGCCTTGAGGCATCTGCTGTGGATTGACCCCTCTGGTCTCTGGCTAACCTGGTTCACATGAGAAGCTGAGAGGGGGTGGAATGTAGGAAGGCTGCCAGCTACAGCCTTCCATGCTAGGCTGAGCAGAAAGGCAATCAGGTTTCCTAAGCACTGTAACAGATGACAAGGTGTATATTTATACCACGTACCCACGTACTTTGAGCGAATTGTGCAACATGAGATTTGTCATCGTGCATCAGATCATAGTGTATCTAATTCAATACCGTGGTGCTGACAATGCTGGGAGAGCTGAGCTGCCTGCAGTGATGCACCTCACCAACTGTGCAATGTGGGAACAGAGGGTCTGCCGTTAATATTCCTCCCCAGTTCCTCCAACAATCAACTGGTGCCCTGGCTGTTCTTATTATCTGAGCAGGCAGAGCTGCAAATATAAATAATCACAAGTTTAGGCAGCCTTCTAATTACAGCTAGTACAACAACAGCATTCATTTCTAGGCTGCCCCGTGGACTGGATATATTTTGAGTGGGATAATGTGTCATGCTGATTTCACCTTACTTTCCTCTATTAAAAGATTCCTGGGCTAGTTGCACCCAGGATGCCAGCAGTGAAGCGTTGTTCTAGTGCTGGAAGCAACCCATAGTTTTTTACATCACTCCTGGTGTCATCTTTGATACCTCCTGTGAGCTCCTCATTCCTTGCACACTTGGTTTTTACTTAGTTTTGTTTGGTTTGGGAGGTTTCGCTAATGGTGGTGGTGGTGGTTTGGTTTTTCTCTGTTGTCTTTGCTGCAAGGGAATCAAGCCATTCTTCTGCTTTGGGTGTGCTGGCAGTCAGCCACGTTCTGTAAATGCAGCAGGTGCTGCTGCCTTTGTGTTCACAGTGCTGTCATCACCCTTTGATCAGGCCAGGAGTCACTTACTTTGCTTGGCTGGTTTGGGCCTCTGCCATTCGCAGAGCAGGGCTCTCCCCTGAGGTGTCTGCAGCGGCTTTTGCAACACACCCATGAATGTGTAGAGATAATTTCAAACTCCCTAATGTGACCAGTTATTGGACTACTTCTTCCCAGCCTACATAGTGTGACTTTCTGATCAGAGCAAGAATGTCTCTTGTCCAAAAAGCTCTTGCCCCCTTGGCTGACCCTCATTCTTAGTGCTTTCTGCAGCTGATTTACTGTGGTCAAATGCTCTGAATTAGTCAGCTGTTTGTCTGTGTCAAACACCTTTCTCCTTGCAGTGACCTGCAGAAAAGAACCAGGGAAGGGGGAATCCTTTTGCTCTGCAGTTGTACCTCAGGCATGGGAATTTCTCCTCCCTATTTCTCCTCTTTCAGAGGCTTCTCTTCCAAGTCGAATTTCTCTGCTCTTCCAAGGCTCTGCTGTGAAATGCTGGAGCCAGCTGTGGTCCTGGGCCTTGTGAAGCTTGGTCCCTGAAATCCCTGTAATGGCTCTTGCAGGAGTGACACGACTTTGTGTCTCACAGTCCATGTGGCACTGGGTCAGTGTCACTTCAGGCTGTGTTGAAGATGATTTTTGAGCAAACATCTGTCATATGACACAACCAATAGTGCTATTTGCTCTTATCCTTTTCTGCTTCATTGTGTTTTGTAATTGATCCATATTTGTTGGCATCTGCTTTTCTGTTTGATGTGTTCTGTATTGGTGGTGCCAAATGTAAGGTTGTGCCCGTGCAGCCCTAATGTAACAGGATTCAGAAGATGGTGACAGGAGCTACTCGGTGTGGAGCAAAGACTGTTTCATTTGGAATGAGTTATATTCAGGGACCAGATAACTAGGTTTGTCAGGTGCCAGGGGACTCAGTGACTTTTTACACCTGTACATTTGGGTACTGATCCTTTAGTAGCCCAAGTGATTTTTTCAGGCAAACCAAGCTACCCAGCATGTCTAGTAGCCTTCATATCCTTCCTAAGCAATCAATGACAACAGTTCGTGGTGACACAAATGCTGTTGGAGACCACTGTTCAAAAACTGAGCCCATTGCCTGTGACCTGGTCATGCCAACAAGGCTGGCATTGCCTTGTCATCCTGTGAGGTATCATGTTGTCACATCTGCACCATGCTAGGAACAGGACACAGATACCAGCCTAGCAGTGGGTGTGCTCCTGCAAGGCTCACTGGCTAACTTCCCTCAGTACTCCTGCCTCAGTGGGTGGCTCATGTCTCACCTGCCAGTGTTAGCCTTATCCACAGTGGCCAGATGGTCTTTGGTTACCCTACACTTCTAGGAGTGCCAGGAGCATGAGGAACAGCAGGACTCAGTGGCCACAGCACTCAGCAGTGCTCACAGCACCAAGCCTGGCAGAGTTCAAGAAGCATTTGGACAATGCTCTCAGGCACATGGTGTGTTTCTTGGAATGGCCTGTGCAAGGCCAGAAGTTGGACTTGAAGATCCTGATTGTTTCCTTCTAACTCAGCATATTCTATAATTCTGTGACTCCTGGAACCTCCTGAGACCAAGACAAGTGCCCACCCATGACACACTGTGAGGCCTTCCCACATCCCACTGTAAGAGGTCCCCCTCTGGTAAAACTTCAGCTCCTGAAGATTTATGTCACTGTTCTACCCTCAATTAGCATGTCTTAGCTCTCCCTGCAGTAGATTAATAGATACAGAAAAATTTCCTACACAGCTGATTCTTGCTAGATCTTACCTCTCAGCTCATAGGATTGTGCCCCAAGTTTTCTGAGATCTGCCAGTGTCCTGTCCTGGCTTTGGACTCTTTGCTCAAGCTCTAGAACTGCAGAGGTGTTTGGCCAGACAACGCTAGACAGGCAGCAGCTATGCCAACTCGTGAGACCCAGACAAACACCTTGGTGATTTTGCTTCAGGACAGATGAGGTTCTGCCAGAGTGAGAAAGTATGTTTCCAGCTTTCCTGGGTGTAAAGCAAAGCCTGGCACTGAGACTGAGTGATACCACTGCTCACACTGTCTGCCTGAGCTTGCAGGCAGCCTGAAACAGGAGCTCTGAGACTTGTTCTGCTTCCTCCTTCCCTCCAGGAACAGGAAATCTCATATACTGGCATGCAAGAGAACATGGTAGTTCTGCATTGTCTTAAAGGGGTTGGATGTGGTTCAGTAAGGACAGCAAATACTTCTGCTAACAAATATCTGAAACACTAATGGACAGAAAAAAAAAAAAAACCAGAGCAAAACTCTTTATTATAAAGGGAATCAGATTTTATTTTTATACCCACAAAGTTAAAAATATGCATTTCAAAATATTTACAATGACTATATATGAAATAACCTTTGTTAATGAAACACCAACATACAGTACTAGAATATATCCACCAAATTGATAAAGTCTATGTAAGAAGAAAATGTAACAGAAAGAGAGAGAGAGGTAAATAGCATCCATGCACAATCTGCACTAACATGGTTTTTATACTCTACCTTTTAGCTGTGAATGGAGTCACAGGAAATTTCGACCTCATCTCTTGCAAATGCCTCTTGTGACTGAGATTCTTCAAACTAACAGAAATTTGTGGGTTGCAGCAGTACCAATGCCTAACTTTCCTATGCCAGCCTTTCACATGGGGACCTTGTGTTACAGAGTGGACTCAGAATCTCTCAGCAACCCTGGGAGGTAGCTAGTTTTATGGAAGAATTTGGCAGATGGAAAGCACCGGGTTAAGCGGCCGGCCTAAGGTCGTGCAGCAAGGAGCAAAACTCACAAGCCCTACCTCCTCTCTCCTAATCTCTCATTAGGGACTAATTTTCCTCTTCTAACCATTATCTGCTTTTGAGATGAGCTTTGTCACAAGGTGGGGCACTCAATTAATATCATAGACCAGTTGATGATGTGCGAAAAAAGCCCTGCCTACAGATAAGGACTTGTCTCAGTGAGGATCTGTGATGTAGCAGTGCTGTCACCATGTTCTGGAGTTGAACATAAGATTATTTTAGTGTAGACACAGATCCAGATAATTCCCTCTCTGCATGTGTACCACTGAGCACCCTCTGTAATTAAGAACTACTGTATATCTTTACCCCTATTCTTTCTTTCTCTCTCTCTCTCTCTCTCTCCATCATCCATGCCTGTATATTTGCCATTCCTACTTGTATGTTATTCAATTATGGGAATATCAAATAGAAAATGGAACAGCAAAAAAATTTGCTGCCTTATTTTTGTAGATTTTTTAATACAAAATTAATCTAATTTCTATTGGGGTTCTTTTTTCTCAATTTAATGTCTTTAACGTTCACTTATGTGCATATATATATATATATATTAAAAAATGTAACAAAAGGCCCATCCCATTTGTATTAATGGACAAATAAAGGGGTCATAATCCTCACTGTCCAACCCACAAGGCACACTCAATTGTAAGTGAGAAGGGCTCTAGGAAGAGAAAAAGATATAGCCCTTGTTTTTGTGGTGCCCTTTAATCATCACTGCTGAGCTTGAAGCTTTGTGAAGGTATGGCACAACTTTGCAGAAAAGGAGAAGAGCTGTCTGGGTCACCTGCAGATTTCTAGCCCCAGGAGTGCTAGATCAGTAGGAGTTGTTTCTCCCTCTCTTTGGTGAGGGAGTTTCTGAGGATTCTAGCTTTGTTAGTGATTTTTCTGCAGTGGCAATGATGATGATGGTGGCTGTTTTTGTCTATTGGCCCAACAGTTCTCTCAGCAGAGTAATTCTTCCCCACTCCCAGTAGCCAACCCTCTCCCCTGGACACCCATCAGCCTTATTTTTTTCTGAGAACAAGGTAGAGGATGCCGATGATGAAACTGAAGCAAAAGCAGATCCAGGCCAATATGAAGCAGTAGCCATGGTGAGGATTTGTGGAGTACGCCACCGCGCTTGTGAACCGAGCTGTGTAAATGGAGACTGCAATCAGAATGCACATCCCTGTGGGAAGGAAGAGGGAAAAGAGAGTTGGAAAACGCACAGAAACAGCATTGCCGCAAGGCTTCTGAAGTACTGCTGTCCCCCGAGATTGTAATGCATGTCTTGTGCCATATGAGAGAGGAACTGCTGCCCATTAGACTTATTTGTGGAAGATTTCTTTTGCAGCTGTGATGACATAAGACACTTGGGGGTTGTTTAGTAGGTGCCATGAGAAATAAACCTTTGTTAGGAGAAAATCAGTAATAAGATCTGACGACAATTTGGTGCTATGTGTTGAATCCCATGTGCAGTAGCTAACTGTTTATTCCCCTGCTCCCCCAAAACATTTGAATCCTTTTTGTTGTCTTTCAAAGGTATTTTGCAAAACTCACTGGGATTTCCTAATGAAAATCTGAAAATACTTTCATTACATACAGCAAAAAAAAAAAAATCCCAACCCAATACTTTCCAATTCCCAATGCTTTGTTTTGTAACAAAAACTGGGCCACTGGAAACATTTATCTGGCTGACAACCTCCCCTGGTGACCGTATGCGGCTACTGTGTTCACAGGGGCAGTGGGACGCACACGGAGCCCCAGCATGGTGTGCAGGTGATACTCACAGCAAACCAGCATGACGGCTCCGGTCACGTAGAAACGTTTGCCTTTTTCCAGGGTGAACAGCTGGATAATGAACAGGACGAGCGCCACAACGGAGAAAATGATCGAGAGGATCATAAAGGCTTGCACGGCTTTGAGGGAAGCTGTCAAAACACAGAGAACAGGTTGGAGAAGGTCGGGACTCAGTGTTGGCAGTGCTCATCAACATCCTGTGATTCACCACAACGAAAACGTGGATGTAACTTACCCTCATCTTGACTGCTAACTGGCAGCTGAGTGCAGGTCCTGTTGCATAGCAGCCAGAGTCCTGTTGAGACCGTTCCAACATTGGAAGAACCCACCATCCAAACCTGGAACAGGATGGAACAGTTGTGTCACGGGGCAGGAAAGCTTCTTGGCCCTTCTGTCAGACTAAGCCCTACAGTGAGCACGAGTAGCCCAACTGCCCGGAAATGTTGGCATGAGCGGGTCGCAATGAGCACCCGGACAGGCGGGATACGGCACTGGCTTCCAGTGCCACAAGTCATTTGGTCTGGGCAAAACGCTGTGAAGTCTGTTCCAATTGTCCTGGAGAAATCTCCCAGGCCACCCTGACCCTCTTCCTATTTCATCTCTCCCTGTGACCATGGGGGCATGTTCCTCCCCTCACCTGAACACCCGCCCCCGGTCTACCTGCCCGCCGTATCTAAGGCTGGCGGCTGCTGTGGGAGGTGACAGCCATGCCTCGTCCAGGGCAGTCTACTCACGTTGGCAATGGTGGAGACAAACAGCATGATGACAGTGGCGATGTGAACCACAAAGATACCAGCCAGGAGCACCAACATCTTGGGTCTCTTCTAGGTGGTGTCACCGATACAGAGAGCTCTGAGGGAGAACAAGAACACAGGGAGGACGTGAGTCAAAGAACAGCATTACCATAAGATTTGTTTACATGCAAAAACCCAGGCTGATCTTAGGTTCACTCTGGACATGTGAAATCACCAAAAAAAACCACTAAAAACTTCGTCAAAATCTGCTCAAGAGGTTAAATAGACCCTGAAGATCGAGGAGACAATATAGGAGGAGATCTAGAGCATGGGTAGATAACGTGGGGACATTTTAAAAACAGCCTGAATATATACACAGGTTGCTTAAATTGATGTGTGTTAATGTAAAGTAAAAATGCCATACTCCAGGTATACATTCTAGGAACAGGAGATTTTGCCCATGGGATTCACAGAGGTCAGGAAAGATTTTTCTCTTCCTGTTCTCCTCTGGTGTCTCAGTCTCTTCCAGCTGGTCTGGGTCACAGACAGGTGGTATGGAATGGGGGACTGTGGGCTCCTTGGTGCCTCAGCTGTTGAGTAGTTGGGGAGAGTGAGCCAGAGGGGTGGCCATTTCTGAATAGACCACTCCTTTAAGTGGAGAGTAACCAGAACAGACATGCCATGAGGTTTTCTGGAGCTGGGGAAGATGCCCAGGTTTGCAATGAAAACTGCCTGTTTCCCTTTTAAAAGCTGAGCCATGCAGGTTACTTTTTTAATGCAATAAGATTCTCTTGTAATGCAAATTCCTCTTTGGTTTGTTTTGGGTATTTTTGCCCCTGTACCCTGCAAACTTTTACTTTAAGATTTCCTGTCACTGATGAACATGTGATTAGAAAGAGAGAGGGAAATGTGCTTTAGAAAGCTTGCATGACACGGTTTGTCAGGACTGACGGCTTCCCACCTGAAAATGTGAAATAGAAGGTACAAATCTAAGCTGTGAGAATGAGTGCAGACAATTCACACAAATCAAGTGAGTACATTTCAGGCAGAAGCATTTACCAAGTCCACTCTGTGGCCAGTAAACTTCCTAGAAAGTTTCACAGGCCATGTTGCTCTTTCTCTCAGTAGTGCTGGTACTGAAGAGCAGTATCCAGCATGTGATTAATGTTAGCTGTCAAGTTATTTTGGTCCAGGTGACTCAGGTAAGGTCTGATGCTGTCACCATTTGTACAGGGTGTGGTAACACTGTCATGAAACAACACACTTATACTTTATGATGTCTTTCACACAAACTGTGACAAAAGGCTTTGTTAAGTCTCATTCGTGTGTCTTTTTTACTTGATGACTCCACCTACTCCACTACTGTCTTTCCTCTCATTGTGGCCATGAGTGGGAGTGTATTCCTGTAAAATGCTGCAGCTGTTCCTGGCACTGCTTTGTACACAGTTTCCCAAACCACAGTGGGTAGGCAGGCTTTTCCATTAGTGGCACCTTGACCAGTTCAGCAGTAGCTGGTGACCAGGAAGAACTCCTTGAGTTTAGGATCTCAAGGAACCAGTTCTGTTAGGTCACTGCTCCTACCCAAACAGGGCTAATCTTTAGTAAGACAGACAAGGTTTGGTGACTAGCTCTGTCTCCTCAGTAAATTGTGTCTACTGTAAGGTTTCCTTCACCTAGAGAACTCTCTGCAGATATTAAGCCCTGACTTGTTGAATGTGGGCCAGGCTTGCTGGTCTGCTTTGGGGTGTCTTAGTAAACTCATGCTCTAGAGCTTGATTTGGCTGGATGGCCTGGTCACTGTGACCTCTCTTGTCACAGTACTTCCCTTAGTGACGATCTTGGAGAAAGCACAGCCTTCTTAAGACTTTCCCTCTGACAGTGACAGTCACTTATGATTTCAGCACTGCTAAAATCCAGGTTCTCAACAGTATATGCAGGCTACCACATGAACATACTTGACCTAAGAGTTAAATCCCTTCTTTCCATTCATTGTAAAAGGAGCGAGGGTTTCAAAATGCTGGATGGCAACTGATACAGATATCACGACTGCAACTCAAACTGGGAAACCACTGCTGTTGCCATGACTAAGTGACTTATCTGCACAAACTCTTGAGTCAAATCTTCCTGTCCCTTTGACTATTTTTCATTCTTTTTTTTTTGTTACCTTGGTTCTTACACAAACTGTAACAAGTGCTCTTCACACTCTTATAGGGTACTGGCAACCATAAACCAAACTCTTGACAAATTTGCCTGCTCTGAAATTTGCCTTTGCTGAATAGTGGCCAAACTGTCTTCTTTCTTACATGGATGTATTTTTCAATGGCCTCTTTAAAATCTCGTTCGGCGATTTTTTTTCCTTATTATTTTTAGGACCTTCAAACAAAGCTTTCTACTTGAAAGATTAAAAACCTACTTTCATGACATCCTAAGGACTAGAACAGTCCTTTTAAATGCATCTTCTGCTTGCATCCAGAAATGAAAATGAGGGACAAATGTTACTTTACAATGTAAAAAAAGAAAACCAAAATCATGACTCCACACCGAGGACTTTGACCAATACTCTAAGAAAAAACTGAAATCCTTTATTCCCTTTGCTTTTTCTACCCGTTTCAGCACTGCAGGAGAGCAGTGTTAGTTCAGGTGCTTTCAGTGCACCTACTTCCTGAGAACGTCAGCACCTCTCCCTGAATACACACGCTATCAAATGCAAACTCCCCCAGGGGATATGTGCTCACAGCTTAGTTTTGATTCTTTGTGAGCTAAAGCACAAGCCTCCCTGTGTATTCATTTGCTTTCCCCTTTCTTCATCTCTCTCTGCCTGTTAAATAAATCACAAGAGAACAATCCCAGAGGAGCCGTGGGTGAAGGAATGGCACTGAAATAGATTCACTTCTGTCTCTGATGCTATGGTGTGGACATTTCCTCCCATTAGACAGAGAAACTGGCAGAGCACTGGGGACTGACAGGATACCGTTCCCATTTGTTAAGTGTGAGACATCTTTCTCCACTACAGGGTGGGGTCACATTGCTGGAGCAATAGGACAAAATTGCATGCAAATGCCTTTTCTTCCATTCCCCTACCTAAACTGCAGCTGCATTTGGAGTTCCTCAGGCCCTTCTTGGGCTATGAGTCAGCCTTAGCCTTCCTAGAGCTGCCAGTTTTTTCCACTGACTCACCCCAAAGCTCTCAAACCCCACAATAATTTAACCCTGAAAGACCAAGTGCTCAGGACACTGTCAGTTTAGGACTGCTTCTCAAGAACCAGTCAAGCAAACAATTTGTGAGTCTTCCCCAAGCATCCTTCAGAGGAGAGACCCCAATTAAGCCAAAAAAAAGGTAATGAGACATAACAGTAGAAGGACTACTGAGGTAGGGCAGGCTGGTGGGGAAGTGAAGGTCATGCATGTGCTGAACAGCCCACATGAGTCAAGAGAAGATCTCATGCTGATAACAGTGGACTGACTTTCCTTTTCATGAGGTGATGGATGAAGAGAAGTAACAAGCCACACCAACAGCAAGCACAAATAACAATCACCATAGAAGCCTTCAGTACAAAAAAACCTGCAGATAAGCATGACAGACTTAGCTGTGTAGAGACTCTGACTGTGCAGGAGTACACACACTGGGGAACAACACACAGCTCTGCTACACCCCAGTTCAAGTTCAAGCAGGCTGGTACTATCTATTAAAAACTAGGACAAAGTCTTCTCATGCAGGGAGATTTTTGCCACCCATATCAGCTCTCTGTCTACTGAAGTGTTCTGGATCCTTCTGTCTGAGGGCAATACGGAGAAGTGAGTCCTTGCCCCTGGTTTGCTCCTTAGCAAAGGATCAGGATGGAATGTGTAGTGCCACTTGGAGATACGATAAAGGCCAGTGGTACAGTTCCTCAAATATAGGGAGTGAGTTACTCAAGAGGGTAAGCCAGATTAGGTAGAGGTCCTTTACTTCTGACAGAAAGTGCATTGCAGTGAAGGGACTAGAGGAAGGTTGTTCCTGTTTCTGCAGGAACAACGGGGTTGTTTTGGGTGAAAAATCAGGGCACTCTCAACTAAATTTGAAATATTTCAGATCTCAAGTATTCCTTAATGGTGCAGTTCATCTGACTTCCATTTCCATCCTCCTCTCTGAACTGAGGTCCCTTCTTGGGACTGCCTCTCCCAGGCAGAGTTGGTGAGGTGTACTGTGAGAGATGCTGGCTGAGGTGAGAACCCAGCCAATATCCTGTAGCTCCCTAGAGTGTCCATGGAGCAGAAGACATCTAAATCGCACTGCCTGTGCACACTGGTGACTTCTGACTCTTTTCAAGTGAGTTCTTCAGCTGAGGACCCTTTAGTTTGACACATTAGATTTCTCAACAATGGAAAGATGGCTTTTCAGGGAAAAAACAAATGCCTTTGGTTTGAACGTCTCCACAGATTGAAAACAATTAACACAAAAGAAATCCTGCCTTTCCCAGCTGCCACTGCAGAATATAAGGAAGGCAGTAGTAAGTCAGACCAGTGGTCTGACTCTCCCAGTTTCTGATGGGGACAATAGGAGGTCCAATATTTAGAGAAAGCATGTGAACTTGACCACTGTCTGAGGGGCACAGAGTCACAGCAGGAAAACTGGTGATTCAAATCAGGGCCAAGGCCACTTGGAAACAAAGGAGAAAACTGGAGAGTAATGCACAGAAAGTAAAAACTGTTTGGTATTGTTTGAGACAGCCACAAACTTCACCTCTGTTACCAGTGCATTCCTCAGTGCAAAGCCAACCCACAAACAGCAATGCTGCCATGTTGGTACTACTAAGGGAAACCTCAGTGTGGGATAAAATCTTCTGCAGAATTTGTACATATGCCTTTTGACTGAGCTGAGGCCATCACTGCATCTTAGACCTGCTACAACTGCACACCTTGTCCTCGTGTGGGCTATGAGCATTGTGCCCAGTCATTTGGCAGGATGCAAAGATGCTAATATTTCTTTGATATTTCAGTGGCATGATGACCTTAGACATGTCATGTTGTTACTAGAAAGCTCATGACAACTTTAAACGACAGGGAAGAATCCTTTTGCTTTCATCCTTTGCTCTGTCTCTTGCTTCAGATCCTGACGAATCCAGAGTCCTTGCTGACTCCAGCCTTTTACAAACTATGGTATGTCAGCACTGCTGTTGACAGCCTGGTTTTGACAGACCAGCCTGACTCAATGTACAAGTCAGATGCTTTTTATAGACATGTGGATGAGTAGGCTGGTGCCTCTGGAAAGAGATTTCACATGTGTGGGAGAAGGGTTGGGCAGGAGGTGTGCGTGGGCACACGGAGACCTTTGAGCCTCTGGTTTATGGCAGTGAGATTTCACGTACATGTGGGGCTGTGATGATCACATGGGGTGTGACCAGTGGCTCTGATGACCACATGGGGTACAGCAAGGTTGTAAAACCAGCAGATTAATGTCAACCAAAAGGAAAGTGTAGACCAGCCTGAGGGGCTACAGCTGAAAATAAGTTAAAGTAAATGGAAGATTTTGTCTAGTTCTTGTGAAGCATTTCCTGGTGGAATGGACTCCAAGACATCAGTGGAATCACCTTCCCAAGGGAGTGGTGAAACACCAGCATGTAAAAAATTTCTTACGGGATCTGACAAATTCCTCAAAAATCCACCCTTGGTGATGAACCTCCCCTCACTGAGAGATTTAGAGGGGAGTCACAAAAGATGACACATAAGGGTTTTCCAGCTCTCATGCTCATGATTCATATGAAAGTGGGGAAATATCAGAACTCCTAGGGCAGACAGTGAGAAATTGGCATTTTCTCCAGAAGAAACCACCCTCGAGTGCTCAGCCATGTGACAACATCAACTGAAAACTCCAGCGCTCGCTTGGTAGTCAGAAAGGGAAGAGACAGCTGCCTGGGGCCTGGCAGGCAGCCAGCAGCCGCTGCTGGAGGAAAACACTGTCACTCCTCACACTAAGCACGCCAAGGAAGGGCTGGGACTGATGGGCAGCAATAAGAGGGAGGGCTGGGGAGGGGGACCCCAGAGCTAATGGAGGCACAGAAGTGTTCCTCTGCACCTCCAGGGGTGCCACGCAGAGCACTCTCACCCCTTAGAGTGCTGGGTGGTCCCTGGGTGGGTTAATTGGACACCTGAGCTGCTGGCAGGAGTTCCAGCAAGATTCTGAGATACACGAGAAACATCTGTGGAGGACTGACAGTCTGGGTGTTGACGTGTTGTATGTCAGGGTGTGCATCTGCAGCTCCCTGTGGCTCCCTCTATGAATGGGAGTGTGCACCTGTGGGTTCCCTGTGAACTCTGTGTGTGTGTCGGTGTGTGTGCACAGCTTCTTTATGGATCACCTATCTGTGCCACACTGGCAGTGCCCACGTGGGAGAAGCTATCTGACAGCTCTGACAGCAAAGCTCAGGTTACAGAGTGGTATGAGCAAAAGTACACACATCACTTCTGGTGAGACTTCCTGCTTTTCCTCTTTGCAACAGCCCTTAGATAGAGGTTGAAGGGCTGTGAAGCCCACATCAGCTGTGCTTTTGGCTGCATTCTTGGATTAAAACTGCAGTCCTATGATTTACACTGACAATTTTGTCTAGATACTCCTTTTTTTTCCTTTTCCAAAGGAGTATAACTCTAAAAAAGAAGTTGTATCTTACAGTGTGTCTGTCTCTCAAAACTGCAAAACCTCTGAACATGCAAGTAGAGCCTATGAGACACTGAGGAAAGTGTGACTCAGGCATCTAAAGTCTGAGCTTTTTGGTCAGTTTGCTTTCAGGGTGCCTTTGCTCCTGCAAGCCATCTTGGAAAAGACCATGCAGGATTCAAATGCAAAATAGTGTGAAAGCCCCTTCTTTCAACCAAAGTGCACAAGTGATGAACTGGGAGGAGCATGTGTACAAAGCAGACACAGGAGGATGCTGTGCAGCCTGGAGCTGGTCAGAGCTCTGTGCAGGGTGGATAAAGGTGGTTGTGGTGTAAAATACCTCATCTGGCTTTCAGAGGGCTCCTTACACCTGTGATCAGTACAGTATCAGCTGGTTCATGGTACATGCGGCTTTGGAGACACCAAGAGCTCCCCTGCCTAGAGCACACCATGCTGGCCACTGGAGGCCACTGGAGGCCAGCTTGCAGGCAGGCTGGCTCAGCTGCCCGAGCTGTCACAGCCAGTGGATGTGCCCAGCTCTCCTTCAGCAGTGGTCCACATTCCTGGAGCTGGTCTTCAGCAATCCTCTGACCAGCCTGCTCCAGGCTCTGAGCATCTTGTAGCTCTCCCACGGCTCTCACTATCCTTCCCAGAGGCTTGCTGGAGCCAATACAGGGAAGGTATCTTTCTGGAATGAGAAGAATGTGGACAATGGACCCAGTCATGGTGGTTGCTTTCACAACTCCCCTCATTCAGCAGACTCTGCCCTGTGAGGGCAAAAGGACAACAAAGGTCCTCACCCTGGATTTCCTCAAATACAAAAACATATTGCCAGGTGGCCTCACATCACAGGAGCTAAGCCTTCAGCATGAGTCACTGTTCACCTGTGTCAGCCACGCCAGTGCTCAGAGTTCAGTGCATTTCCTGCAGGACTGGGGATGACCTAGCCCAGATCTGTCCCTGGGCTCTCCTCATGGGTGTCTCCCCATGCCTCTGTTACAGACTGGTTTTCACAGGGTAAAGGGGATGGATCTCAATTATGATCTTGGTAAACTTGTCACTCCCTTGGGCAATGCGGGTTCTGGAGCTGAGTTGTCCTAACCTGTCCCTCCCTTCTATGACAAGGCATGGGCTATATTTGGTCTTACCAGGAGAGCAGCTTCCATATACTCTCTGCCCTCCTGAAAACAGTTCAGGAGGAGCAGGATGCATGAAGCTGCAAATTTGGCCAGAGTTTCCTTTGTTCCCTGTCAAGCTGTTCTAGCTAAAGAGGTGCTTTCCAAAACTCTCCCAGCAGGGTTTGAAGAAATCGCACTCCAGATGGCAGCCCCGAGACGTGCTGCTTTGCTGCTCTCCCTGCAGTGTAATGGCAGAAAGCAGCTTAAGAGGCACTCCAGATTTCCCTCTGGGTAGTTTGTACAGGGAACTGCTGCTACACCCTGTGTCCTGCTGTGGGATGACTGGGTGTGGACTGGCCCTGACAGAGGATCAATATAGGCATTATTGAGATGTGCTTCAGCACGGCTGTTCACTGCCACTGTTACAGCACTGTGGCTATGAGTTAGTTATCAGTCCTGGCAGGGCCATGGAGAAGAGACTCCTTTTCTATGAATGCTGCTTTGCCTCAGCAGAAAAGACCAATGAAGTATTAAGCATCATCTTCAGATGTGAAGATTGGAAATCCCCTTCCCTGCCCTCCCTTTTAGAGGAGTACAAGAGCAGCTCCAGGCCTCTTACTTCTCACTGCCTAGAAGGAAGGGTAAATAAATCTTATTTTTTAGTTTTATCTCACTAATTTTTCGTTGGAAAACAGAAGGAAAAAATTAGGAGTGCCGTGCCTTGCAGCCTGCCTTATGTTGTGCTGGGTGACAGTGCTGTCACTTCCCTGTTGAAAGCTACAGGCACTGGAACCTGTTGAGATCAAAGGGGTCTAGCAGTGCTATTTCTTGCCTTACAGGACACTTGGGCATCTGAGGGCAAATTCCAGCCCAGCATCAGGTGTCTCCTCCTCTGCCATGCAGGCAGCGCTCAGCAAAGGGAGCACTAAGTGACCTGGGGGGTGAGCGAGGGGAAACATGCCACGGGAGGGGTGTCCCAGCACCCAGCCGGGGATTACAGGGCCCGTGAAGCCGCCACGGGCACGGGCAGGGCTATGGAAGCAGGCTCCCTCCTGCTTTTGCCGGCTCTGAGGAAACAGAAGCGGGCACAGGCTGAGGGCCATGTGCGAGCCTTGCGGCTGGCAGGGTGACGAATAAAGAGAAGGATTAGTGCTTGCAGCACATCTCCCCAATCTCATTATAAGCAAGGCCCTGAGGTGGCTCTTTTACCAAAAACGAGGTGGCTATTATCAGCAAATCTCCCAGAACTGTTTCAAAATCCAACCTCTGCTCCTCCCCAGACCATCGAACAGCAATTCCTGCGTGCACTTGCAGCGCTCCCACACTGCAGAGCTCAGAGACCACCGGCTGGGCCAGAAGGGCCGGTTTTCCAAGCCCAGGGCTCTGTGTCCTCAGCAGGGCCTCACTGGGGGAGCACTAGCAGCCCTGCAGCTGAGGCACCCGCTCCAAAACTTGGCGCTTCTCCACAAGATCCACGTCACTCCTTCATTAATGTGTCCTTGGGTGTGGCTCCACTCCGTAGCTGCCAGAGGTATCCCTCGGGACGGCGTGTGCCCAGCGGAGATCCCCGCTCTCCCACAGGGGTACCGGGATGAATGGCTCAGACCGTGTGTCACACGTTTGGGTGGTTACTCATAGCTGGGGGAGCTTCCACAGAAGCATCCTGACAGGAATTCCCTAGTGTGGCTGGGTGTGCAGGGCCTCCCACCGAGACACTGCATTTCAAGGAGTGCTTCCAGGCACTGCGTGTTAGTAAAGCACCTCGATTTTGATCCTTTTCCGATGCTAATCCCCACGGGAGCAAATAGGAATAAGCTGCCTTCAGGCCCTCACTCTGTCAGTGCTCACAGTCCCCAGGTGGACTGGGTGGAGGCATCTGGCTGGCTTAAACCCCTGTTATCATAGGAACAGTAGGTAATGGGCTCCAGGTTTTCACACTCTTCATGCCCATCTCCCTCAAGTGTTTGCTCAGAAAAGAATCCCACTACATCCAGAAATGTCAAGTGGGCAGTTCCTGGGCAAATCTGCTCTCAGAGGTGCCTTGAGGAATTCAAAGCTTTTGAGAGAAAGTTGTTCTGTGTCCACAGCATTTTTTTTACTATCAATATGATTTAGTTGTTAATCGTATTAAATGACAACTTCCAAAAATGCTTTCTTCCCATTCCAGTTTCTGACTGCCCTGTAAATACTCGCTGCCTCAGTCAGTTTCCCCACCACTCCAACACATTTATTTCTTAGTCAGGAGGCACCACTACATGACTGAGCTACAAGCAACAGGGCCAGAGGGGACTTAAAAATTCACAAAATTCATCCTTTTTCCAAAAAGTTACTGTCAGCTCAGCTTCTAGTTCATTCATATAGTAATTATCCACAGTCTCAGCCTGAGCCCCACCCATTCCTGGCCGTATTGGGCTAAATACTGTTCAGTCTCTTTCAAATCCTTGAAACTGTGCAGGGGTGGGCTGAGTTCCTGCAACAGGAACCAGTGTGGTGCCAACAAACTGGCTTTGCAGCACTCCCTTTCTCAGACCTCAAAAATAGTTCAGATTTGACCACAGGATGCAAACCACAGCAGACAGATGAAACGAGAGAAATGGTGAAGAAGAGGAGGGAAAGAAAGAGGGGGTGGTTGCATAGAAAAAGGCAGGTGAAGAGGGAAAATTGCCAGTCTCTGCAATCCTACACTTCCCATCAGTGTCTCTATCTCCTTGACACACCCTAGCAGCAGACCATGGTGCTCCTACCAATTCCACCCCACTGGAATTGCTCCCCCACTTCACCCTGCAGGGCTCCCCACTCCAGTGTCTGTGCTGCCAAAGAAGGCGTAACACGAATTTCTACCCTTCACCTGGCTTTGCTCAGAACTGGGGCTTGGCTTCAGCCTCAGGAGCCAGAACCCCTAGAAAAAGAGAGACTGTCTTCATTGTACCCCAGAGTCTGCACCTTTGGGGCCTCTCAGTCTTCACTTGGAATGATTGCTATTGTTTTAAATTAGAGCTTGGCAAACTAATTATGGAGGGGAGAGAGACAAGCAGAAGTATTTGAGCGCCAGAAAAACTGAGCCTGCAGCCTTAATTCTAAGCAGGCATTTCTCCACATTTGTCAACAACGCTACTCCAAAAGCACACAGCAGCTCCTGAGCGTGAGCTGGCCCAGGTTGGGCACCCTGGCTGCACGTGTCCTGGAGGTGAAAATAACATTGCTGCTGCCAGCACTCCGAGGCTGCACCCAGGGCGCCTTGCACGCCCCTTTGCCCTGTAACGCAGCTGATTTCGAAGCGAAAGATGAAAATTACGGTGCGTGCCACAGCCAGCTCGAGTGCCAAGATGAAGAGAAGTGAAGGAGCAGAGGAGAAAGGCAGACTGGTGCTGTTAGGAGAAGGGGGCAGCCACTGAGGGAGAAAAGTTGGTGAGAATTTTCAAGAACAGCTCTTACCGTGTGGGCTGGGGCCGGTGCTGGCACCTGTGGAAGAAGGAGCGTGCTGGGCTGCAGCGCCGATGTCCCGGAGCGCAGAGCTGGAGTGAAGGGGAGTGACCTGGTGGTGGTTTAAGTTTCCTCCGGTGGTGTGGGAGGGTGGTGTCTTTCCACTCTGTTTTAAAGGAGTTACTATGAATCAGACTGCCTTTAAAGAGAAGGGAAAAAAAAAAATAAAATTAATGAGCTACGCCCTGTTTTGTTGGCAGGGTGTCAAGAGTCTCTGGGAGGAAACCAGCGATTCAAAGAAATCTGTGCAGGGCTGCCTCTGACTCAGTGTGCAGCACAGAGACCGCAGCCTGGAAAAACGGCTGACGCTGATCCAGCTGAGTAAGAGAGGCCCACAACAGCATCTGTTTATAAAACTTCTGGTTGTCATAAAAAAAAAAATGTATAGTTACAACTGTGGCAACAGGGCTTCAACAATAAAATCACTCAAACAAACAGTGGGTTGGCAGGGGGGATCCCGCGGCTGGGTGAGTCACCGCATCCCCTCCCCGTGCTGCATGGAGAGAAGTCACTGGGGCTGACAGCACAGGGGAATTCAAATCGGACCTGTGAGGCTGGCATGGACAAGGCTTTTGGGAATATATCAGGGAGTAGAGATGCTCAAAATGCAGCTCTGGCCTGGTGGTGGCTCTGGAGCAATTTGGCCAGATAGTGGTGGTTTGCTTCCACAGAGACAGCGCGCAGGGAAGAAGAAATAAGGAGCTTGTTGTTCACAGTTTTCTGAGGTCAGCATTTCTTGCCATCTTAAAGACTTCTAAAAATAGATCCTTTACATTTGCTGAGAATTGGCTGGTGGAGTTGTCTCATAGATGCTACAGGCAAGATTGAATAGGGATGTGCGTGAGATGTGGGTGAAAGGGGAAGAAGTTTGTCAGAAGGCATCCGTGTTAAAATACGATCCATACTGCGATAGAGTTGGCGGTCTGCTACTGCAAGGAATCAACCCTGCCTTTGCAGGGCCCAGCAAGAGATAAGCAGATACTGACAAAACACCTGGCAAAGGCCTTTCCCAGTTTAATGAGGATGACATTGGATTGCCTTTATTTGAAAAACAAAGTTGGCTCTCTTTGAAATCTACACAGATTTAAAGATCTTGCTGGTTTTCAGATTATTCCTTCTGTCTGGTGTTATTGATATGTGTCTGGTCTAATTTTAGACTATAGCAACCTGCTTAAAAAAACAGCTATGGATAAAACAACAGCAAAGATGACACATATGGTGGGCAAAGACAATCCTGTGGGAATTTTTCCACTGATGGAAAGTAAAGACAGTCTTTTTTCCTCAAGGATAAAATAAGCCTAACTGTGTTTAATATCTGTGAATTAGAATGTGATTCTTGTTTATATATATGAATACAACATTCAGGGAAAGAAAAATCTATTTGCTTTCCCTGCAGTAGAAGCTGGCATTTGCATTGACCTGCACCATCCATTTCCCCTGCACTGTTCCCCTGGCGGAGTTTATTGGAGTGAGGGATGCTCAGCTCCATACAAAATATTAGAGTGCAGGATCTCAAAGCAAACTCTGTTGACCAGAGTTCAGCTGTGGTGAAGTATCCTCTGCCCCAGACCTGTTCACAAGTGACTGCCCAGCTGACAGGGAGCAGCTGCCTGCAGTCACAGAATTGCTTACTGGGACCCAGCAGACAGAATGCCAGTATCAAAAAGACTCACGTGGAGCAACAACAGTGGAGCCCCCTAAGAGGCTGGGCACGAAGTGAGCTGTGACTGGCAAAGCATTATTTGTCCAGAGAGACAAAACTGGTTCTGTACAAACTGCTCTCTAACCTGGGAGGGTCTGACAGGCAATGGCCAATATCAGAGGCTTCACAGGGAGGTGGAAGTTGTTCTGCAGCATCAGCATCAGCTTCCCCACAGGAGCGCTGCTTCCTAGCTCTCCATCTGGAAGTGTTGGTGCCCAGCCAGCAGAGGGAAGAAGAGCAACCAGACAGGCCACACAGGCTGTGACCGTGGCCCTGGAGGAGCACTGGCACCCTGCCAAGCACTGGCTTCATCCCTGCTGCTGGACCTGTTGAGGGTATGAGGGCGGGTAACAGCAGGCGTCAAGTGAACAAGAGTGCGGATGGATGCTCCTGTTTGGGAGCAACGCTGCACGTCGGCAAGGTGATGGTTTAGAGAAGAGAGGATATCCCTCTCACACCAAGGTACAGTGAGGTCAGGGGAGAGTTCAGCTTCCCTTGAACAGATTGGTAGCTTGTTGAGATTCTTCCACCTTTCATCTGGATACAGAGAAAGGGTAGAAGCAAGAGAACTTCCTACCAGTAGCTCAAGGAAGGAGAAAGTTTCAAGTTGATAAGATTGCTCGTGTTCTCTGTAGCTGTTTCTGTGGATGAAGGGTTAGCCCAATAAGTCTTTGTGTGTGTGTGATGGAGAACCAGCTCTATCCACTCGTCCAGAAAAGAGGCTGGTCTTTCTGTGCGTCTGCAGCAATTTCTTCCTTTATGGTGCGTGGTTTCCACGAGGCAGGTTGCAATAGAAAACCCATGACATGAAAAGTCTCAGCATGAGGTCAAAAGTCTTAAGCATTCTGCAGGTTTGACACACTAAGGCTGAATTGCCTAAGGTCCCCATGCCATACTTCATGGTGTCCTTTGACTCAAGCATCACTCATTTCACAGGCTTTTCTGAATGCCTGCAGTTTGTTAATTGGAGGTGGTCAGGTCAAAGCCATGAGAATTTAAGATGTGAGAATCTGGATTAGCATTTCCCTGGGCAATGAGAGGGTGAAGCTTTCCCACGCGTGCCATGCCTTTGCTGAAGTTCTTCCCAAACAAGCAGCTTGCAGCTGCTGTAACTCTGCTTGCTTTGCCATGCCCCACACATTTGCAGGCATTACTAGTGTCTGTGAACAGTAGCTCTTGGCATTAAAGGTGAGTGTCTGCAGTGACATTAGATAAGCACTAAGCCTCTGCAAGCCCAGATCAAAGGAGGAATGGAGGATATGACTGGGAGATGGGGTGTGGAGTTAGGAGTGGGGGAGACATGGTCAGGCTTGGGTGGAAACATCTAGAACAGATTATTTTTAGAGACTGGGGTTGCCAGGAAAAACAGACCATAGATGATGTCTCTGCACTTTTTGCAGATGCAAGAATCTATGCTTGGAAAAGTTCTGTAACTGAGTTCCCATGCTCTCTGGGATGCTCTCAACAGGAATTTAACTATATGCTATTTGGATGTGTTTTGCTGGCTAACTATCTGCAAACACATATTGCATATTAAGCCCCCCCAGTCTAAATAGCATGTTTTTCTACCTGAAGAGTTCCTCTCTCTCATATGTGCTATTTACTCTGTACATCATCTCGCTGGCTGGTTGCAGGACAAGTGGAAGTGATACGATGTTCACTACTTCTACACTTGTCATGACATGGAGAAGGCGGGGCTGAGCCTCAGCTGGTGTGTGGGTTTAAAGAAATAGAAACCAGCAAGTTTCATACTGCTCTGTAGTGGTGTAACTGATGTGTTTGTGTGTGTTGTGGGGTTATCTACGTGATACAATAATTTGCAGAGACATGGGATAAATCTCAGAGCCATATGATAAATTGCATTTGTCACGCCTGACTTCAAATGTGAGCAGTCATCCACTGGAGAGGAAAGGGCGGTGGTTCCCTTCTTTAGAGCTTCACTCAGTTTTGAGGAAGCAGATATTGGAAGTCCCACCTCTGTGGTTTTGGTCATTTCTCTGACGTGTCTTGTCATGTTCCTGTCCCTCCAAGGACTGCTAGATGTCCAGTACTTTGGGTGGCTGACTTTGCAAGCTCAATGCTACAAGAAAAGAGTGGATTACAGTCAACACTCAACAGATGTTGCTCTTCCTGTTCACAGTTTAGTTTTTGGGTTGGGTTGTTGTTTTGGGTTTTGTGGGGTGGTTTTTTTTGGTTTTTTGTTTTGTTTTGTTTTGGGTTTGTTTTTTTGGTGTTGTTTTCTTGGGGGAGGTTTGTGGGGTTTTTTGTTTGTTTTGTTTTGTTTTGTTTTGTTTTGTTTAATTTTGTTTGGTTTGTTTTGTTTTTTTTTTCATGTTGGGGATGATCTCTGTCCTAAATACTCTGGTAACTGTATAATGAACAAAACCCACAGAAACATCTACATATGATTTTTCCAAAATCACTGAGGGTTGCCACACTGACTGATCTTTTGAAAGTGAAAGAGAGGTATTGAATAGAAAATGCACTGTGTTTATAGCATTTGTGTAGGCATAGTTTGTCACAAAGCTTTAACAGGTAAAAATTTGAGTAATTCCCTCCAGGATTTGAGCAGTATGAGTGGGATCTGTGACAAAATACATTCTCCACACCTCACTTATCACATCTGGGAAGACCCAAAAGTTTCTTAACAGGAATAAAAAAATTGATATGGACATGGGATAAGGAGATCATTCCTGCCATAATTTCATAGTGATTGGAATTTAGTTTTGTCCTCCCATTTGGAAAGGACCATAACTTTGTTCTTATGTCAGAAAGGGAGGTATGATTCTGCTGTGCAGCGGGTAGACTTGCTTCTGAGGCTGTCTGATAATCACATTGTGATCACTGCAGAAGATTCTGTGGGCTTGGGTTCGTGGCAATCCATTTGTAACTGGTGGAGGGGTTGAACTTGTTTTCAGGGGAAGGGTAGCCCAAAGGTGCCTTGGCTGCCTGGGTGCTGTTGAATGGGATGAACATGATCCTCAGGCTGAGGTTCTGAACATATGGAGAAAGCAGCATGAGCTGGCTGGAGCTAGGAACAGAGACCTGGAAAAATCAACTTTTTTCTGTGCTCTGGCGTAAAAGAAGGCATGGTGAGAGCCATCTGAAATGTGGTGGTCTTCCCCTGCTTCTATAAGAGCAGGAAAACTGCAGTCCCCATCTTATTTTCCCTTACTTTAATCTCCATCTTAGTATCTTCTTTTTTTTTTTTTTTCCATTGGAAACAGCCCAGCTGAAGGTATTTGCTTACAACATGCAAAAGGTACCTCTGCTCTGGCAGACCCATCTGAGCTGTCACTTTCCACAAGAACCTCTCCCACTCCACATCAAAGGGTTGGTGGTTGGTGGTGTTCTCTACCTGCACATGAAGGCCTTTCTTATTCATTTTGGCAACCGAAGAGGTTTTCTTTATTGCTGTCTTTTGCTCCTGGTTCATTTCTAACTCTGTCTTCTGTGGCTGTTGTACTGTGCACTGCACAGTACTGATTGCTTCACCAACAGGTTTTACCCATTAGTAGAGGAAAAAAAATCCTGCAAGCACCAAGAAATGGCACAAGTTGACAGTGCCTTACTGTTCTTCTTTCATTCAGTGACAACTGGGTTAGCTGCTTAGTCCTGCATCCTAGACTGCAACTGTGTTGATTATCCATAGAAATGGACCTTAGCTAAGAGGCCAAGGCAAGGGCAAGGTGCCATTTGCTCTGTGGTTGAAGTTTGATAATGGGACATATTTCTATTTTTCTGCTGCTCCCATCTGCTGTGTGCGTGTGTTAGCTCTACTCAAGGTTTGCTGGACTTTCTTCTTAGAGCAGATGTTCGTGTTCTGAGAAAGTTGTAGAATCTCCTTTTGCAGCCAGAGGTAAGGTTTGGAAGGCACATGAAGGCTTCTATACTTGCTTCTCACTCTCCACACTATCTTGCTTTTTTTAATCTCCACATGCATTTATTTAGATAATGTTGTTGTGTCACAGGCTCTACAGACATGCAGGAAGAGTGCTAGCCTGGCAATATAGATGGCAGAGACTGAAAGGGACCTGGCATATTAGCAAACCAAGCAGTCAGATCACTTTCACTACTAAATGGAAATAAAAGCCCAGGAAGGGCTTCCTAGTGGTTACCTATACTGGTCTCCTGTTGAGGAGAAGGGTTGATGGAAGGGGGAAAAGCACCAAGCTCAATGCATTGGAAGATGAAGAAAAAAAAAGGAAAGCGTCTCTGGGATGGAAAGACAGCTAGGCATTGGCAAGGTCAGGGCAGGACAGAGAGGGCTGAACACTGTGAATGATGCATTATCCAGTAAGGATAATGCCTCTGAGCTCCAAGTTCCTGAAGAAAGTGCAGACAGCTGCCAGGAAGCTGGGAAGTCCTCTCCTTTCTGTTGCCATTGCATGGAAGAGAGAGGGGAAAATCTCTAGGTTTGTTTTTTCATTCCCTGACAGAGAGGGAAATGATTCCTGTGACTGCAGAGCAATGGTTCCCTTCTGAAAGAGGAAACATCTACTTGTGTCACCTACGGGCCAGCTTCTGAGGTCACTTGCAGCAGGACAGAACCAGAACAAACTGAACCAACTTCACGGAAGTTTTTCTGATTAATGAATCAGGGATTGAAGCAGGGCCACCATGTCAAGAAACTGGTGGTAAAAAGAGAATTTGTGAGGGAGGAAAACCTCTCACCACAGCACAAAGACTGAACACTTAACTAAGCTCTCTCTCTTTCCTTGCTCTCTGCCCCCTTTGCTTCTTGCCAGCACTGGATTGGACTTTTGAGAAGAAACACAAATTATACTTTGCTTCCCTTCGTGCATACCCGCTCCTTGTCTGTGCCTTATGCATTCTCAAACACAAAAATTCTCATGACTCCATTCCTTCTGCTTTTGTAATGTACAGTCACCGCTTGTGTGGCTCCCTCGTGCTTGAGGCAGGATATGGGCAGGAAATAATAGCACAAGATTCAAACTGGAAAAATGCAAACCTATTATCTGGGGGAAAATAAATTCAAAGTTAGCTATTCAGAGGGTGTGAGCCTTTGGAACTTGCAAGAGAAATAAAGCTGGAAGCAACTTAACAGGGACAGAAGAGAGAGAGCTGGAGAAGAGCTTGCAACATGATAGCACAGAAGAAACACAGATCATGTCATTTAGAGCTCTTCAGACATTGATGTCCCCCTGACATTCACAGATCTCGCAGCCATATTTCACCCCTAGATATGCCCTACCAGTGGTAATGACAGTGAAAGCTAAAGGTTTTCATTTCTGAGAGGATTTCACTTCAATCCTAAGATGAGGGATCTCTCTCTAGCGTAGTCACAAGCAGTGCTGTGGGACTAAGGAATTGCCTGGATGGTCTGTGACACTTTCATACCAGTCAGAGTCAGAGGCATCATGTCCCTGTGCAGCTCCGTACTGGGAATATGGGGGAGGAAATGAGCTAGCAAGAGGAAGGAGAAAGGGAGCACTCACCACATTGCCAGGCTCTGAGGGTGATTGGAAAACACAAAGTATTAAAAGCCTGGGCTTTTGGATTTCAAGTGTGCTTATTAAGGATGATGTTTTGTGAATGTGAACACAATTCAGCAAAACATCTCAAGGTCACAAAATGATTGCTTGGATTTGATACCTGTCATGAAGTGATTGCTTGGATTTGATAGGTGTGTCTGAACATCTCCATCCCTGTGAGATATATGACAAAAAGTGAGAATTAGTGAATTGAAGCAAAGGACATGATACAGGTAAAGAGTCCTCACAGGTGAAGAATAAAGACTTTTGGAGGTGAACTGAAAAATTGCACATTGTGAACCTCGGACTGAAGCTTAAGTGTTGCCCTAGAGCTGTAGGTACTGCTTTGATGAGAAAAAATGTTACATCTCCTGTGATATGCGAGACAATGGGTCTACTTTATAGCACTCATCAAAATTGGACTAGAGGGTCAAACTGAGCTAAATGAGGCACAGGCTGAAAAACCTGCAACAACAGTTTTGTGGTGGCCAGGTTTGGTATGAATGATGAGTTTTTTTGGGTCAAGTGAAGCACAGAGGAGCAAGAGACACTATCATCATCATCATCAGCTCCAGAAGAACAGGGCAAAAGTCTTCTGAGTGCAGGGTGATCCTCCTCACAGTGCTGCTGTGAGTGTGTTGGGGCGGGCAGTGTGCAGGCAGCTGATAAGGCACTGCAAAGTTCTGTTTCTGTTATTCTAGCTGAAGAGGCAGAGAGACACGTGTTAGAACTTCTGTGTGGTACTTGTGTTACATCTCTCATAGCTGGTTATACTCCTTAAAATAACAATGTTTTCTACAATGGTGAGGAAGAGGCCCTTCTGACTCATGGACTGATTGCAGGACAGCTGTTCCTGCCAGATCACCACCAGCTCCATCTGGCTGGCTGCAGAATCCTTTTGTCTGTAGGAGAAGTGGTCTGGGTGGAAGAGAAGGGAGATATTGATGTCCTTTGAAGTCTCCAAATGTTGCAGCAAGGACTCATCATGTGTCAGGAGCAGTAGTGTGGCGGAGCAGTAGTGTGGCACAGCAGACCAGCTCTGGTCAGGCGAGGAACGTTTATGGACTTCACAGCTTATGGAGGTTCCTTGTGCTGCCTCCCATCCCCTTGTTGTAGTCCAGTGCTGTCACCTTCATGGCTCCATGATAGAGACAATATCCATGCCATGGGACAAAGAGTGGGCATGGTGAAGTGTGGTAGGGTAAGTTAAGAGAAATCTCTGCATGCCACAGCCACCAAAATAAGTGATTGCAGAGTGAAAGCAGGATGGAAACAGCAAACTTTCCATTTCCATGACAAATGGAAGCTGCAGCCTTTGGTAGCTGATGTGCATCTTCCTCTCTCAGAGAGGTTTTATTGTTGTCTCTGCTGTCCCCTTTTGGGGGAGCAGGATATGTGGCTGCGTTGGAGACATGAATTCCAGCCTTTCTCTTTGCTGGAAACTGATCCCGCCCAATATTCATACAAGCGGCCACTGGTGGTTCTCCACTGCACTCTGTCCCAGCAGCAGCTGATGCTGCTCGCCAGTGTGGGTCACTGGTATGCACTGTGTCCCTGCCAAAATGCCTAGAGAGGGTTGCCAAGCTGAGAGGCTCTGAGATCTGTGGGGGTTTTTCTTCCCAGGAGAGCAGTCTCTGAAGGCAGGCTGTTGCTCAGCCCGTGACTTGCTGGGCACCATGCAAGCTGAATTCTTAATACAAGAAAGGCCAGCTTGTCACTGTAATTTAAAAATCCTTTCGCCGTCTAGGGAAATGTCAGCAGGCAGAAACGAGTAATGGGAGGGCTTGACCCAGACACAAAGAAGCTTCTGTTTTTTGCCTGTCCTAGCTGTCAGTGGTGTTAGGTTGCTCAATGCTGCAAGGAAAAGCAGCTCTGGAAATTCTCTGCCTTCCATGAAGGCTGAGGACACATAAAGTGAAATGCCTCTGCCTGAATAAACACCTGTCATGGGAAGAGCTGGGATGCTGGAGTACACCAGGGTGAGAACTGGCAGTAGGCCCAAACTGGGAGTTGAGGAGAATCCTCTGGCAAAGCTGACACCTTGTTTCTGATTGCTTGTTTTCCACCTTCAGCTGTAATCGATACCCAGCTGCTGGAGTGACTAAACTTGCCCACTGTTGCTGCTGCTGGTTCAGCAACTGCACAAAGCACTGTGGAGGAATAGAGGGAGGGGATGGGTGTGAGAGAAATTCCTGTCTTGAGAACCACAGAGGCATTTTCATGCCTGGGATACTTTCCTATTTGCTTTCCCCCAAGGTGGCCCCTCTCACCTTGGAGACAGTGTGGCACCTGAAACCATGGGGCACATGACCATGAGGTTTTTGGCAGCTGCAGAGTCAGGAGCAGAAGGCAGATTTTGCAGTTCGGAATCCTGACTGGGGGATTCTGAGGGGCTGAATGTTGAGGAGCTGGGGTATATCAGAAGAGGATATCAGGGCGACATGCTGGCTGAGCCTGTGGTTTGGCAGAGGAGGGTGGAGGGTGTGCTGTGCTCACACTTGGCCCACTGATCTGTTTCTAAACCATCCTGCCCTTGGTAGATGGAAGCCAGGAGTTGCAGAGGAATGGTGCAGATCTGCACCCTGTCCTCCACTGGTGTGAAGAGCCCCAACCTTCCTGGTGCAGTAACCCTGGTTTTCCTATGCAGCCCTCAGATGCCCTGAAACTCAATGACTTGCTACAAACACCAGCAAGCATCTGGGTTCAGTTTCTTGCATCCCTGGATATTTTTGATTTAAGATCCATGCCATTAAAGCGACTGGGTCTAGTTATCACAGAGTGGCCTCACATACCTGTTGTCTGAGCACATTGCATCTGTAAGGGCTGGTGCCAGGCACTCGTTTGCACTGGACCAGTCTGAGAGGCAAGCCCTGGCTGTGGAGAGCTCTGTAAACGGGATCATAAGTAAGAAAGCAAGTGTCGACCTGAGCACTTCAAATGGTCAGTCTCGACAAAGAGCTCATCAGAAGGACCTCACAGGGCTCTGTGGTGGCACTAGCACTATTCAACACACTTGTAATGGTGTGGACAGGAACATGAGCAGCGAGTTTACTTGAATCCCACAGTTATTCCAGAGAGGCAACATAAAGCTAGCTGAAAAGGGCTGCAGAAAATCTCCCAGCAGTAAGTGCCTAGGCTCTCCCTGGTAGATGAAATTCAGTAGTGGCAAATGCAAGGAAATTCCACTAGGAAGAAAACAGTCTGGCTGTACAGATATATTGAATGTCTCTAAGTCAGCTTCTACCAGCAAAGAAAGAAATTCTTGGATTCATTGCAGACAGGCTGCTGAAAACAGTCTCTCAAGGCTCTGTTGAGGTCAAAAAACCAAAGAGAAATGTTAGGAATGAGTACAGAAGAAACAAAGAGCACGATTATGCTTCTGTGTACTTCATGGTCTGCTGAAAGTCTGAAAGTTATGAGTGCTTCTGGTTACTACGTTGAAGAGCATAAAGAAACACTAGTAAGAGAAGAGAAGACATCAACAAGGATCAGAAGTAGCAGATAGTTTCTGGGTAAACACAGATTGCTAATCTTAAAGAAGAGATGCCTGAAAGGGAATCACAAATGGTATGGAGAATGTCAACAAAGAACTAACATTCATGCAGTTCCATATCACAAAAACTAATGGCACCCGATAAACTGGTTAGGCAACAGGTTTAAAATAAACCAGCTATGGACTTTTCCACGTAGGCATCAAGGAATAATGGAACTCTGCCACAGACCGTTGGTGGAGGACAATCCGTGAAGGGGTTGGGCACATCTGTGCAGCCTGTTTCCTTTGGAGAGTGTCAAATGCAGCAGCACAGATGTTACCTCTGCATCAGAAGTGTCCTAAACAGCAGGCTGATGGGAGCTGGGAAGGCAGACTGGGATACACAGTTCGTATTTCCTCTGTTTCTTATACTTCTTTCCTAAGTGAGGCGACTGCAAGAGAAGAGATACTGCTTCTTCAGTCTGGGCTAGCACAGGTCATCTTACATTTCTAGTAAAGCTGTTTTTTGGGGTTTTTGTTCTACAGTAATTTCCCACATTATTATCTGACCACTGGTGACATATTGCAGAAGAAGTGGAAAGTGAACTGATGAGCTGGAAAAGAGAACAAACTTCCAGATGAAGAGCTGACATCCCTTAAGGACATTCCTAATGTTCTGTGCACTGGTGTGCTAGGACATGCCATAATCCAGAAATAGGGACTTTTGAGTGAAAGTAAGCAAAGATTGTGGTAATGTTCTTAAAATGAGGAAAACATTGTTTTCTCTATTAGCTTTGCTTTCCTTAGATTTCCTTAGCAGATTTCCTTAGACATTTAGGAGATAGGAGAGACATAGTCTTCCCTTGTAGTAAATGTGCTCTGGCTGTCTGATCCAAACAGTTACACCTGTCCAAGCAGGAAATACCAAATTTTGTATCAGCAATTAAATTTGGATTCTCTGTATTTGCAGTTGTGAGTAGTACATTTGCAGAAATAACTGAGAGTAAAATTTGTCCCCAGGGATGCTGACCTTTGCAGCTTGCACAGATTCATTGCTTGGAGACAAATTTCAATTAAGGAGAATAATTTTGCATTAATAAGCTGAGAGGAAGTATAAGCTGTCCATAGACAATCTTTGCAGAAGAAAAGGTAACTAGATACAAGACCAGGACTGTGGATGCTGGTAGGAGAAGCATGTTGTTTGTGGCTTAGCACAGTTTCACCCAAAGCCAGCTTAGACACAGCCTCCCTGGAGGTGTTTCACAGTTCAAGATCCTGTCACAGCTCTGGGGCAGGAAAGAATAGTCTCTCTGCATACAAAGCTATATTTTGGTTTATTTGGCTTTTTCCATTTCAAATGCCTCGATTGCTGATGCCTGCCATATTGTTTAATGACCAATCCCTCCTCAGAGAATACAGCTTTTAGGATGATACACTTCCTGAACTATTTCAGCTGTGGTTCTGCTTTTTTTTCCTGTTCTGTTCTGACCAGTTTCTGACTCCACCTTCTCTGCTGCCCAGCCTCCTCAGTAGACAATGTTTTTCCATTTAATTTTATGAGACTAATGAAAGGCATCTTCATCCCCTCCCCTAGGACTGGAGAAGAAAAGCCCACATCTGGAGGCTATTCACAGCTGGAAGATCTCTTCTGACCTTCCTTGCTTTGAAATCCAATCCGTGTAACTTTCTGTCCAAATACTCTGCTACAGACATGGCAGAAAGAGGCTTTGTGAGGGGAGTCTGTGAAGAAACTAGTGGCTCTGACATCCTTTTACAAGTGCAACACTTTGAGACTTTCTTCACTACAAGGGAATCTTTATTTGGGTTTAGGGGTTTCCTTGTTCCAAGGTCACCAAATACACATTTTGGAAGCAATTAGAAAAGGGAGCTTTATTCTTCTGAGGTGTTAAATGTACCCAGCAACAGTTAAAATGAGTTGTCTGAAACGTTGTGTAGGTTCCAGCATCCACAACTGACTTTGTCCAAATGGTCCAGCCAGTGGCCCGTGGGCTGCATTTTGTCTGTACAGCAGCTCACCCAGGCTTCTAGTGACTTCCACCACTGAAGAATAAAACTTCATGTTTCTTGAATCCTCCTTGCCTGCTTAGAGAAAATTGCTGTAATCTGACCCCTGCTTGCCAGGAAGTTGGATAATTTGTAATTCAATTTTAAATACCTCGGAACAGAGACTGACTTCTTGTCGCTGGGTTTGCTCCAGCCTGTATAGGCTTTGTCCTATGACTGCATCATGGAGTGCTTTACAGTGCTTACAGCCATGCTCATCATTGTCATAAATGCCCCTGTCGTGACTAATAGGACAAAGATCATTGAACTGGTGGTCTGGAATTTAAGGCCTGGTACAGAGGACACAGGTGTGTCTTTTCCCTAAAGTAATTAAAAAAAAAAAAGTGAGGGGGGTGTCCTGTTGTTGTCCTCCCCAATGGGCGTCTTTCTGCTTTTATGTCCTGAGAATGGCCAGCAGCTCCCTGTGCCTTTCCTGTGGGAGTTCACTGGTTTCCACCAATAGCCTCAGGTGTTTCACCCTGCATCGGATCTCTGAGACCTGAATGGGTCCAACTACGTTAACTTTTGGCATCACACCAAGGTGCTGCTTGCTTCCTTGCCTGGAAACATCTGCCTTGATGTTCCTTCTTGTGTTGCAAATCTGAACAGACTAGAGAGGCTGTATTCTTATATGTTTGGGAACCATTTGTGGCTGGTGGTTGAATTTTTACTCTTAAAGTAAGTGAGCCTTATTCTGAAAAGAATAGATGTATTGTGTATGTACATGCGCTCCATTATAATATGTTCTGGAAGAATATATTATAATAGATATAATATATTCTGGAAGAACAAATTATAATTGATCTGTCTCAATTTTCTAGTCCTCAACCCCAGAGAGACTAAAGGCATCCATTCAGCTTTTGATAAGTTAACCATTGCAGTTCTGTTTCACGTCATGCCACTATAGGCACTGTTCAGCTCGTGTGTCATAGCTCAGAGGAGAGCAATAAACCACTGAACAAGAGTGGCTTAAACCATGACAGATTTTATAGGTACTGGTCTGACTCAATTTAGCTTTCCAGGCTGGCCCACAAATGTAATGTAATTTAATGGTCTGCACATATTTTGGCCACGTTCAGCCTATGTGCTACCTCAGTTTGACTCACATATTGTGACTGTTTCCCTAGTAAGCCTGCTGAAGGAACAAGGGGTTAATAGCTCTGGGGAATAAGTGACTATTTTTTTTCTTTACTCAGTCTTGAATTGTTCTTTTAGTGAGAGAGAACGTCTGGAACAGACATGTATTTTGGGGAATATGGCTACTTGTGCCTAGAGCTAGTGCCTCTATATCCTCATAGAGCCAGGTGAATACCTTTGCAGCACTGGAATTAAATTTGCACTGGCATGAAAGGCAAGCACAATGCTCGTTACTCTTACTGACAACTTATTCTAGCATCTGAGGAAACAAACCAAACTATTACTAATGATTATCTGCTCTAAGGCAATGATCTGCTCTATGGCAATGCTGAGAAGCCAGGTCCCAGCATGCTAGATGCTGGTCAGAAATGAAATCAGCCACCACTGCCCTTGGAAATCCATGAGCTGTTGAAAGGCAGTAGTGTTCACTAGCATGGCTGTCACAGAGATCTGTGTCCCTGTTTCAGAGTGCAATGACTGGCCTGAAAGAAAACCATTTTCTTTTCATAATTCTCTTCAGTTTTGATACTTTGGGGAGCATTTCTATGCCTGTAACACTTACCTTCACACTTCAGTTATTCTGTTTCTGGCAATCACAGTACTGTCATCAAGAGCAGCAAGACCTGCCTCTGGAGGTAACCAGTCCTGTAACCTCTTTGCCTGCTGTGGTACTGGACATGGTCACTGCTACAGCTCCCACAGACTGCTCTGGGATTGTGGTTCCCTAATAATTCTGAAAATCTGAGTCTTGCTCCCAGCATTGCAAGTGCTGTGCTTTCTTTTGACAGGGTGGTGAACCAAGGCAGGGCAGGGCTGGGACAGGCAGTTCTGCTGAAGAACTGGGTTTGCATACACAGTGATGAAACTCTGTCTTGGAAGGACAGAGGCAAGTGGAATATGCTGCTTAAGGGAGAAGACCCAGAAGAAAGTATCTGGTGTAATGGAAAGAAAGGAAATTTTTTGTTGAATATCAGGAGTGACTTTTGTTGGTGTATGGAGTAGCTTCCCAAGGGTAACCCAGTAATGGAAGCCTCTCAGTTCTGGTCTCCAGTGCGGGACTGGGCACAGCAGGACGTATTGCAGGCCAGGAAATTAACTTGCTTTTTCAGGGATTGAGACTATGGGTGTAACCCTGCACCACAAAAAACCAATGTGAGTGTTGCCAGTGACCTCAGGGAGCACAGATTCCTTCTAACCAGTAATCCAGTGCTGATTTTCCATCTCTCCTCTGTACTCTGTAAGGTGTTTCTTATCTGTGCAGCTGTGTCGTGGGTATATCCAAACCCATGCCCTTCCATTCAATTCTACTGCTTGCTCCCTTCAGGCAGCTGTTAAGGACTGGTTCTGAGAGTTTCAGATGCACAGAGCATTAGAAGGAGAGAGCCAGATATACTTCTCATCTGCAGGGGTGGGAGGGCGCTCATCCCTGTTGTGCATGAGGCTTGATAGACTGTGTTTGTTTCACAGAATCATAGAATGGTTAAAGTTGGAGAAGACCTCTAAAATCATCAAGTGCAGCTGTCCAGCCAGCACCACCACCACGTTCACCACTAAACCATGTCCTCAAGTGCTGTTGGTTAACTGAAACTCACCCTGGCCTCTGATGTGGCAGAGACAGGGAAAGGCAAAAGCAAAGGAATTGATGCCTTTCTACCAGGCTTGGTCTTACTTCCCTTCTCTTGTGCCCCCTGCTCCCCTGGGGCTACTCTGCCCTTAGGTAGCCCTTGCAGCAGAGGTAGGTGACTATTTTTGCTCTTTTCTGCTAATGACTGGTCCCAGTGGACATTTGTCTCTTGCCAGGTGCATCCTGGTGCAGCTATCCCCCTAGTTCTTCCCAGTGCTCCCAAATACTAAGGTGTGTTAGTACTGGGGTACACAGGGCAGTGGTGAAAAGGGTGGAGGCAAATAACTGTGGTTTTAAAAGTAAATAATTTATGTAACAATAACCTCTCCACCCAGGTAATCACCTCGAACAAACATTCTGCATGTCAAAGGTGTTTCTGGAGATAAGGGTTAGCACAATGAGACTCCTGCTTTCTTGGCTTTATCTAGTGCTCAGCACTTAAGGCCACCTTGCTCTCTGCTGAAGGCAAAGTTGTCCATCTAAGTGCCCCAGTAGAGGTTACCAGTCAGGGGCAAGACTTCAGGGGGAAGTCTTTGCACTGACAATAAGGACAGTAAGCTTCCCGTATGCTAAGTGTGGTATTTTCCAAGAGGGCTGAACATAGCCCTGAAAACTTTGCCCATGTTACCGATAGTGAAGTATTTGCCTTGGGCAGAAAAGGGACAGATATGGAGAAAAGTACATTCTGATGGCTGGGAAATTAGGCTCATAGCTGCAAATTGTACTTGTGCTCGAAAAGCAGGCTGAAGGTTTTTTTTTTTGCTTTGCTTTGCTTTTTCTCCTTTGCTTTTCTTTTTCTTTTTTAATACTCATACAACTATTGGCTGCTTGAGAGAATCTCTGTCCCCTGGGCTACCTGACTATGGAGAGTTCAGCAAAAGAAGTCCTGGAGTTTGCTGCTGAAGATTCAAGACTCAGCCTTTTGACCTTCCCGTGGTATATTGACAGGCCATTACCATGTTGTGATGGTTGCCTAGTGAGGTAGTGACACTTGTGCTGAGGCACAGTGACAGCTGTGTCACACCTGCGGGCTGGTGAGGCTGAAACTTGGTAGTATTTGTTTTGCAACAGCAAAAAGCTTGCATCAGTGTATCCCTAAGTCAGTGGGAGCTGGTGCAGTGACAGGATGACACTGCCTACGTGCTCAGCTAACTTGCAGCACTGAGTGCCCTGCAGTGGCTCCCTGGCTTGGCATTACCAGCAGCCCCACGAACAGAAACGAGGGAGCCTCACTGCAGTCACAGAGGCACAGAGACTGAGTGGGAGCTATTTTTCTGTTGTGATGGAATGAACAAGACCATGGCGTGTCAGAGTCCCTGGGCTGTGATGCAGAAATGTTCTTGTGGGTGGCAGGGTTAGAGGCAAACAACCAACCCCGCTCCTGCTGCACTGCTGGGAAGCGTGTCCGTGGTTAGACCTCAGAAAGCACCTGCCAGGGGAGATCCCCTTATTTGCAAGTGCTTCTAGGGGAGTTCCTATGGATGTCATCTTTTGTCATCTCCTGAACTCATTTGTCAGGAAAATTTAATTTCTGCCATATTTGTGTATCACATAAATGACAGGGAGGAGGACAACAACAGTAAGGTCAGCTCAAACTGCACAGGTAGATCTCTTAGGTCCATTTGAACAACAAAATGCTATGGCTACCTTCTTATGGCAAAGTGTGTATTGGGATGTGACAGGGAGATTGGAGACAGTATCCTGTCTCACAGTGCCATATAGGGGATGTGGGAATCAAAATAAATAGCCTCCAGGCTAAAAACCTCAACAGATTAGGAAAGATGTCACTCCGAAATGTATGAGGGGAATAGCGAGTGGGACAACATTTTCAGCTTTTCATTCCCACTAACTTCTGTGTCCAAGCTGAGCAGTGGAAATATAACTTGGCACCCTCTAAAGCCTTGATCCCCTGAGAGCTCATATTAGGGACAAGATTAGTGTATTCTCCAGGTGGCACAAATCTGTAGGATTCCTGACGGTGGAAATGAGGTACCCAGGTGAGGACAGGAGGACTTGTGCCTTGTGCTGTGCTCCTAAGAGGAAGGCAAGCTGGGAAGAGCCTGCAGTACAGGCCTGGCTGGTGAGATCATGCTGGAGTACTGTCTTCCATTTCCCTGTTTGAAGTTCTCAAAGGATGCTAAAAACTGGAAAGGACTCAAAATGTAGTTTATGTAAAAGAAAGTTAGGAATTGACTTAATCAAAGTCCACAAATATTTCACTTGAGAGATAGATTTCTAATAGTAAACAGTGCTGGAAGAAAAGGTCTTGTCGAAATCTAGGTTACACCTACACTGGTAAATAAAGTGATCCAGGGTTAGTTCTCTGAACCTCTGAACCTGAGGGCAAGTGGCACAGCATCCACCTGAACAAAACTTCTTCTCTCCCAAAGAGAGTTGCCTTGCCCAAATAATCTGTTAGGAACGATGCCCTGACCCATGTAGTCAGAGTCAGCCCTGCTGTCAGGGGAGTACCCTCCTGCTGTTCGGAGAACACTGGCTGCCACAAGCCAAAACTTGCCACGAAGCACGTGAACAACATGGAAAATTGCCTGTCAGGGCTTGTGCATGTCTTCATCTGCTCGGGCTGCTAACAGAGAAGTCACCTCACTGGCTGGCAGTGGAGACCATCTAGAAATGGGGTGTGCACTCTGAACTGCAAGGTTGGTTAGCTAGTGGGACAGTTTAGGGACAGTAAATTCCTTCTCATCTGAAGTTTTTCAGTGCACCTTGGATGTCACCCTAAAAAGACAGAGATTTAAGAGAAAGCATGGCCGCAATGTGGGCAGGAGATGCCCCAAAGCTGAATGGTGTACGTGGGTTTCTGCTGTGTCCAGCTGATGCATCTGTGTCCCTGAAAGGTGTGACCACTGCAGGGAAAGCCCCTGTGAGAACTTCCAAACGACTGTAAAGAGAGTCTTTCTCCATCATCACTGCTAGGAGCCCTAAGCTCTGTGGAAAGCACTCGATTAAATCTGCCTCTGGGACAGGAGATTGAAGTGGCACTCCCTGTGTTCCCTGCTGCTCTCTCCTGTGGGAAGTCTTAGCGCCTACACATCACCTAGTAGCTTAGAGAGGCTCTGGGCTCAGAAGAAGAGGGAGAAGCTTTTTGGGGGTGGACATAGGCATCCCAAGCCATGGCTGTTTTCCAAGCAGTGATGGAATAAGCTGGCTAAGATCCTGCAGGCATCAGGTCACTTTCCCTGCCGTACGTTTTGGTTATGGGCAGTGAGCTGAGTGTCTGAGTCAGGACACCAGTGAACGCCTGGGAAGGTGGAGAAGGAGTAGTACAGGAATCTTCTCATTAGGAAATTCAGTAAACAAAGCCAGATTGGATGTATGGCTCCTCTGACACCCCTGCCTACGCTTTCCTGGATACATCCCCAAGGCAGCAATTGGTGCTGTCTGGGACAACCTGTACTTTACCAGATTTGATCTGCGACCCACAGGTTTTTTCTTTAGCAACAATGAAAAGACATCAGTAGCTCTTCTGTTCTAGAGGATCTCAAAGCTTCTTGAGGACCTCGGAAGAGCTTTTGAAACAACAGTCTCTAGATCTTCAGAGCAGAGTTTAAGCCAGCTGTAAAAGTGGGTAAGAAGGTCTGTGGGGAAGTTTATTACAGATTTTAATTGTCATTTAATAATTAAAAAATTAATCTATGAAGATAGGGGAACAGCAGATCTGTTCCAACAAAGCCATGAAGCACACATTTAAGGTCTGTAACAGACTGTGTGTGGAAAGAAGCACCAGTAAGCTCAAGAATGGTTTCATTTGGAATCTTAGCAATATTATACTTCCCACGTCACCTTTGTACCAAACCTGGAGCATGATGATTGCAGAGGGAGCTGTTTTCCTGGTCTGCTGCATTAGCCCTAGAGGTGTTCCAAGGCTGGAATAATAAATGTGGTACAGTAGGATTGGCTGAACTCTCCTAGGGCCGATTGGGAAATGCTCAATAAGGTTGGACTTCAGGTGTCCTTAGCAGAGCCCAAGGGCATCCTTGGGATTGCAACACAGACAGATTTGCCAGAAGTGGTGGAGGGCCCTAGCACAGGCCAGTCACCTGCTTTAAAAGGGGCGTGGCTGACCTGTCACTGCATCCAGTCATGGACTGAAATGCCAAGGATGTTGAAAGTCAGGATTGCATTGGTAAAGCTGTGTGTGAGGCTTCATGACTGATGGCAGTAATTGAGGATATTTCTTTTCCAGCTCTTCAATCCCTTGTTTTAATCCAACACTCTGAAATCCGAGTTCAAACCAAAGCAAAACAGAAAATTCTTGTTTTAAAGACAAGGAGAGTGAGAGAGAAGCCCCTAACCAAAATGTTCTGATAATTGAAAAATCTGCTGGTGAAAACTAATATTGGAGAGTCACGCAGAGAGCGGGAGCTGAGCCTTCCCACTTCTTGCCCAGAGCTGAAGACTGACCATGAGTGACGGCAGCATCCTTAGGCAGTGTCACTGCTCCCTCAAAGCCACCCTCTTTACCACTGACCTCGCCCCTAAATCTGCATCATGATGTCCTCAGTGTATCTCACCATGTTTCAGCCTGGTGGGAGCAGTCCCTCCGAGCTGTGTTCCCTCCTTTTCTCTCCAGCCAGTCTCCTAGTTTCACAGCCACTTCCAGGCTGAAGACTTTTTTTTTTTCCTCCTTTGTGTCATCCAGGAAACACACCCACCTCTCTTACTCCAGCCTCATATTCTGCCTCACTCAGAGATTCTGTAACTCATGTGAAGGAATTTCAAGCAATGCAAACTGTGGCAATTTTTTTAAACCATGGAAATTAGAGATTGGAAAATCTTGCTAGCTCATCCAGTCCATTATTTTACATTCTAGCCTAGCCCAATTCCTGCAAGATTCTTGCCTCCAATACATTTTCCAGTGCATTATCCAGCTTCCATCCTTTGCTTCCCATGAGAAACTGTACCACAGAGGACTACTTTTCACTGTTTGGAAGAGGTTTCTGAAGTTCTCTTTCCATTCTGCCTGACCTAATTTCTTTAAGTTCTGCTTGTGGTAACATGCTGGCTGGGTTCTCCTGCCTTTGTGCTTACCTCGTTCAGGTGATGGCAAATAATTCTTGTTCAGTCAAGCTGTTTAGCCACAACGCTTAATGCTTAGTTGTAAAGCTCAGCAATAATAGTCCTTGGCTACCTGGAAAAGACTGACGTTGAGATTAGCATGTTAATGGGCACACAGAACACAGCAGACACTGCTGCTAGTGTTGCCTCTTTATTATAACAGTCACTTGACACATTCCATCACAAAGTCTGGCCTTGGCTGCTTTTGCCTTTGCCAGACTTGAAACCATCATCTAGCTCATGTCTGCTTCAGTAGTTTTATAGGGTTCTTTTTGGTTTTGTTTTTAATTTCACTCATGACCACTTTGCTGTTTCTTGAGAACAAGGCTGGCAGGGGAATATTCTGCTTTATCCACATTAAAAAAATCCCAACTACTTTTTCTTTGAAAAAAAAAAACAACAAACCACATTTTGAGCAATGTCTTGCATTAAAATAAATCACACTTTTCCCGTCAGAAACAGATCTTTTGTCATCTATGACAAAGGCCCCCGCAAAGTTGGCTAAATAATGAGCTTTTGAGATATTGCTCAGAAAAAAAATAATGGGGGCTAGGAAGGACAGTTGTTTATCTTTTTTTTTTTTTAAACTGTGAGCCTGATGGAAAAAATAGCACGTGTTTTAAGACCCAGGTTGTAATATACTTGCATGAAGGCCCCTGGTTGTGGCTCAGGGTCACCTCGTTGTGTTCTCCCTTGGGCCAGGATGCTGTCACTGTGCCTGGCCCCCTCCTTTCCACGGCTGGGTCACCCTTGGGAACTGATGTCCTTGCCCCATGCATGCAACTGGGGTTACCCAGGCATGTGGAAACCTGGCTGTGAGGAAACAGGGAGGTGTGGAGAGAGGAGGAGAGAGAAAAAAAACCAGCCCTAACCGAAAGAAAGACAACAACAAAAAAAATACAGCAGAAGAGAGGCAGACGCCCAATTTCTCTGCTGGCTGTCTCCAAAATATTTTGTGTTTGTGTTTTCAAGCACTGGGGCACTCCTTTCCCTCAGGACTTGTAGGGAAGCCTGGGTGCCCCGAAACTCCCCTGGCACAGCACACACGTGCTGTACCCACCCATGCCCGTGGCAGTGGCACCATCTGGTCCCGGCATTCCTTGCTCCCGTGGGCCTCCAAGGCACAGGGCCAGGGCCCCAAACTGGTGTCACTGCTGCCCTGTCCTGACCTGTCTCCTCCCTGGTGCACAGGTGGCTTCAGCGTGCTGCCCACCACAGCGTGCAAGGCCATGGGAGGCACGAGCCGTGGAGATTGGATTGGACAGCAGGACTGTCTGTGAAGCCACAGCTCCAAAATGCCATAAAGGAGTGGAAAGGAGTCCCAAATCCTCATCAAATCTGAGGAAAAAAGGAGATGCCCTCAGTCCTGGATCATTATCAGGATATCCAGAAAGATAAAAGACGCAATTATAATATCTAGCATGAGTGTTTTCAAAGCACCCACTTTAACAAAACCCCTCTGCTCAGCACTGTAAGGAAAGCTGGTCTCATTATTCTCTGCAGACAGCATATTAGACCCTGACTCCTCTGATCTGTGCTTGCTACCACCCTTGCTCTGTCAGGGAACCCAGCCTGAGCAACTCGCTCGAGCCTTCTGGCCACCATGCTTGCTGCATTGCTTGCCATGCTGCCTCTTTATTCATTAATCCTTCCCCCTCTCAGTTTTCTCTTCCCCCCCCCCACTTTTTTTTTTTCTTGTCAAAGCAAGGAGTTTTTAATAGCTAAAGAACGAAAACACCTCCCACGCCTTGCCTTAAAAAAGCTAACTCTCTGTCTTACTCACTCTTTTAGATTTCCAAACCTTTCCTGCTAGCTTAGATGTTTCGTTTGAGGCACTGGTTCCTCAAATACTAGCATGTGAGTAGAACTGTAATGAACTATGTAGCTCCAATGGCCTTGAGAGGACAATCCATGTGAATAAATAAATCAGATGTGGAATGGACACCATGGCATTTAGCAGAGATGGAAAAGTTTCCTGGTTTACATTGTGATTTGATTGGAAAAATAAGATATTACAAAGGACTTTATTCCAGGATGGAGTTATATCTCCCTTGCAAAATTTTTAACAGTAGGCTTGAAGTTCTTCAGGGTGCTAAGGTCATAGTGATGCAGATGGATAGATTAAATAATCTCTAACTCTGCTTATTCTGATTCCCCATGGTGAAATGGAGGAAAAGATAAATTTGAAGCAAAGAACAATTACTTTGGCTTTCTCACTTCCATGAGTGAAACCAAAGTGCAATGTCGTTTAACTGTATTGTTTCTTTTTGTTTTTTGTTTTTTTTTTTTTTTGCTTTAAAACATATTAAACATATCCTTGACTCCAAGATCACCTGCATATGTGTGAAGTACTCTTTGCACAGATTAATTTTAGGTCCTCAAATTTTTTCATTACCAAAACAGAATGTCTCCTGCTGTCTTTGTGCTGATTCCAGTATCAGCAAGGATCCCCCATGCTGTAGATTCGCCTCTGTGGGAATGACTCCAAAGACCCAGCTTCGCAGCGTGTGGAAACAAGGGCTATTTTGAGCTACCAATCCAGGCATGGCAATGTGGAGCTTAGCAGAGTTTACTCTGATTCTGGACTCGGGTTTGTACCCTGCATTGTGCTCCCTATTGCTGGAGTGAAATTCCTAGCAACACCCGATTAAAACAAGCACCGAGTGTTTACTCCCCGTCACTGCCACTGCTTTGACTGCAGTGTAAACGCACCACTAATGACTTGGCCGATGGGAGGGGAAAACGACGTGTCAGAGCCAAGTACAGAACTAGGAATTCGGGCCATCAGCCAGCTGGTTAGATCACAGTGTGTGCCTCTAATGAAACGCATTGATTTGTGACTCTTGCAAAATCATTTTTAGGAAATCGCTTCACTGGGTATTTATTTGTGTGTTGGAGCAGCCTGGTCAGGTTGGAAAACTAAAGCAGGCACTGCTTACAGAGCAAGAGTAAAATTTTAAGAATGAGATTAATTAATCATTGGAGTAACTTTTCTAAGGATGTGGTGGGTTCTCCATCATATTTGCTGCACAGTCAGTACCAGTTAGTTGCATAAAATAAGTGCTATAGCTCCGGTAGGAGTTCTGTGTATCACTAGAAGTGATTATCCAAAGTTCTTTGGGTTCTGTTACATTTGAGAGGAGACTATGTGGTTGCAATGGTTCCTCTTGATGGTAAAAACCCCCATGAGCCTGTGGTAGTCATTGAGTCTGGGTGTTTGTGATTCTGACTGGTAACAGACTGAGATCTTGTCAGTGGTAGATTGAAAAGTAGCAGCAATTTTCATAGAGGGGACTACCAAATGACAAAGGCTCATTCTGCAGAAGTGGACGCCCTGCCAATCTAGTGGCTGATATAATGTGCTGTGATGATTTAGCGAGCTCAGAAAGAATTAAACCATCAATAAAATGACAGACTTGGTACATTTCGAAGCGTCTGCTCAGATCTCATGGAATTTCTTGGCTACTACATGTTCAGTCAGACAGAAAGACATGGGGGTGAATCCATGGTCACCTTGTAGTACTTAACTGGATGCCTCAGAAGAGCAGAAGGGAATAGTGAGCAGTGGATAAGGTAAGAATTTATCTACGTGGAGTTTTGTACGGACCCTTTTCTGGACTGGCGCCTCTTTAATATCCTTATAGATCTGTGTATAAATTTGTGGTTTTCTTGTCTGTTTACAGTTTATAGTTAGCTAAATTACATAAATACTATATTTTTTTCTGTGTGCTCAGGTGAGCACATCCTAGAGTTTATGTACTCTGTGAAAAGCAACCCTCTAGCCTTATACATAATATATAGTCTTGTATTTCCTATCCAGATATTGAGACACCTAGAATCTCTAGTGAGTCCTCAAAGTCTTTGTTGCTGAATCTGATTTTTTTCCTTTTCTTTTCTGCTTTCTGTGTGGTTTTTGAGTGTCTGACAACCATAAAGATTAGGAAAAAAAATCCAGCCAACTAAGACTTGTTTCAAGAAAAAAAAATGGGGGGGAATAAAAGGAGTTAGGTCCAAACTGACTGACTTGTTTGTCCATCTTTAAGATGCATTTACTTAGTACAGTTCAATCTTTATTTATGCCACAGTCTCAGTGTCTAGCAATGTAAGCTGATCATCTTTGAAAACAGAATTCACCTTTAAATGTGCTTAGACTAGAAAAAAATCTGCCTGGTGAGGTCATTTTCAGAGCAAGAGTTAATGCATCATGCAAACAGCTAAATAAAGGTTACAATCTGAGTGGAATTATTCAGAGCTCAGGGAGAAATCTGGCATTTGCAGTCTGTCACTGGGTTTGAGAAGTCTGGCTCTCTCCATGTCACTGTCACTCGGGAGACATCCTGCTTTCTGTGCGGCAGTAAGGGAGGGGACCGCGGCTCCGAGCGATCTTCCTGTAAAAACAGCAAAAACAGGAGCGGTGGGAAGTGTCATGTGCGAGGAATGTGTGGAATGAGGGGTGAGTATGAGCCTGTCTTTGTCCAGTTTTCACAGAGCGACTCTATGGATGTAAATAGCCACCCTTCCTCCTCTCCTTTCCTCTTCAGGTCAGCTGAAGAGCCAATGCCAGGACAGCAAATGGTCCCTGATATCCCTGGAGGATCACTGCATGGGGGGCTGTGCCTCTTGAGACCCACCAGTTAAATAGTGCAAGTTTTGGGCCCTCTCTAGCAAGGTCGCCTTGACCTTTTTTTCCACCAACATCCCTGGGAGTTGAATTTGTCACTTTGGGGCAGGATACACCCAAGCCAGGGTGTAGATGGTGATAGAACCAGGATAAAAATGCATCACTTGTCAACGCCCAAGCTTTTTTGGAGTTGGCAATCTCCACAGTGGTGCTGTGCGACAATTTTGGGGGTTTTTGCATTTTGTTTCCTTGTTTTGTTTCTATAAGTCAAGCATTTGGCTGATTGCACAGGAAATCAACTGCTATGGGCATTCACTTCAATGGGCGAATTTTAAACGAGTCACCAGGGACTGGCTGCTGCTGAGTTCAAAGAGAAAGAGACATCCAAAAACTCTAGCCAAGCCAAATTATGGTGGGAAATATCAGATACAAAGAAGAGAAAACTGGAGGCGCAGCAGGGTGAAAGACAGATACAGCTTGATCTTCCTGTCTATAATAGGTCAGACTGAGGTGATTTTAATATAGAAAATTTAAAAAAAAACCAGCCAACCAACCAAAATCCAAACCAAAACCCCATGAAATTATGGGGATAAAATCTCCATAATTTTTCAAAGGGGAGTTTGTTGAACATCAGGAAACATGCTCTGATGTTGGTATTCTATGAGTTGTGTGCAATAATCTGGGGAAATTTAATGTGATACTTGACAAAATATTGTGAAAAGTGTTAGAAAGAATGGTTTCGTGCAGGGCAGAAGATGAACAAAAGCTAAGCTCCTGCAATCATTCCTCTTTTTTTTCTTTTCCCAGTGATTTCAAGTGTTCCTAGGCTCAGATAATTTCAAGAGACGGACCCACACCCCATTTCAGAGTCAAGGTAAAGAGTTTGTGTTCATAAAAATGTAAAAAAAAAAAAAAAAAAAAAAAAAAAAAGGGGGCGGGCAGGGGGAGGAATTTCAAGGGAAGGAATAGAAGTCTAAACTTCGGCGTTGCGCTTCTCTCCAGCATACACATGAACAGCAGAGACTCCCGAAAAGAAAACTAGAGAATGATTGCCATCTTCTGGAAGGAAAAATATCTGCCATTTTTCAGGATACTAAATCTGCTACAAGCACATTTTTTAAACCATAGCATATTTCTGGTAGCTTTATTTCCCAGCATGAATTCTTATCCATATAAAACTAATTCAGTTTAATTTTATTGATACATATGCCATGAACCCAGCTTTAGAAACTGACAGAGAATCTTGGGTTTTAATGATACTCTAACCAAGCTTAAAATTAGAAAGGTGTTAAGGATCATCAGTAGAGATGGACTTTATCTATTCTTGAGCTTGTAAACCAGGCTTCTTTTTTTTTTTAACTGAGCATTTAGAAGTTAAATTTAAGGTGTCCAGATGTGGACAGACTGAAAAAAAAAAGAAAGAGAAAAGAAATCACTCTCATTTTAAACGGCATCAGCTGTTGTTCTACCTACTTCAGTAAATTAAGTACATCTGTTTCAAACAGAACCTTTTTATTAATCATAAACCTGCAGGCAGCCCATGGAGCACAGGGGCATTTAGCATTGCTTTCAGTTAGTCCGTCTTAGAAACGCTTATCTATATTAGAGGAGTTGATGCAGCGACTGGGATTAAAATAACCACAGAGCTGCTGCCCATTCTGCTCGGGGCAGGAAGGGTCAGGAGCCTGGGACAGCACAGCCCGTGTGCTGCACCGTGAACTCCTCCATCTGCTGCCCGCGCTGTGTGGGGCTGTCACAGGCTGTGCTGTCACCCAGAGCTACTCCTGCACCTGCATCCGGCCTCTGCGCTCTGGTGTTGGGCATGGGCTGGGATGGAGAATGGATGGACCACTGGCTTCCTCTGTCTTGGCAGAGCAGCATGCAGGGAATCTGCATGGCTCCCTCCCAGCAGTGGTGCGAGCTTCACCCGCTTGGCACTGGGCAGAGTGCTTGTAGGGAAGACAGGATGAGTCTCCCTTTGGGATGCTCCCCTCCCTTGCAGTTGGATTCAGGGCAGCTCTGCTCCATGGCGTCTAGTACATTCTCTTGAGAGGTGATGTCATCCCTACTTTTCACGGGCTTGATACCACACAGGTATTTTGAGAGCCTTTAAACTTTCAGGACAAGAGCTCAAAGGGGACTTTGTGTGAATGTGAATCTCTGTCTCTTCTTACTAGGTTCCCAAATTCATCCAATGTGAACCAGTTGGGATTCCCAGTGACCTTCACATTTTGGTAAAAGCTCCCACTACAAGTGACACTGACAATCTACCTCATTCTGCTGTGCTTTAACTGTTGCCTTGACTTGTTGCCATTTCAAGTACCTCCTTCATGGTAGTGATGCCATGGTGTCAGTCTGCCACTCAGCAGCTCTTCCGCTAAGGGGCTCCTTTTGGCATCAAGATTTCCAGTGCCCATGGGGAGAGCTTCATTGGTATCTCTTCAGGGACTGAAATCGTCAGTCCTCAGGGCAGATGCAGTTGCATAAACTTTCCTCTCCCCATTTTTTTTTATTCTATTCTTATATTCTATTATTTTGTTGCCCTTTCTGTAACTAACAGGTGTGGCCAGGAAGATACCCTAGGGCCAGGATGCTTTTGGTCTTTGCCATTCTGCTGAGACAGTGCACAGTGGCAAGGGGTGACCTGATGCCAAGGCTGCTGGCAGTTTCCCAGCTAAGGTCACTCCTCCCCTGTAGCATTAGTTAAAGCTGCTACCTTCCTCCATACCAGCTCCCAAATAGCTACCACATGGGGATGGCCAGAATCTTTCAGTGTTTTAAAGAAACTTTCTACTCAGTTAATACAGGTCACTCTTCTGCACTTAATCCCAACCCACAGCACCAATTGCTTCCCATATAATCTCCCAGAACAGCTGTGCTGTGATTGCATTGTGGATTACAAAATGACCATTTTCCACAAAACAGCTGCTGGTCAGAAGGATAGCATTTAATAATCACTGGCGAGGAGAAGGAGGAGGCGACCAGACAAAGGAGGAAGGGATTTTGCAGCAATTGGGTTTCTTGGAGGATGTAGAGATGAACAAAACAGCAGACAAAGTGTGAGTCCCACTTCTGCGCTGTTCATCCAAATTAACAGGACTTCCAAGACTTGCCGCTAAGGTAAATTCAACTATCATTCCTTTTGGGGCTATCTAGATCTTATGGTTAGTTACCATCAGTGAGTGCTTGGCTTTTGTGGAGGGAAGCTTTTCTAACAATGTTTTCAGGAAGTAGTTCAGATTTGCTTCTCATTCCATATGTCTTCTGCATCCTTGATCCACTTCCTACTTCTGACTCATTTGTTTCTTGTACTTTTTATGTCTTTTCCTTAACACTCTTCCTGAAATTATACAGCCTTTCAACTACTGTCATAAATCAACTGGAGAGAATTTTTTTCCCACTACTGACGATTTAAATTAGAAAGATGATTTTTGTAAATATTGTGAGTGGAATTTTTTTGTTAAATAAAAGCACTAGCAACCCAAAACCTGATGACATAAAATCTTATAATTAAGCATTGATGAAAAACTGAAAAACGTTGTGTGCTGAAAGTTTCAATTTTCAGGTGAAAAATTATGTTTTTGAGAAGAGCAGTTTTGTCTGTAATTTCCTTTTCAGTCATAAGCTAAATTTTCCACAAAAAAAACTTTCAGTGAGAAGTTTGCCACTAATCTTAGCCAGAAACTCTTCCTAGTAGGTGTCTACTCTGCAAAAATGGTGATGTTCAACGTACCTTCAAATCATGAAAGCCATTAGTTATGGCATCACTAAGACGTTAACCATGGCCAGGGTGCAGAAAGAAATGCCCTGGTGAAGAGACAAAAGAAGCCAGAGTAGGAAGGAATACAGGAAAATTTCCAAGGAGCCAAGTATTTTCTTGCTTTCCATGAGGGTTTTTGGGGTCAGGCATTGCTCTCTCAGTGTGATGAGATTCTCAGTGTAATGAGGTCTTGCTTTTCAAGAGGAGCTTCAGCACTGTCTGTTCACTGTGTTTCCAAGCTTGCTGGGTAGCAGAAAAAATTATTCTAACTGCACCACCTTTATCTGTGGTGCAGCCACAGACAATGCAAAGCTGGGCCTTGTGCTGTTTATTTATAGTGATGGCCACAGAATGGTCTTTCTCACACGTTCGGCGCTGGGTGAGTCAGCCGAAGTTAAGTGAAGAGGACCAGCAGCAGGCAGAGTCTGTACAAACTGAATCTATTCAGGGGTAAATAGATTCTCAGAGTCATAAATAGGAAAGGGTGGGAGTATCTGGATGAAGTTGTGCCAAACATAGGGAGTGCCACGTGGGAAGAGACATGCATTGATTGCATGAAAGTTGATGTGTGGGTAGATGACATCTAATGAATCTATGGAGTGATATTTTGGGGTTCTCAGGAGTCAGTGCAGGGTTTCGAAGGAGCCCTAAAGTCTTCATCTTCCCTCTGAGTGAGAAAGTCCCTGGTTCACAAACTGCTTTCTGAATTACTTTAAATGATGAGATGAAATCAGTAAGAATGCGGCAACGTTCAGTCTTAACGGAAAAAACCCTTTGACACTTTGTGTGAAAGCAAAGACTATCTTCCCACCATCCTACCAAATTTCTGATGTGCAGATGAGAGCTCAGGTGGAAGGTGCTGCTCTGTGGCTTGTACTTAAGATACCAGGTCTGGACAGCTGGGTGTTCTCTCTGAGCCGGTCACTGCTCTGATGTGTGACCTTCAGCAATATGGGAACATCTTCCTGCCTTTTCCCACTGAGAAATCACTATACTCTCTACCTCCCTAGGTACAGTAATGAACTGATTGAAAAAGTGTTTTGGGACACTTGGGCAGCAAGATTTCTCATTTAGTTGGAGAGAGCATTCATTGTATTTAATGCAAAGGCAATACATGGCATTCAGGGAAGTTGGTTAACAGTTTCTCCCCGTCATCTCTGAGATGGATGAATGTGATGTTCCTTTAGTTTTGCTCATGTGTTCAGACACCTCAATGCACTCAGCCCTGCTATGTCACCCTCTCTTCCCCAGTATAGATACTCAGCATATTTTGAAATGGTTTAAGGTGACCAGGTCCCTGCCCTGGCTTTCAAGAAATGCTTCTTCCATGCTGGGTGTGCTGTTGGGATGTTGTGAGGAGGGCAGAGTGCTCATAACCCCTCCCCACAGCTGCATGCTGGGAAAAGGTGGGATTCATAAGGCCACGTGGGACAAGTGGCCGGTGTGATGGTCTCTCCTATTTGTGTGTTGTAGATGGAGCTGCTGAAGGGACTGCCACTGCGCCGTACTTTCCTGGCCGTCATCCTGAACCTGCTGGCTCTCACCCTCTCCACCACAGCCTTGCTGGGCAGCTACTGGTGCACCGGCACCCAGAAAGTACCCAAGCCTCTGTGTGGGAAGAGCAAAGCCTCCCAGTGCGTGGGTGTCCCCATGCCATCTGATGCAGACGTGAGCAATGCTTCGTCTGAGGACACAGTGCACTACAGCTGGGAGACTGGAGATGACCGCTTTGCCTTCAGATACTTCCACACAGGGATGTGGCTTTCCTGTGAAGAGAGCATGGAAGGGCCAGGTAGTGTGTTGCTCAGGCAGCTGCAACGTACTGCCTTGTATTTACTCCACAGGAGTTTGAAACTGAAAGGTGGAAGGCTGAGAACACGTGGGAGAAAAGTATTCTTCCTTTTCCTAGATGGTATCAGCTCTGTGCACTGGTGTGGGCAATATATTTCTGTCCTTCACTGGAATATTCACAGAGCAGGGAAATGGAGAATGGTCATGTCTGGTGTGCCCTTTGGCCTGGAATAGGGGCTGTGAAGTACAAGTGATGGTAGTGATGGTGGTGATGGCAGTGACTTTATGATGGCACTGTTCATCCTGATGGGAATTTCCATAAGCCTCCTTTCCCTTCCCCCATATCTCCATTCCTACTTCATGATCTTCAGGGTAAATTTGTTCATGTCCTCTCAGAAATTTGAGTACAGTGATTTTATGCAGATGTTAATTTTTAGCTATCACTGTGAGGACTACAATAGTTGGTGTTCTTAAATCATGAAATTGAGTAGTTTTGTGTTACTAAACAGAGACTGGGCTTTTCTTAAAAAAAACAAATAAATAAAAGAGAGAAAGAGAATTACTACCTTATAGATACAGAGAAAACCTGGAGGATCTGAACCCAAAGGAACTAAAGCTAGGAGGTAAATTGACCTGAAGAATAGACCTGCAATATTGTAATTGTTTTTAGTTTTTGTGATATTGTGACAGGTTTCATTTGTGATTTTTGACCATGTGGGACTGGCACTGTGAATCCTGAAGTGCCAGGGACCAGTTGTGCAATCTGTGCTAGAGCCCTTTGCTGCTTCCCTTCACCCTTGACTTGTTCCTACCCAGGCCTGCTCAAGTCCTTCTGCTGAAACCTGTGCCATGCCAGCACGGGTGGGTGCTCTGCTGTGCTCAGGTGCCTTTTACTGCCTGGCACACATCAAAGATCAGAACTAATCCAGAAGGTGGCCAACACAGAGATTTGTATCTAAAAATAGAGTGATGAAAGTCACTTTCATCAGGGCCATTCCCCTGAGCCCACCACCCTCCCATCAGCTCTGCCCAAGTACAAACATCTCACCTTCTTTAACCAAGCCATCCTTCCAGTACAGTATTTTTCATCTCTGTTTCTGTCAGTTTGAAAATAAATAACTGGTGAAGAAAAGCAGACAGAAGGAGGGGTTGGAGCAGAAGGGAATGTGCTTGAAACTCTCATGTCCTAACAAGTGGGCTGCTTTTTGTTATGAGCCTTTCCAGAAGAGCTGTGGAAGGAGATGTGTTTATTTAGGGCTGGTTTGGGTTGGGTTGTGTTTCCATGATGCATGTGGGAATGAAACTACATCCCTCGACTGATTTCTCTAAACAGCTTTTCTGTCCACTGGGCAGTCCTGGAATAACCCCAGTGCCTGAAGGAACACAGAAAGTATGTAACATCTGGATCGCAGCAGAACATGGGATAGAGCATGGGATAGAAGCACAGTCAGTCTCAGTCTCCTGCTTCCTGTAAATCAAGCACAACCCACCCACTACTCTGCATCTTTGAAGCAACTGCATAGACAATAAAAACAACAAAGAAGGGACTACTCTGAACAAAAGGAGTGTGAGCTGAGCTGGAGAAAGGATTTCATTTTCAGGCTAATCGCTGGATCAGTTTAGATGAGCCATTACTGAATATCCTCATTAAAGTTCTAGGTGAAGTAGCAAATTGCAAGTTAATGAGAACCGCAGATGGCACTAAACTGGGTAGCATCCTGAGAGCTGTGGATGACAGAAGTAGCACAGGAGATTTGGAAAGATTAGAACTGAGGATAGAAATTAAGAAAATTAGATTCTTACATGAAGCGGAAAAGTCTGGGAGAAAATACTGTGCCAAGTGCAGGAGAAGGCCCTCAAATGCAGTAATGCAGTATGCAGGGACAGAGACTTAGAGGTAATAATTATGGACCCTCAGCTGAGACAGTGATTTGCGTCTGGTCAACATAAAAAGCCAAAGCAAATATTAACACAATTTGTTGAAATGGCATGCCTAAAACGTGAGGACCAAGGACCATATTTCTCTATGAATCTCTGCCACGGAAGGGGGACTTGCATCTCTGTCACAAAATATTTCACTTGGGAACCTTTTTTTGCTTTCTCCTTTGAGAAGGAGTGCTAGAAATGCTCTTCTGAGATTAGGGTGTGTGGGAATTCAGCAGAAGTGATGAATCTGCAGTCTGTTACAAGCTACACCCTTAACAGACCTGATCATCAGTAATGTTGTGAATGAGTAGCAACAGATTTTTATATTCAGCAGAGGCTAGTAAGATTTAAAAATTGTAAGACCGGAGGTGAGAAGGTCTGATGGGTAGATTCAGGGATGTATGCACTGAAAAGAGAGTGAGATGAAGAGATTTTCTTTTGCCCTGTGTTCCCTGCACTGTTTTATAAACTAAAAGCTTTGGGTTTGTGTTTCAGAGGAGAAATGCCGCAGCTTTATTGAGCTTTCACCACCAGCAGAGAGAGGTAAGAACAAATCCCTGTATTTCGCTGTAGCTGTACAGTGCTCCTCCTTGGGACAGGGGACCTGCAACATTTTGCCTGTGTGGGGACAGCAGGGAGAGTCACCAAAGAGTCAGGTATGAAATCCTGTCCTTGGGGTTGCTAAAAAGAGCGAAGATTTCCTCCCAGATGTTCGCATAAACCACTGCCATTTGTGAAGTCAGTGCTAGAAACCTCAGATTCCCTCCAGTATGAGATGGTATTTGTCTCATGCAGTGAGTTGCCTGGTCTGGGGTTGTCGTCTTGCTGTGGTAAAGGGGAAGAGGATGGATGCAGCCTCAGGGCAGTGCCTCCCACATAGGCTACATGTTAACTCAGTGCTGCAGTTTTGGGATCTAATACAATGAATCTGGAAACTGAATCTCCTCTTACTTCGTGGTAAATGAACAGGACATCTGAAAGTTATGCTTTCAAGGTGAAGTCCCTGCCTCATTAAATACAACACTGCATTTGGGTAGGAGACATCATCCCTTCTGTCATTGTCACACGTTTCAAATCACCCTGTGAATAGCTTCTGTATACTTTGATGTAAGTGTACATGTGCTACGAGATAGCTTTTCAATTGGTGTGAGCTTGCTAACTATTCCCTGAGATGGAGGCTGGAGGCAAGTAGTTTCAGAAGATGTTCATATGTGAAGGGAAAAGCCTGGAGTGCAGAGCCTGTGACAGTGTTCAGACCCTGAAGGCAAGGGCACAATAAATGCTGGGGATTTGCCAGTGCCATTTTCACCCCTTCCTGCACCAAGTATCCTCTTAACACGACCAGTGCAGGTGCCATTGTACAGCTGGGCTAGCACTGCACAAGGTGGTGTGACTGCTGATTGTGGGATGGGCTGGCTGAGCTGGGTGTGTGCAGAGCAGCTCCACAATGCACAGGCAACATTACAAGTCCAAATTACACATCATCAGTGGGAAGGCTGGACTCAAAGGGAAAATGATGCAGAGGTCTCTGTGTATGTGTGGTGCCTGCAACCTCCAGAATACTTTTGACAGCCTGACCTTTAATGGAATATTCTCCTTGATGGTGCTGCAGCAAGCAAGCCAGCTCCTTTAAACAGGGAATGCAGCTCATCTATTTCTGCTAAAGAGCTGGGTGACTCTATGGCACTAATGATATTGAGTATTCAAGTCAGTGCCACATTAATGAGGGTTTTCTTCACACTCCTTTTCCCCAGCTGAATGTCTCCTCTACAGCCATTAATAGTTGCTAACAGTAGTGTTCACAGTGCTGCTTCATTTGTCAGATTAATGTTTCTTCCTCAGTGAATCCTGCGCTTTTCCACAGCCCAGCATTACAGAGTGCCTTCCTTCATTCTCCTTCAATTCTTACTGCACAGCTGCAGAACTTAGCTCAGCTGTGGACTCTGGTATCACTTAAATCCCACTCGAAATCCCACCATGAAAGTACGTGCACTCTGTCCAAGAAGCAGGGTGAGCAGTCAGTGTTACTGCCCTGGCTGAATATCAACCCCAAGGAATGTACTTTCATTTTAATTGAGGTTTCAGTGAGAAATACAGGCTTGCAAGAGGCTTCCTGATTTCCAGAGGCCATGTCCCAGACAGTCATGGATGCACCATATAGTTCTTAAATAGTTGAGTCTCAGGTTAAAAGATGTTTGCTTTCATTGTTGTGATTAGAGCCTGGATGCATTCGTGGCCAATCTATGACCTTTAGATTTTATGCTAATAGTCAACAGCTTCCCGTCTTTTCCCCTTTGCTTTCCTCCTTGCTGTTTATGAATAATGGTGGCTTGTTTACAGAGGACATTTTAGTTCCTCTCAGCTCTGCCATGCTAAAGGAGCCAAGCCATCCTCTGTGACATGCACTCTGTCCCCTACAGCATCCATTGATCCCTTGCTCACAGGCTGGGGAGATTGCTTTTGGATGTTTCATGTTTTCCTTCGTTCCCTTCCATCCAAAAGACATCTTTTCAGGATTGGGTTGAGAGAGGGGAGTACTATTCCTTGAACATGGTTTCATCCTGTATTCCTGGCAGGAATCCTGTGGCTGTCACTAGGATCAGAGATGCTGTACATCAGCTTGCTGCTGATCAGCTTCATCCTCCTGATGGTGGAAATTCTGCATACTGGCAATCCTGTGTGTGGGATGAAGCTCAATGCCTTTGCTGCTGTCTCCTCGGTGCTGTCAGGTAAGTGCATAACTGTAGTCTTGGAATCTCAGCACTGGAGAGCCTGCTTTTCTGCTCAAGGCTGAAGAATGCTGCTCTGGCTCCTGCTGTAACGTCTTTGCTTTGTCCTTTGTGTCCAGGTCTCCTTGGGATGGTGGCACACATGATGTACACTCAAGTCTTCCAGGCCACAGTTAATCTGGGACCGGAGGACTGGAGACCGCACACATGGGACTATGGCTGGGCATTCTAGTATGTGAGCTCTGAAGCCATCTTCACCCCCCACCTTTAGAGCTTCAGCCATGCCACCCGCTTCCTCCTCCTTTCTTGACCTTCTGTGTGTTCCAAAGACAGGTGCACCATGGTTCTCCTACTACTAATCTCCTTTGCCTCACCTTGTTTTAATAAATGGTGGCTGAGCTACTTAAATGAATAGCTACCAAAGGACTGGGAAAACAATGAGGTCACACCTAAACAATTGCCTTCAGCCCTGCTGACTAATTAGGCTTGTCCCTCTGATGGTTTGCCCTGTTTGGTCTCAATTCTTCCCTGTGTGCAGAGGCCAGTGTCACACTTGTAATGATGCTCTCAAACACACCTTGTTTTTCTGCAATTTTAATAAGTTGCATGCTGGCTTGCATCTTCACTAACCACTGTTGGGCCAAAGGGCCTATTCCTGCAACACCAAGCCTAGATGTGTGCCTAAAGATGTGGGCACAGCTCAGCCCCCAGCCAGCAGTCACACCATCTTCTCCAGTGCTGGCCCAGCCATATAATGACAGCTGCACTGGAGGCCAAGGGCATCTTAAGAGGGTACTATGAGCAGGAAGGAGGGAAAGCAGGCAATACACCATGGTGTCACTTTTGAGCCAGGAAGAGGAGCTGCAAAAAGCAAGTGGCTCAGTGTGTCTTTCTCTAAAGGATAAAGCAGCCAAGCACAGTGGACATGACATACCTGACCTGAAAAACAGTTGGATGAGCCTTGCAGGTGCCCATGGAAAGTGCAGGTTCAATTTGCACTGCTGTATTGATGATGGCCACATTGATTCTTAAACACTCCAGTGCCACGTGCACATCAAATGTGGACATCAAATGCCAGGATGGCAATTTGGTTACACTCAGGTAGACCAGCCTCATGCACAGGAAGACACTGAGCAGCCCAGCAATACAGAACTTGCTTCCAAGCTGACCAAGCTCTCCTGCTCTGACTAGAGATGTTCCTGCTGCCCTTTTACCTGTGTCACTCCCTTCCCTGTCATGGGGATGACCAATATTTATCCCACTGATCTAAGAATCTTGTGGTGGGATAACCCCGAAGAACTGTAATGCTATGAGCCTTAGTCACTCTAGTTCATGTCTGTGCTCAGTAGGTTCTGCCTGGCAAATCAGAGAGAACTGGGGTGAGTCCAAGTGGTGTTCACATGGGTTTTCACAGCATGTGCTTCTTCTGTGTGTCTCTGTAGCATGGCCTGGGCCTCCTTTACCTGCTGCATGGCCTCTGCTGTCACCACTCTCAATACCTACACCAAGACAATACTGGAGTTCAAAAGGAACCACATCAAGGGATACGATGGGAGCCTCAAGGACCACCCTCAGCACCACCAGTGCTTCATACAGCAAATAAGCAGCTACTATGAGCCCAAAGGCAAGGCCTTCCATTCAGTCTCTGAGGGAGTCGACTTCTACACTGATCTGCAGCAGAAGATACTACAGCGGGAGCCAGAGCTGGACCTGGATGAAGTCTTGGGCCAGACAATCGGGGAGGATCGCTGTTAGGGATGAGTGTACAGGGACAGAGCAGTGGGGTTTGGGAGGCACAAGAGCTCAGAACCAAGCACTGGCACCACTATTAGCAGGTTTTGGGGAGCTCTTCCGGTCTCTGCAGGGAGTTAGGAGACAGGCACTGGGTCAGGGCAACTAGAGTAGAAGTCTGGGGGGTCGTCCCTGGTCATATACAGTGTGATGGATGCTCTCATCTGACAAGGGTGAAACTGGAGGGACATGCTGGTGCCAGCTGTCTCCAAGCACTTTCAGAGTTGAGTCAGATGTCCAAATCCCAGTATTGCACTTGGGAACAGATAGTCAGCACCATCCAGATGGCAAACTGCACTGCTGAGTGATGTCACATTGACCTTCTGTCAACACCTCCAGTTCAGTGCTATGGTGAAGGCCATCAGTGTTCATACTGATCAGCTGTCACCCTCTCTGAACACCCTGTTTATTCTTAATTTCCAGACCCAAACTCTTCTCCCTGCCCCCAGATTAAAAGTCCTGCTGCAGTAGGAATAAGAGGTAGCTTTCAGACATCTCTCTCTTCCTCTTTCCTATCTGTAATGACTCCCACATGTTCCCTTCTTGCTTTTTGCCCAAAAATCTCCCATTCTGAGGTACTTTGCTGTCTGCGTCTTTTTACTGTTTCTTCACAACCTTTAAGAATTTGGCAGGACTTCTGCTTTTTACATTACTTCTATTCATCTGTTCCTTTTTGTCCATTTTAAAAATATTGCAAACAACCCCTGAATCAAAACCCCAAGCAAACTAATAATCTCTCAAAGGTGAAACACTGGTTCACACGACACATGATGCTGTACACAGTATTTATTTTGTTTCACTGCAATTCAAATACATTTTTCCAACAATATACAGACAGACTCTTTATTCACAGTGGGGGTGGGGGGATGTGTGAGCAGGGTGAATTCACATTAAGGAGGAGCTAACATCACTGCTCTTGAACATCAGTTCTCTCAGGAAGAATCTCAGAAGAGTAACTACTTAGGTAAGAGCCGATTCACCTTTCCCAGCAAGGTGGTGGCTGGACAGGAGGGAAGAGGCACTCCTGTTTAATCCCTCATATGTTACTGGTCCTCACACTTTCAGTCCTATTATGCAGCTCTATTAACTGACACTAGCTCTATTATAAACACTAAACCCTGTCTGGAGGAAAATGCCAGGCCTAGAGCCATTGCTACAGTTGTGCTAATATATACAAAGCTATTTACACAAAAATACCATTAAACATATACAAACTGTTCACAGCTCTGACATTAGGAGATCAGGGCCCAAAGACCAGCCTTGGGGCTTGCAGCTAAACCTGAAGGGCTATCCTGGAAGCTTTATATAGAAATGTGGGATGATGGAAAGGGTGATACAGCAAAGAGAGGTGTCAAGGGCCCAGGAGAACAAACCCATGGCTAATGTGGCCATCTGGAAGGAGAGTCAAAATCTGCTGTCACCTCACAACTCATGGGGAAATGTGGGGAGGCTGGAAGGGCACATACTAGACAGAAGAGTCCTCTGCAATCCTCATCTCAGCCTGGCTCTGTTTAATGTCACAGGCCAGGCTTGGAATGGCATACTAGGAAAGCAGTTCCTATATTGTTGCCCTAAACTGTGGGCAACTACTAGGGCACCAAAGTGGTTCCCTTTTATATGGTGTTTTCTACTACAAGAAAATTCATACTGATGCTCTTCAAATGCAACAGAGAATGATGGCACACTCTGGGACACAGAGTGGGACACACTTAACACACTGTGAGCAAATGTGTCCCAGGGGTAGCTTGCTCCTCCTGGAGTTGCACACAGGGCTGGGCTGGCAAGGGAATGGCAATATTGAGCTCAGAATAGGGTTAAAATGCAGAGAAAAGCTTTCTAGTCCTGTCTTTGTCTGAACTTCTAAACCCTGGAGCAGCAGCATAAGAATGAGCTTTTCTGTGACAGGACTGAGTGACCTTTACAGTGACAACCAGGATCTGCTGGACCCCTGTCCCAAGGGGGCTGTGATATGTTTGCAAAGGGGGACTCTGCCCATTGGACTGCAGTGTGATGTTACAGTGACAATGTGGGTTCACAGAAACCTAAAGGATGGAGAGGGATAAGCTGTGAACCTTTCACTTCTACATCACCCACATATGCCTGAACTTGGTGTCCTGAACTTGGAACTGGGAAAGAAAGACACAAGTGCAAGGGGCTGGCAATTGTTGTGCCAAATGATGTGGAGACCATCTTTCTCTAGATCAGGTAATTCAGCCAGAGAACTAGTTTGTTTGTGAGTCTGGCAACAGCATGGACAAGAGAGCTGAGACCACAGGAGAAGCTGTAGATAAGACAAAACCTGCAGGAGCCAGAGGCTTCTCTCCAAAAATAAAAAGATTAAGGGTGTCCTTTAGCCACACCACTTGCCTTGACTCATCATGGCCCACTCTAGGCATAGAGCTTGTTAGACTGCTTGAGAACACTGTTTGGACATAAAAAGGTGTGTCCTAAATCTCATTCATAAATTAAACATACAAAAAATATACATATATTGTATAAATTAACACATATATATATAAAGCCTGATTTTATATATATATGTATATAAACTCTAAATTCACATTTCTGTGTTACCTGGAAGGAAGCATGCAAGAACAGCATACGGAGAGGGAGTTGCTGAACAAGGTTTCTCTGGTACGGAACAGGTCTGCCTAGGACAAACCTGCTCCAGCAGCATTCCCCAGATAGCTGAAGAAAGGAGAAGTGCTTTTAGCCCCCATTCCCTCTTAACAGCTGTTTTCCTGAAGATACACAGAGCAGCTTCCTGTATTCCCCATAGAGGCCACAGGTCCAACCAACATCTGAGGAACCACCAGGCTAGAGCTGAAGAAGGAAAGGAAAACAAACATTCATTAAAGCCAAAATCTATTATCATCCACACTGGTAAAGTAATAATTTACAAGTCAGCAACAGAACCTGGGCACCACTATATGAAGGACCCTTGCTTGCCCATGTCAAAATAAGTGATCTCAGTTCCACCTCTCTCATCCCTCTTCAAGCCTCTCAGTCTCTTAGGATCATCATCCCTATTTCTTTCTAAGATCCTGTGCTGTGTTCAACTGCTTTGAACCCATCTTTGCTTCACAATCTTATGCCCAAAGGGGCAAGCCAGTCATCTTGCAAACAGTCATTTTGCATCCCACCAGTCTCTTTCCATCCCAAAGAGCACCTGAACCGTGTCTGTAGGGAAGAGATCAGATGTTTTCAAAGGCCTGGGTTTCATTAGGGACTCCTGCACAATCTCACCTTCTGAGGAAAGTCAGCAAATTTCATCCGGGCAAGAAATCGCCTCACTTCTCCACGGCTGATTTTTGGAGTGCTGCTGTCCTTTAACCACACCATTCGACCTTGACTCATCATGGCCCACTTCAGGCCCAGCTTGCTGACCGAGAGAAATCCTGGCTGCTTTTCAGAGGTCGCAGTTGTTGTCACAGTGATGTGAAATGCATCCTTTTGGAGATCATTAATTCCAACTGTCCCATCAGAAAAGGGCAAGAAAATAATGGTGAGGAGTAAATGATTACGTTTTTTCCAAAATAAATCTTATAGCTCTTACTCAGTCAAAACATCCACTAGACTGATAGTATATTCAGTCAGACTTCATAATTCCATGTACCTTAGTTGATAAAGGAAAATTATTTTAACATTTTTTCCCTGGAAAGAAACTGACATATAGATCAGAAATGGAAGGGTTTGGTTCCAGGTTATGCTTTTGGGCTTGACATAGGATATGGACGTATTTCAAGAATACAGTTCACTCTCAGCTTTCCTTCCTACACCTGTTAGTAGCTATTCTTTACCTCTATAAAAGAGGAAATTTGTAAAGCACTGGCAAGTCAGGTGACTCCAGACACTGCAGAATGATCTGTACAGACCTCAGAAATCCTAGTTTCTAAAAAACTCCTGTAAAAATAGTATTCTATTTGTTCTTGCCTGAACTATGTTTTTGATACAAGTCCAATTAGATCTTATTACTATGCAGCAGTTTTTCAATGCTTCCTGGCCTACTTCTCTTAGTTCTGGATGAACTGATTTTTATCCCACACTCCCATGCACAAGAGGCTGGTTATTTGCTGAACTGCTTTAGAAAAAGCAAGGAAATTGAACAAGGACTGTACAATCTTGTATAGATGTTAAATCCAGATCTACTTTTCCCTGAAAACACACTTATATATTTTGGATTCCCCCTTACAAAAAGAAAGAGGAAGAAGTAGAGCAGCTCCTATCCCAAAGAGCATGAGATGGCCAACAAAAGCAGAAGTGTATCTGATGTGACAGAAAAAATTTTATAGTGATTTTTTATGCACTGCATTAAATTAAAAACAGCTCCATGGAAAGCAACACAACTTCTCTGGTGTAAAACATGCATTAAATCAAACTTAAACCTTTCATTGGTTAAACATATAAGAAACTTTGTGGGTCTTTTATTTGCCAAGTAGGGGATGGACAGGATGCTCCTTCAGAAGGAAGATGAATCTTATTTCCCATTGTTGTGCTATGTGTGGTGGACATTAGGTGCTACCTTTAAAGGCACAACAACAGCCCATTGTTTCTCACAGCTACTTTTCTCTCTGTATTTCTAGCCTAGGTAGTTTCTCCTCCATTTGTACTCACCTGCTGAAGCAATGACTTTGTCTGTTGCATTGGTGAGGTCCAAAAGGACTGTAGGAAAAACAGGATGTAGGAGATAGAGGTGGTGCAGCCTTGGGCGCTCAGGTCTGGGACCAGGCTGCTGTTGGAATGAATGAGACAAAAACATAACAACTGCTAGCAAAGGGGAGTCTAGCTTTGTCAAAGAAATAAAGTTTTCTGACACTGTGTTGTTTTTACATGAATCAAAGAATGAAAAACTATGGTTTTACAAAGATTAAATCCTGAAACCCTTTTTTTCCCTAAAACAGAATTTGCTCTACTTCTCTTTGGTAAGGTTGAAATCTAGCTCTGTCTAGATGTGCAGCTTGATAGGCAAAGCTACAGTCTGGAAGTTTGAGTCTCCATGCCAAATTGTGTGCCTGCATGGACAGAAGGAGCACTCCGGGCTGGGAACAAATCTGCAGTTGCAACTCCTCAGTGCTGCATGAAAAAATGAAATTCACAAATTTTGGGGTTTGTGGATGCAAAATTTCTGTCAACAAAGCTTTACGATGAAGAATCTGCACACAAAAACTCCTGTGTTCAGGCCCAGAGAAGCCAGAATGTCAAAGTAAGAGATGTCCCTGACAGCCTTCTTATATGTTAGGTTCAAGTTCAAAGACAATAGGAATAAAAGACAGAGACTGCATGTGCTTCACAGAGAAACCTCCAAGTGAAGAAAAGATGTGTGCTCACCAAACTTCGTAACACAGGCTGTGTTTCATCAGCCCAGAAGAGGAAAACAGACTTCTTGTCCAAAGTCATGACTGAGAGTGCATCGAGTTGTTGCCTCTGCCATGGAAGTTCCTGGTTCCAAACAGGGAGGCCAGATTTGCCATCTATCACCACCACCTCAAGGCAGGGAGAGATCGAGCATTAATAGGTGTCAAGGCATGGGTATGCAGAGCCCCCTTACAGAGGCATGGCCTGTGCTGTTTCCTTTCAGGCCTGTGGCCACACTCTAATGAGTGGTGGCCAAAGAGATGGGAAAAGCAATGACCAGACTCTTTTAACCCAACCTCCCCCACTCCTGTGCTGCCACTGCTCTCCCTGCCTTCACCTGTTTTACCTTTTTGTTCCCATCTCCAGTCTGTGCTTGCAGCATGAAGTCCAGAGTTTGGTCAGCACCAAAGTAACCTGGTACAGGCTGGCTGTAAATTTGGAAAAAGAAACACTCAGCTCCATGGTAGGAAAAAAGTCATTTCACATGGAGGCAGAATAGTTGCCTTCATCTTCCATTCTGCCTCTTAAAATGGCAGGATTTGTCAAGCTAAAGAAGGTCTTTCATTCACTCAGAACTATTCTGACTGTCAGGAATCGTTTGTTCGTGGATCAGAAAAGAGAAAAATGGTAAAGCGGCACATGGTGCTCGTCAGCCATTCTTCAGAGTCGTCTGTGTGGGGGGTGATGCCTTGTGAAGGCTGACCTAGAACAGAGACTATACAGAGTTAAAGAATAAAGTAGGTATTTATTAAAAGACCTCAATGGATACTCCTTGGGCAGCACAAGAGCTCAGCCAGGGCTACACCCAAGATGAACCCAAAATGGTCACAAAAGGGACCACCGGTCAGGGGGTCTCACACTTTTATAAGTTCTGGTCCATTAGCATATTGGAGCTAATTGTCCAATTATAGCTTTAGGTTATGAAGTCCCATCCTTGTTTTTCTCTCTTCAGTCCACATTGTTTATGTTCTTGGGCTGAATTTGGATCATATGTCCTTGGTCCCCAGCTAGAGAAGGAATTGTCTGTCTACCTACTCTGTGAAGAGAGCTTGCTATCCCCTAATATGAAGCTCAGAACTACACACTAAAGCAGTATAGAATCTGAAAAATATAAAAGCTAAAACCTGAGACATCAGGGGCATTGCTTGATGGGCTGTGCAGACATCTGTTTATCTCCCTGTACATGACTCTATCATTCACTCCTTTGCATGAGAACCTGTACCGTTGTTGCTATAATTACATAAAATTACCCAGCCCTTCCAAAATGCATTGGCACATTTGGCCTCTTGCAGAAAGTGGATTTTCCAGGCTGCCTTAGCTGTGTGAAATGGATCTTAATAAACTCAACATTAATGTCAGCCCATGATTCCTTATATTCTTACTGCTGGCAGGTTTACAAGGCTTTTTATGACCTTAAGCAGGTTAAATGAAGTCCCTTCTCATCCTCTCACTTCTGGGTGATATAACACATTAATATCTCTCATTGTAACTGTTTTGCAACCATATTCCTTGCTTTTGGCTTTCTGAGCCTTGCCTCTGTCTTCTTTCAATTCACCACAGCTAGATGCACAATTCTAAATAAGCACAGTTGAGTCCACAAAATTCACAGAAACAGAGACTTTTATGGCAAGGCAGGATCATCAGAGTATATCCTCTCTCCTCTTATTTATGACAGATTTCTATATTTCACCCAATTAACAAAGTATCAGTAGGCTGGCTTTGCCTCATCTTTGATGAGATGAATTCATCACTTCTCATGACAGTCAGTTCTAATGATTAATTTCACCCAAAGAAACATTCCTGCATCTTCATTTTCCTGAACATGAACAGCTTTTGCTTTAAGGCACTTGTTCTTGCTATGCCTGTTAGCTTCTATTTCTTACATACACTTATGAACTCACCTCTCAGGCTTCTCTTTGATCATATAAACTCAATAATTTAAATCTTCCATGCCAAAGCATTTTTTCCAGACCTTTTCCCAATTTTTTTTCCATCTTCCCCTTTAAAAAATGCATGACAGAACAGTTCCTCAACAGTAATACCACAGTACTGCAGTGACTTGACTTTATACTTATGACATCACACAACGTCATTTGCTTTACAGACACCTATGGCAACCAGGTGTTTTTTTCAAGGCAGTGTCATGAGACATTCTTATAGCTTGAAAGCTCTCTAGTAGCAGAAGGAAGTAGCAGGCAATTCTATCCTACGACCACAAACTCAAAACATCTCCTAGGGTGCCTCTCCTCATGTCCCTTATGGGTTACAGTCAGTGGCAGATCCCATAAACTGAATGCACACATATATAAGTACATCGGATGCTACCAATCAAGCGAAAAATCCCCTGGGCACTTTCTGAAATAAACCAGAAGGCTAGTAATTATTCTGCCCAACAGTAATCCCCCCAGCAACCTGCTATTAATCCTCTCTCATCTGAAACATCCATTTACAACACAATTTGCAACTGCTTACTCAATTTCATGGTCTCTGAACTTCGCCCTTGTTTTATGACTACTGATTCTCCTTTATGGTTTTCCAGGGATCTTGTCAAAAGCTATCTGGAAACGCAGCACATCTGCAGTAGCCATGTTGGTTTTCTCAGAAATTATTCCCACAGGTCTGGACTCAGTCTGCCTGGATGAAGTGGTGTGCTCGGGGCAGGTTTACCCAGGAAAAGGAGCGCTCACAGCTGGCTTTGTAAGCTTTGTTTAACAAGGAATCCAATCTGTTTGACTCTATGGTAATATCTCTGACCTGAATTTGTCCCCCAGCCTGTGATGCTTAAGTAGAACTTAAGCTCTAAAAAAATCCAAACAAACCTCTTAATTAAATGTTTGCTCACAATACATTCAGTGTAATAAATTTTGTCTTTCTTAACTTTGAGAAAACAGGTAGTCCAGGACTTCAGCACAGTGGCCTAGAACAAGAATTGCTTTCATTATTTTTCAATGATTATTTGAGAGCTCCTCTACATGTATTGTACTCTGTTCCTCAGGAGGTCAGGGAATGGGAAAAAGCAGAAATCTTGAATACTAGCTACCCAGAGATGTTGTGAAGTCTCCGTTCTCGAGAATATTTAAAACCTGACAGCACACAGCCCTGAGTAATTTGCTCTAGCTTGTCTAGAGTCTGCTTGAGCAGGTAGGTGAGATTACGAAATCTCCAGAGATGCATTCCAATCTCAACCATGCTGGTAAAGAAGTTTTCAACCCTTCTTGATTTGTGTATTCCAACTTATTACAGCATCCATTTAGAAATTTCTTGTGTATAACTGATTCTACAACACCTGTGAAGTGGCTTTGCTTAGTCAGTACACACCCTTTAAACTCGATGCCAGACACATTCAGATGTCTGCTGATTCTGGGCCCAAAACACTTGTAGTCCATTTCCCTTCCCCATAGCATGACCAACTAGCCATAACTCACTCCTAAAGTCACCCATCAGCCCTCAAGAATGTGGACATTACCTGAATATCAAAGATAGTTGAACATCCTTTTTTTTTTTTTTTCCCTTAATGAAGTTCCAGTGCCTTCTTCCCATTTATGCTCTTGACAGTTGGGTAACACAGAGCTGAGAGCTGGTCTCTTTATTCTCAATACTAGAGCAAGCAACTGTTTCCCATGTAATTTCCCTCAATTGTGCCCAACTGCCCTTTGCAAATATTTAATACTGGGCAAGCTGAAATGGCTGGTTATTACCAACCCACAAGATCTGCAAAATTATTTAATTTCCATGTGCGAAATTAGAGGATGAGCAGTATTATTTTAAGGTTTACATTTAGTATAGATGGTGTGCTGACTGTCATCAGAATGCTAATTTTCAACCTTCAAGGAACATTAAGATCTCTGGGCCATACTCATTCACTTGCTCTAAATTCTTAACATCACTAATATAACTGATCCTCTCTACTGAAGCCCTGGACAGCAAATGGGCTGAATCACACAGCAGTAATCCACTAAATTCCAATGCCACATTATCCCCATGACTTCAGTGTTGGATACCTGAATCAAGCCCCTTATTTGTGATCACTCACAAGCACACAGCTCAAATTCCCAGTCTTTTGTTCCTTGTTCCCCCTGCCCTCCTCCCTTGGCTCAACAACACACACCTCCAGTACTTAGATTCCTCTTCAGACTTGGAGAATTATTGTCAATTGCTTTCTAAGGAACACATGTGCTTAGAATTGGAAGCTGGGAAATGGTACAGGAAGAAACAGGACAGAAAAATGTTCCCAGCAAGTAACCTGCTGATATTCTGCAGCTCCAGGGTCCAGTGGCGCTCGAGGTCCTGTCCCCTCAGCAGGATCAAGCTCTCTCTGGTTGTGATGAGCAGGTTGCTGCAGTTTGTGTCGGGTGTCTTCACTGTCTGCAGAAAGTCAACACCCCCACTGGGACAAATGGAAAACAAAGGAGATCATGGCTTGTATCTGCACATCTCAGCACTAGCTGCCTATCCACATGGCAATTCCTACAAAAGATGTGAACTATACTTGGAGAAGTCCATCTTTTCCCCAGTGATGTAGGTTCCTCAGTTAAGTGAGCTAAATTCAAATGTAGGGTCTTCTGCATATCATGAGTTACTATAAAAACCATGAAGATAGCGAGTTCACGTTTGCTCCCTCCCTTTATTCCTACTGAGGCCTGCCCCACAGTTTGGCAGTAAAGAAGAATGACCTGAGAAATCCAGGCCCACACAGACTGAGCTTCTCAAAGAAACTCCGTTAGTTTGGAATGCCTCTTTTTTTTTCCTTCAGCAATGCATACAGGGCTGAAGAAAGGAACAAGGAGCACGAGAAGCTAAGGACTCCCTTTTATTATACTCTGCACTTCTTTGGCTAGGACAACCAGAGGACAGGGAGGAAATGACAGGTTCCCCACAGCATTCCCCAGTTATCAACTGGACAATGAAGAGAAGGACAGTATTGAAGTAGAAGCAACCACCTCTAGGAGCACTAGTAAGTGCCTACCCTTCCCTTCCTCTCCCAGAAGGAGCAAGATGACAAGTCCATCTTCTACCTGTAAATGTCAATGAGCTCTGACAGGTTGACAGATCTGCGCTTTTCCCACTCTGGCTCTTCCTGCTGCAGCATTGCAGGAAAGTTGTCCCGGTTTCTGGCTTGGGTAAAGATATCCCTCAGGGCAACCGCTTGAACATTACCTGCCAGGAAGAGTAAAGATGTAGAGTCCTGACTGCAAAAGATAACCCAGCAGAACAGAGGGTAATTGGGACCACTGAAGTTGTGGCAGAAGGCAATGAAAGGCCCAGAGATGGAACTTCCCTGGCATGATGAGCCTTTGGGAAACTCCAAAGTATTTGAGACTAGCAGGTATTGGTGCCCCTGTACTTTTCCACACCATGGCAGTGACACTTGTGCTTTTGCCCTCTTAGCTTTTACAGCAGAAGGCATGGCAGAAGTATCCCAGGGACATTCTGGACCATTTTAGGTAAAACAAATGTTTTCTCAGGAAGGTGAAGTGCTGCAGAGGCAAGGTGCATCTTACCAAAACCAAACAGGATGTAGATGGCTCCCCGGCCGGTGATGTGGACTTGGGGGCCAATCACTTTCCCTTCTCCATTGGTGCTGTACCTGACAGGCCCACCCAAAGCAGTTCCAGTCTTTCCTGACACCAAGATGAAAAACATATCAGGCTGCAGGGAGAGAGAAATAGAGATTTTTATCAGTGCTTTCAAGCACCTTTGCACTCAGAATTTTCTCCCAACTCCACAGCATGAAGCCGCATTGATAATTTCCCCCTTAGCAAGGTCTAGATAGTGTTTGCTTTCTCTTTGCTCAGTCTGGCTTCCTGGGCATCTTACATGCATGTTTTTCTCTTGACACAAATGCATCAAATACGAAAGGGACTTCAAAAATCTAAGCTCCTCCAACAACATCTATGTTAGAATTGTGGGGAGGGATGAGCATAAAGGAAATCTGCATCTGAATTAATCACACAATTAATCCGAATTAATAAATAAAAGAAAGTATTTCTTTCTTTTGGATAAGCTAAATGCTCCTTTCTCCAGAGATCCATCCCTACACTGCTGCTAAACACTCACTTCAAACCACACATTCACTGAACAGAAACAGATAATTGTAAAGTCTCAGTCAGGTGCAAATAATGACCCTTCTGTTCATTCCCAGCTGTCAAGAATGCAGGTAGTGTCATTGTTTGATCTCACTGCTCTGACCTACTGGAAGAAAAAGGGTGCTTTTCAGCAAAATCCAAGGGAATGAAAATTAGGGGCTCTTGCAGCTCCAGTTACACTCCTTCCACATCAGTCTATTTTTCCTCTACACAAATAGCAAAGGTCCTTCCAAACCTTGAGTAGGGATATGCTGTACCTGTGTCACTTTGAGACCCAGAACAACAATATCCCTAATCCCATCTCCATCTACATCTGGAAGAGTTGCAGCTGGTGCAGCCAGGATCCCACTTGAAAGGTGAACGGAGTTCAGTGTCCAGATGGTCTTGCCTGTGGAAAGGACAGGATAAAAGAGACCTGTACTTGGGGAACCAGAGGGCATACCTAGAGGGTTCCACAAAACCTTCTTGAAAAGAGAGCAAGAGAAATTATTTCTCCCATTCTGTGTGAAGGGGAAAGACACATCTACAAACTCAGACAAACTGCAGTGGGAAGCAAAATTCTTCTCCCAGCATTTCTTCAGATTGCCTTTGAGTCAGGCCTCAAGTCCTGCTGTGCTTCCTTCTTAGCATCTCTTTAAAAGACCTGAGCCCTAAACAATTACTGAAATAGCAGAGAATATTTAAGGTTCACTTTATGAAGTAGAACCTAAATGAGAGTGCTCCTCTGCAGGACAGCAGTTGTTTGCCTCAGCCAGCAGCGAAGGCTAGGTAGACGTGAGGAAAGGAAACAGATGGACAGTTCTGATATTCAGAGTGCAAATCTGTGTCTCAGTTAAATTCCCAGCAGCAAATTACCACTCCAGCATGACATGCTCACTCCACCTCAGGGTGAAAGCATGTTAACAGACGTGATGTCAAATGGTTCAGCAGCCCCGCACGGACCCAGCTGGAAACACAGTAAAACCAGACTTGCAAACTTGCAAATAAACATCAAGAAAAAGGGCAACAATTAATTTGATGCTTTTACTTTTTCATCATTCTTTTGCCAACACTTCTGCTTTTTCAATCTTTAAAAATATTTTGCTGCTGCTGCTGCTCTGTTCGATAAGGTTTGCCCCTGAATGACAAAGTAAACCAAGGGCCAAACTTGTACTTTACTACTGCTGATAAAGGAGGCAGCTCACGGTCCTGACTATGCAAACACTGTGCAAGTAACCTGGTCCCTAAAAGCATTTGAAAAGTGTGGGAAGACAACTGGAGGTAAAATTAGAGGAAACTTGAGAAGTTATATTCACATCCTAACAGAACTTCTAACAGTATGGAAATTATAGGGCAAAATACAGTTGCTGCTCCCTGGATGGAATGTGATTGGCATGCCCGAAACCTATTCCACCATGACTCCCCACACCCACAATCTGCAACCATAGCACGTGCTAAAGGTGATAGAACAAAGAGTGGAGTAGGAATACCACGGCCAGACTGTAGAAATCCTTGCAGGTAGGGGAACTTGATGGTACTTTGCGCCTGATAAATGGCATAGCACCAGCCAGGGGAGATAAGAGAAGGTGTCTTGTTGCTGAGCCAGCAACTGTGGTGAAATTGTTGTCCCTGGATGAACCGGGTTCATTAAAACCTAACTGTAATATTAACACACACCTCCATCCCAAAGCTACCTGCCTTCAAGGTACTTTTTGGTTGATTCCAAAAACAACCTTATACCTACCTACGGCTATTTCTGCCAATGAATTAATGTGGTAGAACAAACAGCAATCAGAGAATGAAGGTGCACATGATCAAGTGATTAAAAATGCAATATTCCTTCACATCTAATCAATTTAACTATGGGCCTAATTTCTCTGCAAGGTTTTCTGGATGTTGTGCATATCCTTACGTAACTTTTCCAACAATGCTGTTCAGCTTTGCAGTGCTGTTAGGTAGGTTCTGAGTTGTACCAGCAGCTCAATGCTAATGAGAACAGACTTTACATATTCTTTATGACGTGGGGATGCTACAGGATAAGATTAACATTTTGAAATATTCTGAGATGTAAGACGAATATGTTGCCACAGAGATGAAATGTTTTGGATTCTCTTATTCTGCGTAACTAGAAGTGAATTCGTGTTTTGACTCCATTCCATGTGTCGCAAAGTAATAGCCACCATGATTTGCCAGAACCAAATTATTCATGCTTATTAGTCTTTTAAAGTAAACAAAAAGCAATAGCATATTTCTAATATGTTGGTAGTTGACTTTACCTGTGGAGGCACTGAGAAGGCTGAGGAATTTTGATGTTCCTGTAACAAGGCAGACAGGCCCTGCAGCTGCCCCCAGTGATAGCCCATTGCACTGCACGCTTTGTGTCTCCTCTGGAAGCTGGATGGACCACAAGGTGCTGCCATTCATACCAGAAAGTGCCACCACAGTTACAGAGGGTCTAGAGACACCTAGAAGAGGCAGGAAAGAGAGAATGTAATCCCTTGGTGTCAGAAGGGTTACTAGGACCGCGTTGCCTTGGGTCCTTGTACTGGAGATCCAGCTCTAACTCGTGGTTCAAGACACACAAACCCACACTGCCTGAAAGCAAAGGTCAAATGTCACCTCATGGCTGAATTTCTCTCCTGCAGAGCCTAGCAGTGATCTCCGAACAAGATGGGCTGAAAATCAATAGCCCAGAAAATCAGGTTGGACCTGAGCTCATAGCAAGAAATGTGGTCAGTTGGAAGAGAGAATCAAGTTCCTGGGGACAATGTGCTCAATTGTGGTGACTTCCTCCTGTGAAAGTTACTGCTGCCAAATCTGACTGGTTCTTCTGATCCCCTCTCCCTCAACAAAACAGCTAGCACCAAGGGGAAACCTTAAGTGACTCCCAAGGCAGATGTCACCTCATATGAAAGTGCTGGCTTGTTTGTAATTCTGGAGGAACAGAAAGTGACTGGTGGCCTGGGAGCTTTTTCCTTTGTTTTCCAAAGGAGTTTCATTATTGTGAAAAACAGATTGACTGCAACCAATTGCTGGAACTTGCCATTCGTTTTCCAATTCACCAGTTAGCACAAAATAAAGGAGTCTATGATGTTTCAATTGACTGTTGGCTCTGATTCCAAACGTGATCAACTTTTAGCTCAGCCTGCCCTCAGACCTAAGTGTGGTTATTGTAATTAATCTCCACCTAGTATGGTCATATCACAATTTAAGATGAGCTCCCACACATTTCAAAATAACATCAGACCCAGCTAACTTCTGTCTTGCTAGCAACACATACAACATGTGACCTGATGACCTGAAGGGCATATATGGGCCACTGGCTAAATACAAGGCTGAGTTCAGTCTCTAAATCAAACCCTCTTCTCAAACTGAAAATCATGTGCCTTATGCTAAGGGGTTGCCCCAGATCAAGTTATCTTTGTTACACTGACAGGGACCAAGAACAACTAACTCCTGAATGCAGCTCACAGCTGTTGTGAATACAAGCTGGAGAAACAGTTAACAGTGTCGCAGATTACACATCTGGGTGCTTATTCCAAGCTTATCTCTACTTGGCACTGTGTGAATGCTACGAGAACAAGCTACAGGTGGGCTGACATCCAGCTTTGGATTGTGATCAATCCAGTTTTGGATTGTGATCTGCTTACACCTGTTTTAGTGTCTGGTTTTTGTCTTCCAGCACAGCTACTGCCCAGGATGCAACTAGGTATGACTAGTTTCATTCAGAGCATGCTGACTATATGTATATCCAGTATCCAGGATAAAAAAAAAACAACAATGTAATGGCAAAAACACAGAGTGTAAGTACAACCTATATAAACAGAATACAGCCCTTATGTCAACCATATCTTCCTCTATCACTTATTTTCTAAGTTACTTTACAGTTTTCTCTATGTTCATAGGTTTATTTTTATAGGACTTGCTGTGAAATACCACGGGTCTTGCTTGGGCCACGGAGAAAGGCATCTTCCCTATCCTCTAACAATACTTCTATTACCTCTTTGAAGAGCCAAGGTATTTTGCTCCAAGAATTTTCTTCAGGTTGTGCAATATGTGCTTGCTCCCTGACTACCTCTCTGAGACAGAACAGATTCACCTGGTACCAGTGATGCCAGGACAGGCAGACACAGTACAGCTGGGAACCTCCAGTATTTCAGAAGCCCAGTGCAATAGGATGCCACCAGATTTGGCAGCCCCTGTGTACTGGTGGCCAGTATCAGCAGGTTCTGCTATGTCACCTGAAGGGTGTGAGGACTAACAAAGAAAGCAAAGCAGCCAGGAGGATGAAGCAGGGCAATACCTGCTAAACAGCCAGGCAAGGTAGCTTCTCCATCATCAGCCTATTATTTGTGAATTAGCAGTGATTTGGAGCCTGGCAAGTATACGGAGTGACCTGGAGAAAAAGGCAGCAAAGCGAGGGTGTTTCTAAAAACAAAGTGAAGTGTGCACAAATGCAGGACAGAGAGATGGAGTTGCCCCAAGATGAGGTAAGGGCCAACAGATCATGCTGACTAAAAGGTATAGGAGCACAGGCTTGTAATGAAAATTTTAAGCATGACCAAGCACAGGCACAGTACACCAGCAATGTTAAGGAACTCTGAAAAGAGCAATGCAGTGGATTTGCAGTGGCAGGGACTCTTCCTGTGTGCAAGACAAACATACCAAGGTCCATACTGACATATTAAGAGGAATGGAAAGGAGCTGCAGTGCTTACCCATGACACTGGCATTCATCAAGGCAGTGAAGACAATGAGGATGTCAGGGAGGCCATCACCGTTCACATCACACAGTTCCAGTGGGGATAACACACCACCTGCAAAAATTACAGAGAGTTACTGCATGTCAAAAAGGCTACCCAGCTCATTTTTCATACTGGGAGAGGAGGCCTGGCCCAGAAATGAGACTTGTGGGTAGACAAGCCTCACAAAATCTGCTAAGGAACAACCAAGGGCAGGCAGCTCACACCATGGTAAGATCTTCCATTGCATGAAAAGGCAGAAATGTAGCATCTGGGTCAGAAAAAGGAAGAGGAAAAATGGACGAGCTAACAGAAAAAGATTCATATTTCCCAATTCAACTTCTCAGGCAAGGTAGAGTCATGTATCTTATGAAAAGCTTAGATTTGAAAGCATAGGGCAGAAATCAAAGAGGGAGAGACATATCTAGACCCTGGCAGAAATTATTTCACAAAACAGTGTTTATTGTAGAAGCCAGAATGGGAGATACTTTAGAAATGTAACCAGTGATCCATACAGGATAACAAAAGATCTCATATGTTGATTTATGGATTCAAGCAGGACTAAAAGACAATGGAATAAGGTTAGTTAAGCTAGTTAGAAGACACAAAGGCTTCTATCCTCTCCTCTTGAACACAACCACATACTTTAGCATGGAGGTACTGGTAAAGTCCAGGCTGTAGAAAGGGAGGCACTGTATTTTAAAGTGGGCTGGGCCATCTCCATCTGGAACAAAGCACAACATCCAGACAAAAAGGCAGGATGGAAGAAGAGTCAAAACAATTTTTGATGTTGGCAGAAACAAAATTTTGTGGCACTGTTATCTGCAGATGCTAGATTTCACATGCCTCAGCTTAAAGAGTGACCAGGACACGGCCACCTGTCTATTATTTTGGAGCATCTGTGGTGGTGAGGAAGGGTCTCTGCTCTGACCTGGCTGTCTCAAATATGTCTCTCCCACTGATGCCCAGCCTGGGAGCTGCCACCTCCCCCATACCAGATGCTGTTCCTGGGGCTTTCTCACCTGCTCCCTGACCTAGGTTGCGGTTCCAGGTGTTATGCAAGTCTCTGGGGGGACATGGAATTAGAAATGCGCACACCAGCACAAGAATCATCGAGATCACCACAGTGAGCAAAAAGATGGCAGTGCGCAGGTATGGCATGAGGGAGGGAGCAGCCTTCTGCTCCAAACTCCCAGCTGTCTCTGCAGGATAACCCTCGGGTGCGCCCTCTGACGTGTGCTGCTTCGTCATCCCAACCTCCGCATCAGAGTCAGGGTCCTGTATCTCTTCAGGGGGGCTCTTCCCATTCTTGACCCCCCCATTCTTCTGGATGTTGAGCACAAGGTCATCTTCACTTTCATCACTGTCAGCCTGAGTGAGGGGATCATATTCCCCAAGGTCTGGGCTCTTCTTTCCTGAGAAAAAAGATGGAGAGTGACAATAAAGCAAGAGTTTTTGCAAGATCTCAGTGGAGGAAAGCCTGCAGTGGAGAGTGACACAGAAGGGATGACAGAGTAGTCTGCATTTTGCATGGTTCCAAGTAACAAGTGTGAGAGAAATGGCAGGGTCCCTCTCTTCATGTTCCACAGTAGCATCTGTGGGAGAAAAGATGCTGACAATTTAATTTCCTCAGATAAGTGTGTGTGTGTGTGTGTGTGTGTGTATACACATATATGTATGTGCATGCATATGTTTACATGGAATTCATGGCTGATTTAATTCTAATACTTTCTTGATTAGTAACAAAACATGAAGTCTCCCTGAAGATGAAGGTAAAGTAATTTTGTTCCTTTGGGCCAGTAACACGCTGATGTATGGAGGAATCAGGCTGCTCCTTCAAGACACCACATTCTCTGCATGGCTCAGTTCTGCGAGAGAGAATGCTCCAACCCCTGCCCAAGGCAACCACAGTGCACCTGCTCTGTTCATGCTGCCACCAGAGCAAACAGTCTGTGCTGAGCCCGGCCAAGATAGGTAACTTGGTACTGATCCCTTCAGCTGGTGGTGCAAGAAAGTAGCTCAGCTTTAGCTATCTCCCGCACAGGTGCTCAGCACACAGATGACTTCTCCCTCAAGCCCTAGACAGCCACAGGGAGTGTGGTGAGGGCAGGTGTAGAGGCCAGTCACACACCCTGGTGTACGCCCAGCACCATCTGTTTATGGGGACAGAAAAGATCACACAGAGTCACTGCCCTGAGCTACGAGTGGAGGGTCACGTCTCAGGGAGCTGCCCCGTGCCACAAGGCTGGGCATGGAGCCATGGCCAGTGCTCTGATGACTGCAGAGTCTCAGTCTGGTTCTTGCTCTCTCCAATTACAAGGTGGGACTGTGCTATCCCATGTATCTGTCTCATTTCCTTTTGTTTAAAGCTGATCTGAAACAGGAACTAGCTTGTGCCCAAAGATTCTTGATGTGATACATGCAAGACATAACTAATAAGCAAAAGTATGCAAGCTGTAACCCCTCTTAGACACTAAGACGATGGGAAGGCTTTACAAAGCAGAAATTTTAGGGCTTTCATGATTATTCTTCCTGACTAAGATAGTGTACCTTACTTCTGGTTTTCCTGCTAAAGACACTCAAGTTACAGATGCACTGTAGTATCTAGTTAGTGCAATACACCTATTTTGCGTAATCTAGAGTGTATTCCGCAGCACGTGTATCTTATTTCTTCCTCATTTCTTACCCCACAAAAGGACCTTCACTTTCCCTTTGTCTACCACTTATAAGTGGTATTCAGCTTCATTTTTAAGATTTAAGAGAAACTTTCAATCCCACTAAAAACCAAATGCCCCACACTAGGTGGAACAGCCAGGACAACTCACCTACATTGAACAGAAGAAAATAAAAACATCCAACACATTCACACATCTAAGACAGACTCGTCCTTCTTGAATTAGGGGCTTCTACTCAAAAAGACTCAAGAATCTGGTGCACACATACACTCCAAAAAGCAGTTCCTTATAGAGGCAGAGCACCCAACCAAGAGATACTGCATTCCTATGGGTTGGTCTGGTGTATCCCTGTGACACACTGCATTGTCTCCCATAGGTCTGCTCTAAATATGTGCTCAAAGTGTGGGCTTTTCAGGAAGTCTTGAAAACCTTGGCTCCATCCTGTAAATGTACAGAAGGCCACCAACCTTGATGCCACACAACTCTCTGCTCAGAGGTTGAAGTGTAATTTCACAGGTGTGCAATATAGTAGGTTGTGCTAAAAAGTGACTGAAAGACTACTCAGTCAAAACAATAAATTCCAGAGAGGTCTTGCTGCCAGGATACTTGCAGCTTCTCACAACAGATCCAGATGTGCCAGCTCACTCCAGGTCAGAATGGAATGAAAAACAAACGTGGCTGGCCCAAAACTAAATGGTATTAAGCCTGGGAAGTCAAAGTCGGACAGTTATGTTAACTAGACTGCTCCCAATTTTGGAAATTGGTGACCTTTGAGTAAAACAACTCAAAGAATAATTATGCTTCACATATACTATGTTTTGTTTAATTATTTTAATTCCAAACAGTCAACCAAAAGACTGGAACCTGCTGTTCATCCTTGATGTAACTGAAAGCATTGGTATCAATTAAATTTATCTGGAACAGTTTTGTCCTGGATCCCTTTCTGGAGACAGAAAAGACATTGAAAATACGGCTCACCAACTCCTTGAACTGGCAGGGACTGAGATGCTGGCAACCTTGACAGTGGTATCAACCACAACCTGTAAGAGGGAACACCTGTCCTACCAAGAACCACTGATCAGTGGCTAGAAAACAGCTACTACTCAGTAATGACGGCTTTTGGTGATCTACATAGTTAAGAATCTGGAGAAGTATAGGAGAGCTATAAAGCAGAGAGCTGCTCAGTCTTAATTCATGCCTGAGCCAGAGTAGAAATCAGAAACTGGCACTCCTTTGTCCTATTTTTCCTCAAAAGGTTATTCAGCACACCCACAAGGTACAGCCATTCAGTAAACTCAGGCATAAAGTGCCCTGCAGTTTGCTTTTTTTTTTTTAAGCCGAAAGGAGGGAAGATACTGGAGCACTCATCTAGCACATGTAAAATCCAATTGTATGTCTCATCTCAGAGGATTCAAACACTTATCTCCTACTGTTCAGAGAGAACCTTAACCAATCTGTAGGTGTTTTGGGAATGCGTTTGGAATGCTGGCAAGCATGTGCTCAGCTCCCAAGGCTCTTCTGTGGTGCAGAGAACATGTAATTCATGATTCACCTGGCTGGAGAGAGAGCAGAAGGAACAGGACTCTTCATCCAAGTTTTAGGTCACTTGCTGTGGGAAGGAGTGATAGCACACCTGGCTTTCACTAATCACTCCCAGATGATTTTTTCATCAGAAAAGCACAAACAAACATAAAAAACAGTAAAGAATGTGTGAAAACACAGGCAGTCTCACACCATTTAGAGAATGATTATTTATTTTTAAGTGCTTCAGAAGTTAAATTTTTTCCTTTCTGGTCAACAACAAGGCTCAGGCTGGAAGTAAACAGTTTGTCCATCAATAGAATGCTAAAATTGCCTCTGTTGCAAGCAATCAGCTCTCAGGGAATACACAGAGTTTTCAGTTTTCCATCATGGAAGTAGAAATGGTAAGATCTGAGCTGGCCTCTTGGTGAAACTCTCACCATATGTCCTGAAAGGATAACTGCTGTGTAGCCTTCGTGAGAAATTAGTCTCTGTGCTAAAGCAAGCTGCAGTTCTGTGGCCTTATGTAGGTACCAGGTCTGTGTAACTCACACTGTTATCTGTCTTCCAACGAGACTATAAGTGTATTTAAACCTTGCACCCACTTCACAGGCATGGAGTTAGTATCAGCAAAGTCAGTTTCCCTACTGCTCTGTGCTCCCTCCCTCCTACAGGTTGAGTCAACAAAGCATCTTCTACTCTGACCTGCTCTAAATCGTATTCCATTTTTTCCATGGCATCAGTGATAAAACAGAGGTTCCCATTCCGTGGCCTGTGGTTACAATCAGAGCAAGTTACTGGTCACATCACCCTGGATTTTCCCTTTTTTTTTTTTTTTTTTTTTTTTTTTTTTTTTTTTTTTAGCCACTAGAAGAAAAAGCAAATACTGATGATGGAGGCTTTCAAAGACAGAACTGAGGGAAAACGCCCCAACTTACTGGCTTTCAAGGGCAGCAGGTCTCAAAAATCGTGCTTTATGACTTTGAAAATCCCCCATGTATTTGCCAAATGCTATTTTAGCACCGGCAACTATTGCAGTAGAAGAATGTGACCTCTCAGTGAAGAACAGACGATCATCGTCTGATCACGATCCGGAAAGAAGGCACCCATTAGCTGATCTGTGTTGAAATGAGGTCCCAGTGACAATGAAATATTCATTTCTTGTGCTGATGGCTTCAAAGATATTAATCGTAATCTTATTTTTCCTGGTTTTGACTGACGGGGAAGGCTTTTTTTTTGCACTCACTTTGGAGTGAAAAGAGCAGATTTTGGACTTTAGAAGAGTACAACTTCCAGTGCATCATTCCCATGATGGCACACTGGTTCCAGTATCTGTTGTACTAATTTTATGTTCTGTTTATTTTTATGGCAGTTGGCAGGCACCAGTCACTGGGTACTGCAGACATACCTCTAAGCCCATGAGGAGATAAGTCACTGCATATTGATTTTTAATTAATTTAATGAGATGCAGCAAGAAAAACAGATCTAGCAATAGGCTTTCTGCTTTCTCATTGCTGTTGGAAGCTGTATTTTTCAATAATTAAACACATAAGAAAGGTATGATCTCTGCAATTTAACCTAAGGATTGAGGCAGGAACTGTTAAGTGCGGCTGCAAGGCCTGTTATGATCTTTTCCAAATCAGTGTTTCCCAACAGCAGATATGAAACGGACCATGCTGGTTCCAAAGGTCCCAGAAGAGATCTGCACTGTTTATTGCACAGCTTCCCAGTGCTCACGCCCTAATGCACACACCTACACCTACCAGTTTGCACTCTTCCTAAACAGACTTCATGGTAATGTATTCCTTCCCACTTAGACAGATGTGTGTATACGTATGTATGTATGTATGTATGTATGTATGTATAAAACAACGAAGAAACCAACTTGCAAACAAAACTTCTTTGAATGAGGCTCAACAGACACCACATAAACTAAAAGTAATGACTGCCAATAAGGATTATGAAAAGATAGCAGGAAGGACCTTGAAGACATTACGCGACCTTCAGGGGCTGATGGAGGAAGAAAGTATGATCGGTCCACTGAGTGCAGCCTCCCAGGCTGGGGCCATGCAGGAGCACTGCGGTGTGTAGTGCCGAGGAGAAGCCCTCCCCAGCAGCACACAGCTGGGCCCTGTCTGTCCCAGGGCTGTCCCAAAGGCAAGACACGGTTAGGGAGAGCAATGAGGCACTTTCCCATTGAAGTTAATGCAGCCAGGTGCATTGGCACCGTCTACAGTACATCCAACAGCGACTAGCATGCTCCCAAGATCTGGTTCGGCAAGGTGTTTTAATTCCCTTTTAATCTCCTTACTGAAGAGAATGGCTGTTTGACTTCTGCTCACCGCACACAACAGCCCCTTATGCTTGAATATCCTTTCATCTCGCTGAAGATCTCCGGCTGGAAGGTGCAGAGGCGGCAGGCAGGCTTTAAACATTTACCTGGGTAATTGCATTGGCACTTACCGAACTCCTGGCCCGGCTTCTGTGGGTGAAACCCGGCAGGAGCGGATCTGAGAGGTCTGCGCTTCCTTTCCTCCCGTGCAGTCCCCTCACAGGGCCGCGGCCCAGGCCCCCCTCCGCTACACACGACGCTCTCCGAGCCCCGAGACTCTGCCCCGGCCCCTGCGTCCCTCCCACGGCCGCGGGCCCCGCGCGGAGCCCGCCGGCCGCCCCCGANGGGAATTGTAGTTCCCAGGCGTGAGAGGAGCCGAGGCCCTTCGTGTCCCGGGTGGTCTGAGGGGCAGAGACCCGCAGGGAGGGGCGAGCCGGCGGCAGCGAGCCGTGAGCGGGGACAGCCCAGATCTCAGCAGCCTNTGTTGTTGATTAATTACAAAAGACAGCCGGGTTGTTTTCCAAAGCTGTCCTCAGTCATCACCACAGCCTCCCGAGGTAAGTGAATAAGTGAACTCTCCCTTTCCCACAAGGGGGAAGTTGAGCAAGGAGGCTTTTGTGGCTTCCCCAAAGCCACAAGGCTTCCTGATTCCCAGGCCCACACATGGGCCATCGAACGCCGCCTCTTCTTCAAGTCAAGATTTGTGTGAGAGCTCACAAGGCAATGTCCTCTGTCACTGAGTGAGAGGAAGGAGCATTGGCTAAATACATCAAAAGAGACTCTGCTTGGCTGATGAACACATCACGTTTCCTCAGCATCTGCTGCTGCTCTTGCTTTCCCCTGTTTCAGGTGCTGTTTCTGCAAATAATGTACTTATTCTTTCATGGCCAGGTCTGTCCTAGAACTCCTTGAACAGTAACAGCAAATAAGGAGCAGAAGAGAGACACCATGTGGTCTAGTTGGTGAAGAGAGCGTTTTTTCAGATGTGAACAGGAAAGAGATTAATTCTGATCCAAAATCTTTTGGTACCAAAGGGTTTTTTTTCCACTGATGTCACCAGGTTTCAGAGAGAGACCTTCCTGAGAACACAGCACTTGTAGGGACAGTCCCAGGTGCCAAACTCTGGAGAAGCCATCACAGTTGTTGTTATTCTTTCCCTTCCAGGTCTTTCCGAATACAGAGTCTTTCTGTTCCATATTCCATTTCCCGTCCTCCAGGCTTTGATTTAAGAGCAGTGACAGTCCTGTATCTATGTAAATATTTACAAGATAGATCCTGGATCCTTTTTGAGTCTCAGTTAGCAAAGCCTGTGATAGACAGGGCAAGAGCTGTCCAGCAGAGTGACTCCTTCTAAGAAAATGCTTCTGGTACCAATTAGAGCTGGGAGCAAAGGAACGACAGAAAACAGCCAGAAGCAGGAACTGGGAAGTCTGGTGTCCTCATTTGTGATCTCTAACATCTGGCATACACACATACAGTGCAAAAGCCCATATTTGCTATGCTTTTACATTTGTGATGCAGCATAGCCCACTCTTAATTTCATTTGTCTCCACAAAAATAGCTTGTTCCCAAAGCCCAGAGTTTTCTGTGAGGCTAATGGATTGCAAGGACAAGTGATTTGTGGTTAAACTGATGCTTTTGAGGAACATATGATTAAGCAATATGTTCAGAGGATTTAAATGATTTGCAAAGTATGAGAAATTAAGTTTTCCTTCTTTACGCTGTGAATGTAAACTGATTTGCATATAAATTGGACCTGTCAAGTGTTCAAATATCAATCAAAAAGTTGCAAGTAGATCATTAATTTATGTGAATGTCAATGTTCATTTTATTTATGTTTTATCCAGAGCAGTTTGAAAACGCCAGGTGCTGAAAAGATAGATACATGGGGTTAGGCTTGGAAGTCTGAGAGCTTTGTGTAGACAACGTGGTCATTTAGAAAAATGTTACAAGCCAAAAAGCATGAAAATACACAGCCACCAGCCCCTCATCAGTGTTAAGCCTGTGCCACACCTTGCTTCTCGCCACCTGTCTGCCAGAGACTGCAGCCTTTTCCAGCCTGCTGGCGCTAAAACCTCTGGTTGCTCCTTGACCCTTAAAGGAGCCACGTGAAGCAGTGCTATTTAAGGTTCTCAGGCTGGAGAAGGTGACTCGTGCAGAGCTGCACAACAGAGTGATTGCACACACGGCTCTGCTGGAAGATCAGAGGGCAGTCACCTCCTGACAAGCTGCTGGGGCAGGAGCTGTTCTCAGCTGTACCTTTTTCCAGGTGTCCAGACGGAAGAAGTAGCCTGTATCTTTGCATTCCTATTAGTGCTAAGCTGATGTTTTTACCTGTTCTATTCATCCCATCCTTCTATTCTGCATGGCTACATGGCAAGGCCAGGAACGCCATCCTCTTTCCTCCTGTGCCTGGCTGATCCTTCCATGACAGGGCCGTCACACAGGCCGTCACATTGCAATAAATAGGAAATTCTTGTTCAAACAACAAAATAAATATAATCAAGCAGTGAAGGAGAACAGTAAGAAAAAATAAAGGCAAGTAAACCCAAGAAAAGTGATAATAACATTTCTAGCAGGTGCAAGACAGCACACTTCCGGAAGTTTTAAGTAGTGCAGATGACCATGGAGTTTCTAATGAACCCATGCAGTAAAATCAACACCAGTTCACCCTAGCATGAGCAAAAGTTTCTGTGCAAACTGTGCAAAAGTTTCAGCTGTGCAGCACCTGAGGTCGTGGGATGTGCCCTCATGCTGCCTTCGCAGGGTGTGTTAGTTGAGGGAGTTACTGCAGAGGGTTGCCCCAGCCAAACTCCTGATGGGTCTGTCTCTAGTCTCAGTGTTGTTCTGCCAACACTGGGCACTCTGTGGCTGAGAGCCCAGAGGGAAGTGCCCAGTCCTTTATGACCTGGAGACGCAATAAAGAGAAGGAGAGGGTAGATAATAAGGGGATATGTTATACAAAAGGGAAGGCAGCACCTGCTGCAAAATCCCACAAACTGCCCAGCAGCAGGCATACATCTTAATGTGCCGCTGGGAATTGCCCTCTTCCCTCTGAGCAGGTGGGTCTGCCAGCACCGGGTCGATGCATGCTGTGAAGTGCCATCAGGTTTGCTCACCCAGTGTCCCTGTGTTACAGCCCCATGGAGGGGCTCTTGCTCAGAGCATTCAAGCTGGTGTCCCCATCTCACACTGACCATCAGCAGCTTGCTTCCTCTTTGCAGGGAGATGCAACGGCATAACGGGACTGTGTTTGCCACATGCTGAATGGGGAACAGCTGGAGGCAGATGATTGTTTGGGTTATTTGCCTGTTGCCTGGACATTTTGTTTGTTTGCTTGAGCCCTGAAAAAATGTGTTTCCAGTTCTTCCGGAGGCTGGTCTGTGTTAAGCCTATATATTGTGCGTTGATTTTAAGACCTGGTGTTTTATAACTTTGCAAATGAGTGTCCTGCTGTTTCAGTGGCAAGGCTCCATGAATAAGGCAGTCTTCTCAGAAATTTCCCTGCCACAGAGCCAGTGGGACTGGGAGAGCAGAAACAGCCAAAACAACATGCTTCTGGTGTCCGAGAAGCAGATATCCCTGAGTCTGGTTCCAGTGAAACCTCTCTCTTCTTGACCAGATTTAAGTGGGTGACTAAATGGTAGTGCTGGCTGATGTTTATGGACTGTGCTTAAAAGCCACTCAGCTTCCCTCACAATCAGCTCCTCAACTGGTTTACACCAGCGTCTGTTGCGATCACAATACTGCATTTTAAATGCTCTGTCTGTATCACTTTCACATGTCCTCTGGTTCCTTACTTCTGGGTGTTTGCTTTTATTCTGAGTGGCTAGGCAGTCCTTCGCCCTGTGAGAAAAGTGTCTTTTTTCTCACTGTATAGTGCAGCAACTTGGCAGTGAAAAACTAAATTAAGTAAGAATAGGCTGGTCAGGAAACAGAGAGGGTGTTGTTGCCAATTGATACTGGAGAAGTAATATTAAGAAGAATGCAGATTTGGCCAAGGCACTCGCAAGCAGTGCCATGGGTCTAGTCATGAGTGATGTGTGCAGCAATTCTGTAGCTCCGGGCTGTGGCGGCTGCACATCTTCTCAAATCACAGCAAAATACCAGTTTGACACAGACATGGGACCAGAGTCAGGGGTTCACCCTCTGCTTCACAAAATTCATCCCTTTAACACCTTACCTTTGTTTGGAAATCTCTTTATTAAGTACTGACCAGACCAAAGCCTGTTTGATTTGGCAAGTGCAGACCTGGGGGAGGGGGTCAAGGGAAAAAAACAACAACACTGCAGCCGATTCATCCCTCCTTGTTTATTCCACTAGAAAAAGATTTGGCAGAGTGCATCAGGAATGAACTAATCAGCAGGGAATTAACTGGCATGTTAGTTAAAAGGCAGGAAGAACGCGGTGAACAAATTCACGACTGGATGGCTGGAGGGTTCCAGCAGCCAGAGAGAAGCACTGCATAGTGGAAACTGTGACTAGTACGAGAAGTCATACAGCTGTGCCAGAGAGCCAGAGGTTGAGAGCTGCCCAAAAGGACCGGGGGCAAAGATAACACGAGTGTCCTTGGAGACGGAGCTATTTTTGAGAAGGGCTCCATCACCCAGGCTTTCCTTCCCATAAGGCTCCCATGTGTGGGGAGAGATGGCTGGTTTGCAGGAGTGGGAGGGAGGGGTAAGAGAGGTACAGCTGGAGGAGGCTCCACGGAAAGACTGTGGAAATGTGGAAAGCAGGGAAATGAAGAGGGACACGTCACTCGTTGCAAGCTGAAATGCAGAGGGGGTGGAAAGGGGAAGAAAGGAGCAGGGAGGCAGAGATTTGGAAGCTTCATCACAGAAGAACTGGCCTCAAGAGCAAAGGTAATGCTTGTATGCAATTCTCTGCCTTCTTTCCCAGGAACATTTTGTTTCTTCCTCTGGAGGAAACAGATCCATACACCTCAGAAAGAGGTTGTTGTATTGAGGGACTCTAAAGGCACCTGTGGGAAGAGCCAGGAGAGGAAGGAATATGTGCAGACTGGCATGGATGTGGAGGTGGGAGGATTGCTACCTACAGTTCCTGCAGAGAACAGGGGTGTGCAGACTAAGAGAAGTAGGGAGAAAGAAAGAGAAAGCAAATCCAGTCAGGCAGACTGTCAAACAGGCAGACATGGAGAGTGCAAGATCTGTGAGTGTCTGTCTAAGGAGAGAGGAGAAACTTCCTAAGAGGAAGAACCAAGCACTAAATGAGAGAGAGTTGAAGATAAGACATATCCTGAAAAAGCAGGCACTTCTGGAGAAGAGGCAGAAGGTGAATATTACCTCCTCAAAACCAACTGTATTTTACAGATGTATTGCAGCAAATGTTTGCTTTGCACCTGGATGGCTTTTTTTTTTTTTTCTCTTTTTTATCCCCACTAAGGCTGCTTTCTGGCAACAGCATCACCTTAGCTGTCTGTCATCAGGGCTTTCAATCGGATCTCCTTGTTTGACAGGGTGGTCAGGCTATTTCAGGGATCCAGATGCTCTTCACTGTCACACAACATCCAGGTAGAAAATGAGCACTGTAACTCTTAGTTATATGAAACAGCACTATTTAACTCAAATTTGTAGCCAAACTTGAAAAATTTAAGAGCATATTTTTATTCCTACATATCATTATTCTGACCTCAAACCGAGTGTGTGTGTGTACCAACATATAGCATTATACCCACACATGTAAATTGAAGAATATGCCATTACAATGGATTTATAACTAAGAGTTCTGAAACAGGTGATATTCTAGCTGTACCACTGTGGCTGGCTTAATATTGTAAGATGCAATTTTTAAAAATTTTTTGGCCTTTTTCATGATCTTTCCACCATTACATAATTCTACAAGCATATGCTAATGTTCCTTTTTTTTTTTTTTTTTTCCCCTTGGAGAGCTAACAAATGCCATCCGCTTTGCAAGTAGAGCTTGCAAATACTTTGATTGTTCTGGACTCACAGGCTTGGCAGCTTTCTCCACTAAAAGCTCAGAGACCTTTCAAGATCCCAGGCTGGGAGTCTCACAGAACTGGCATTAGAAATTGCATGCAGCTACAATATGTTTTTGTTTTTTTTAATAAGAAACTGTTCGGTTTATGTAACTTAAACCTTCTTGAACCTAATACATAAAACAGAACCTCTCAGTTGGATGTGTGTAAGTAATATAACCTTAAAATATTGCAAGGGAAATAAAAGAGATAGAAGAAAAAAAGAGAGGAATTCCAACAGTATGCAAAAATAGCTTTATTATCTATTGAGATCCTTTACAAAATAGAGAATCTTAAGCACACTTTGATGTTTAAATACGCATTATCATTGGAGTGAGAGCTACATTTTATGTATTTATGATTTACCTGAGATCAAACTCCCTGACTCATGTAGAAGTATATTTTATTTCCCTGCAAACGACCCAAAATCCAGAATCACTCTTCAGCTTCAGTCTAAAAGTAGCTCAAAAGGAACTTGAAAAAATTATGAGAAGAGAACGGACCTCAAATGAAAAGCGTTAATGTAATTCACTTGCATTTCAATTTTCAAATGCAGAAAAAAAATCCTTCATTTTAGGTATCACTGCAGGGATTGATAACTCTAATCAACAACATCCTCTTCTGAAAGCAAGCATGGGTTTGAGCTTACACACTGGGATGCTGATGCACTCAGGAGAGGGCATGTGTTTAGAGCAGTCAGAAGAACAGGGGAAGGTTTCAAGCCCTCTTGATGTACAAGGGGCAGGCAAGCTCTGCATCATAAAGCAACAACTCGCATGTCTGCAATAGGATGAGTGTGTTCTCCTCAGGCTTCAGGGGAGAGAAGATTCTCTGAAATGAAGCTGTGTTTGGTACTAGAAGCAGGTAACCTGGGCAAATCCCCCATATCCTGTCAGGCAGCACTACCCACAAGCAGTGGTGCACTTCAGCCATCACACTCAACTCCAGTTGTCAAAGTCTGAGACAGATACCAAGGACATCTCAGGGCTCTGTTGTGATTACCCACTACATTGTGAAGAGGGACAAGCACTGGAAATGGAGAAACCAAAGGGGTTAATGGGAGAGGGACAGTGATGGGAGTTCAAATACTGGCAGTACTCTTTTGCTTTGGGGCAGGGATTCTGGCTTGGATGACACAACTGCTGATCCCAGCAAGGCTGTGCTCAGGGTATTAAGCTAGCTGAGCTTTTTTATCATGCTGAAGTGAGGAATCAAAAGGTTAAATTATGAAAAAAATATTGTGTAATAATGAGACAAATATGTTGGTCTTCACTGCCTGCAGATGAAGGGACTGTCCAGTGAATCACTGAGCCTACCCTGCTCCAAGGGCAGAATGTGATGTAATTTTCTGACAGCACTTCATATTATTGTAATTAATAGTAACAATGACAAAGCTAATATGTTGATATTGTTATTCTCTGCATTTAGGAAAGAGTTTCCATCTAAGGATGTGAGAGAGTTGTCCCTGCTTGTCCACCTGGGTTCTACCCTGATAGTACTTTCCAATGCAACTCTGCAAAAGAGCAGAAGACGTATTTGAATCGGCTGGGGATCTGGTTCCTGTTACAGATGACCCTGCAGACTTTTTCAGCTAGGAACTTTATTAGTGAATATCCATTTGCTATCTACAATTCCACCTAAGAGAGGGAAGATTCATTTTCTGTGTGCCTGAGGTATGAGAATCTACTTCAAAGATGATTATAACCTGATGTTTACTGTGATAATACATTATAGTAGACCCTCGGGAATGCAGGGAGCAAAGCTACAAAGAAACTGGTCTGTGAGGGGCCTTGCAAACAGAACATGTGGGTATTGTGATTCATTTGGACACCTGATGTTTTAAAAAGTTGGAGCTCAAGTAGCGTGGATTTTCAGTATAAGATGTGGGTGGAATTTATTACCACCCTACTTTTAACAAATAGAGAAAGATCAAAGTATCCCAGCTGTGGGGTATTGAAACAAGTGGGAGGTGGAAAGGATAAGGAATGGACAATCTCTTCAGGAAGTTTTCCAATTAGCTTGGAAGCCACACTGTCTCCTTGATGCTGGCAGCATTTTCAAATCATTTGCAATTAAACACACAGGGGTCTGGTAAGTCCGTTCCCATCAGGGAAGATTAAAAAGGCATGTGCAGAGCATAGTCATTCAAAGAAAGAGAGAAAAAAAAAGCTGTAAAGGCTGGCGTATTTATCTGGAAAAGCTGAGAGGTGGAGGAGGTATGGTGTCAATGCAAATAGTTTCAAGAAGGTTCATGAAGACCTTTTCATTATGAGCCTGGGTGATATCATCAGACCTTCTTAAAGATCTTTATTTTGGCAGCTCTGACTTAGTGGGAAGAAAAGGTGCATGCATGTGTGAGATAGGAAGAAGGTAATTTATTTTTCTTTTAAATGAATACTGCAATTAGATGAAGAATACTAAATACAAATTACATCCTGACAGATGGAAAGTAATGTTTTTAAAGTATCATGACATTTTCTATTAGTATGGTTATATTCATACTGATACTTTAAATAGTGGAAAAATAAATTCAGTTGCAATTAAAATGCACTAGTGATCAAATGTAAGAAAGGCACAAAGTGAAAGGAATTATTTATTTACTGCTTTATCTGCTACAGCTTCTAGTAGGTTTTGAGGTGGCTGAATTCTTCCCAGAAGGTTATATTATATTAAAAAAAAATTTAATGTCCTCATATTTTGCAGTGAGGTCTTAGGCTTTTGATGCATGTATGTGAACAGGAGAATAATTCAGATTTTCTGGATGTGCCTGCTTCTCAGCCCCTCCATCACTGTGACTACAGATGACCAAAATCATCACTAAACCCCATGAACCTGGCAATGCATTTTTTCTGTTTGCTATGTGCAATATGTGCCTAATGGATATTTTCAGCCAATTTCTAGAAGAACAGCTGTTCATGACATTTTTTTTTTTAATTAAAGTACCAGATTCAACACTGAGGGACTAATTTATTAGGAAAGAAAAACAAATCAGCATGAGTAAGCTGTGGAGAGACTGATCTATCCTCTTACGTTTAGAGATGGTACTTGCCCAGGAGGGTGTGTAGGTTAGGGTTGGCTTGGGAATGAGGGTAAACTTGAAAGAAAACGAAGAGTTAGGTAAGTGTTCACATCAGTTGACGTACATGTCCTGTCGACTCTGCTCAGGAGGAACTGACCTTGTGACACCAGGGTAAAGTGGAGATAGTACATAGGGAGTGGGGTTACCTTTGAGGCTCCATCACTGGGCAGCATTTAAGATAGTGCTACTGGTTACTGGATCAGACCTAAAAGAACATTTTTTTTTTTATTCTGGCCACTATGTGACACTTGATAAATTGTTCAATGGTTGTTTACCTTCTTTCTCTCAAATACAAAGTAGGGATGCAGTGATTTTCACACTTTGTAGTACCTCCTCCTGACAGTGCTATTGTAGCTATAAAGTGCTATCCCAACATGTCTACATAGGAAACAAAGCTACTTCCCCAGCTGCTGCTGGTTGATGAAGCATCTCAGTACCACTCTGTTGCTTGAAAAAGAAGTAAAGTTCGTACTTGAGAAAAAGAAAGGTCCCTGTGCTTCTGTAAAACCGATTCTGAGCAACTTGAACAACCTTTTAAATAAAAAGATCACCAAAGAGAAATTTGGTGTTGTGGTGACAGATGGGAAGTGGAGAAAGAGAAGAAAAAGGAAATAAAGCACTTAGCAAGACATTTTGTCTCCACAGAGACAGGGGGAAGTCAAGATCCTACAACAGCCATCATGGTGACTCTTCCTCTTTTCCTCCTCTTCATCCTTTTGCCCTGCAGTAGATCTCAGGAGGACTTTCTGGACCAGCATCAGAAATGGAACTACAGAGAAGGCGGTAGGAGGTCACAGTGGTGGTTCAGCATGGGAGGCATTCAGTAACTCAGAGATGCAGATTCACTTATTTTGCCCTTGGAGTGAGATAGACAGTGCTCATTCATGACTGCTCTTTCTTGATTCCTGGGTAGCTGCTGAAACTTCTGGAGGAAAAAAATTGTTTTAAAAATAATCAGCTGGGGTATCCAGTGACAGCATAAAACCTGGGCACCTTAAGGCAGAGAATTACACTGTGAGGGAGAGTTACCTGCTTTTTAATTTAGACCCTCCATGTGTTCAATATTTAGCATTTCATCACAACTGAGTTGTGATGGCGAATGGAATCAAACTTGGAGCACTGGCTCGTATTTCTTGTGCTGACACATTTGTTTTCCTCTCTTCCATGGATATCCGGCTAACCTAGCTGACAAGGTCAACATAGAAGGTGTTTACAGCATTACTCAAACCCTTGAGAAATGGGGAAATGACATCTTCTGGCAAATGAAGCATACCTTGCTGAACAACCCAAATGCTCTCCTGCCTGAGTTCTCCAGGTAATTCCTCTCATCTAGAGGTGGGATTCAGTCATCTCCTGAGTGTCCAAATTTTCATATTTCTCAGTTGGGGGGAAATAAAACACACTGTCTCAGTACCTGTTGTGCTACCAGCTCTGATTAGTAAACTGAATACTCTGCTAACTATTTATTGTGAAACACTCTCAACTGCCATCACTGTATTACAAGAATCTTCCTAAAGAAAATGCCCTTGGCAGCTCACATTTGTGAGAACAGGCTGGAAAAAATGAATTGTTCTACAAATCCATACATGGGCTTGGCCACAGATCAGGGAAAAGAAGCTGACTTGGTCTGTGATGGTTTTTTTAATTTCAGTCTCTAACACCTAGATCTGAGAAAACTATTCACTAGTTCATGTCATCGTATTCCCTCTTTGCGTTGCAGGAGATATTAACTGTTGAACAAACTCACAAAATTTACTTCAATCTCCTATTTCCAGAAAGAGAGTAGGAAAGGCCAGGAAAGAAAGAGAGGAAAAGGGAATACTGGGAATTACTAGAAACCTAATATCACTTAAAACAGAATTGTTCATAAAGCAAGTAAAGTTGCTGTCTTCCGTAACTAATTGTTCTCTTTAGGAACAAGAGAAAAAATGTTTGCAAATGTTACACATGGAACCACTTAAAGAGGAAAGGCTAGAAGAATAAAAAAGGCATTGGGCAGGTGGTCACACAGTATCTGTACAAATCAGGGTTTCAGAAGGATACTTCATAGATTATACATTGGCCTTTGGCATCAAGTGGATTTCTCCCTGGCTGCATGGTGGCTGTTGTACTAGCACAGTATTCATCACAACTTTCACACTAACAGTGCTGAAATTCATTGGTGCCTCAGATTATCAGGGCCATATTAAGTCTTGTGTTTGGAAAGTTGTAAATTTAGTCCAGGAAGATGTGATGAGAGTATCCAGCCATATATCCTGTACTGGGCTTTGAACTACATGTTTTCTGGCAAGAACAGAGACTGGTCCATTAGAAATGTTGAGGACTAACAGTACTCCATGGGAATCCCGGGCCTAGCCTCCATGTGTACTCCTAGTTAATTACTACTAATTAAAATAAGGTGGTGGAAAGACTATTGCTGCTCCTGGTGGTCCTGAAGCTTGTGCTTTCCAGGGTTCAGATGGGGCTCCTCAGATGAACTCCCATCACCAAAGAGCAGGGTAGCTTTGAAGCATCTTTTAATCATTGCTTGCAACTCTTTCATCATCAAGAGCCCTTACCCAGCAAAAAACAAAGGTCATGGTAAATTACTTTGCATGCTCAGAAACACTCCCTAAGAGGAGTTATTCTTCTGCATTATTCTCTTCGTAGTCTCCGCCCTGTCTCTGCAGCTGTGGACAACCTTGTGAGGGAAGTCCAGTCAATAAGGAAAAGGCTGGAAGAACTGAACGAACGTCTCAATGTCATCAGCAAAACTGTCCTTCCCCTTCGACTGAATGCTCTGCAGAGCCAGAGGCGTGGAAATATTCAGCTGCGGAGACTCCCGACACATAGGAGAAGGTTATATGCTCGCAGGAGGCCTCAGAGCTCTTAATTCTCTATCAGGAAAAAAGAGAAATCTTTATTTTTTTTTTCATCTGCTTAAGCCTTTCTCAATGGGATGTTGCTGGAGAGAAAAAAAGTAAAGTACACACACAAGTCAGCTTTGCTAAGGAGACCAGAACTTCTGCATTTTGTTGCTGCCTCCCAAACCTAGGTCAGTAGGCAAAACCTGACCCTGTTCTTTAATAATGGCTGTTTTGTGTCAAGCTCAGTCTACTTGAGCATGAATACCTCTAGTCTATACAGGCATTCTTTCTGCTTACCAGAGGAAGGCCTTTCTATAAAGATCAGGTGAATTTCTCTCTCTGCCCTATTTTTAAAGCACTCCATCTGAAACAGCTGGGGAATTTGAACTTCAAAAGTGCTCAACAACTGATGAATGCAGAAAGATGGATTAGTGCTTGGCACTTCCATCTGGGCAGGGAGAGGGAGAGTAAGTTATGTTTCAAAATACCGCCTTAACCTACTGTCCATGTTCACATGTTCAGAGGGTGGGCAGGGCTGGATAACCTTGGTGTGTACATCATGCTTCAACACTGAAGATATATCAACTGCTAGGAACCAAATATGAACATCCACCTTCTGCAAAGAGTGTTTTTCTAGCTACCTGGAACTGTGCACTCAGAATGGTGTTACTTAGTAGATATGTTCACAATTACCAGTGCTCTGAAACACGCTGAACTGATTCTTGCCAAGACCCATGGAAACCAGGGTATTTTTTTTTTCAAAACTATTTAGATACCTAACGACCAAGATAAGTGTCTGGAAAGATTTTCCCAAATAGTTTAAGAGACTCTTCAGTCCCCAAAATCACAGAAAATAATTCAATTGATGTCTAGTTCACAGACACCAATTTCTCCACATGCCAGCACTGACCTCCAGACATTTCCCAACATCCTTTAGCACAATTAATATCTGTAGAAAATTAAGAACCACCCTCTCCGAAGACTTTGGTCCCTCAGGGATTACCCAGAATACCCTGCCTTCAGCTTGTCTTTGCCTGTGTCTTCCTGACAATAAAGCTGATGATAAAAAAAAAGAGTGCATTAATCAAATTATGCACTGAACGGAGGATAGAATGGGCTTGCCCTTCAGGTCTCTAAAGATAGATCCAATACAGAGGTTTCCATTCAGCATTGCAGTCAACTGTGTATATGAAATGTATTGAAACATAAGAAAGAGAGCCAGAGATGAAAAGAAACAGGTTGTCTTTAAGGTCTGGATGAAGCAATTTATGAGAACACAAATAAAGAATGGATTATGTCTAAATGATTGTGGGGGTGTCTGGCATGTCAGTTGTTTTGAAAACACTCTCCAGTCACAGTAAGGATGCAGACTAGCTATTTAAGGATTCCCAAAGCCTGAGTTTATGGAAAGAAATTCAGTGACAGTACAATAACCTCCAAAAGGAAAGGGGTAAAAATTAGTTTCATGTGAAATCTTTCAGAATGGAACAGAAGAATTAACACAGTAAGAATTTTAGCTGCAACCTGGTTGAGTGGGGGAGGTATGAGCAGTGTATGAAATGATCTGATAAACATTTCCCGGATGTAAGTTCTCTGAGTTCAGGTTTTCAGAAAATAACAAAACTTTAACTTGGCTCTCTTTGGCTTTTGCATGGGAACTTGAAACACTGCTTAGCTAGAGAAGGGAAAAATCAAGACTGTGAAAAGGCTGATAAAAGGATACAGTTGTGCCTTTGTTGAAGTTGTCAACATAATTTCTCAGGAAATGTAGAGCATTTTGATCCCAGAATATATTTACATAAATTAGAAGGAATAACAGGAGAGAAAGGCCCCTAAATTCTTGTTATTCTGCATTCAGTTTCTAGGCTGTGCTGTAGCAACAGCTGCATCCTTACAAAGACTGCTGATCCCTCCAAGGGATGCTTTGCTTGAGGCTGTAGAGACTGCTGGTTATTTTGGCCTATCTGGAGGAAGAGTACAACATAAATGTTAGCTTTCATGGTCGTATTTTAGACACAAGCATTTTATCAGGCAACCTGAAGTTGTAGATTGAGGACTACTTGAAACACAAAGATGAGACTTCCCTAAGTCCCTCAAGTTACAGATGGCTGGTGGCGGGAGGCCAGGCCAGATCATTGCATACTTTTGCTTTATACCTACATGTCCACCACCAGCTTCTGCCAGAGACAGAGGACAGGGCAAGATGGGCCCCTAGTCTAACCCAGTCCATGTATTCCTACACTGGCATGAGCAAGCCTGTAGTCTTGGCAAAACCTCCTCAGCACAATGGAGAAAGTCACCATTCACTCTAAAAGAGAACAAATAAGCTGCAGCATGCAATGTATATTACAATTCTCCAATTTCTTGCATAATGGTGAATAAACCAAGTAATATGAATGGTTAATAAATTACTAGGCCGTGACCTTGTCACCAGTGATAGCAGTCCCTGTCATTCACTCTGTGAAAGCCCATGCCAGGCTCCAGCCCAGCTCCCTGACCTGAACACAGCCTGTTTGATCAGATGATAACAGACAGCTTCTTTAACCTCTTTGCACAACCCTCTCTGTAGATGGAAAAGTTTTAGTGCCCCATTTATCTTATAATTTTATTTTTTGCTCTTTAAGAGTGTAGGAAGGTTATGTGCCAGCCTACTTCTGCACTGTTCACCTTCTATTTGAGGAGGCAGCAGTCCAGCTGAGCAATTTGAGATGCCTCCATCCCATCTGCCTGGGGAAGCTGGCCCGACTCATGGGACTGATTCCCAGGGATTGGTATTTGATTTCTGCTTCTGCTAACCTCTTCTTAAAAGATCCTGCGTAAGGCACTTTTCTCTAGCTGGCACTTGTCCTTAGACATGGCTTATACAACAAAAAACCACTTGTCACAAGGTGTCTAAGTCTTCTTTTGCATATAAATGTATCCAGCTACAGAAGCCATCTAAGCTCTCTGCTGCGTCCATTTACATGTGTTTCTCGGAAAAGATATGGACGGAACTTTTAAACAGAGGTGGCCAGTTGGGTGGTCAGTGGAGGGAGATCAAGTATCATTAGGAACTTCTAAAATCTACCCTTCACCTAAAGCTTACAATATCCAGAGACAGACCACCTCCTTAAAAAACAACTATGTTCCCCTTTAGTTCTGTTTATTTAAAAAAACCCACAAAAGACTGAAAAAACAAGAGGTTATGATTTTGCAATTCCAGGAGCACGGTGCCCTTCCACGCTATGCATGACACACTTTGCCAGTACTTCCCTTTTCCTGTATTTCATTCCTTTCATATCCCCTCTCATATTTCCTGTCTCCCAGAGATGAATACCATCTGTTCCCGCACTTCATGACTCCTCACGCTTCTGGGCGCCCTCCACACTTCCCCCTCCGGGGCCGCCGCTCCCGGCCCCGCTCTNCAGGGGCAGAGCCGAGCTGAGCGGGGCAGAGCTGAACCGAGCGGGGCAGAGCCGAACCGAGCGGGGCAGAGCTGAGCCGCGGCATCATGCTGGGCATGGTGAAGAACTCGCTGCTGAGCACGGTGGAGGCATGGCCCTATCGCCTCCTGAGCAAGGGCGAGAAGGTCGGTGCGGGACAGACGGCGCTGTTCTCCGGGCGCTTCTGCGCTGAGGCGCTGCGAGGGGAAGCGGGTATCGCCCCGGGCAGCGCGTTCCTCCTGGCAGCGCCTCCATCCCCATCTCCTTCCCCAGGATCAGGTCAGCTACGAGGAGAGGGCGTGCGAGGGCGGGAGGTTCGCGGCGGTGGAGCTGGTGGGGAAGCCGTTCGACGAAGCCTCGAAGGAAGGGGCAGTCAAGCTCCTCAAGTACGTCGGAGGAAGCAACGACAAGGGTGAGAGATGCTGCCTGCCTGGCGGGGCTTGGCGGATGTTTGTGGTTGAGGCTCGGTGCAAGCAGGATGGATGGAGGCAATGGCACTGCAGGCCCGCCTGGCTTGTGGCTTCTGGCACTGGGGATCTTTGATGGGAATGGCCCCTCGCAGGTAGAAGTAAATTTGCAACAGGTTAAGTCGTTGGCCCAGCCAACTCAAAACTTATCAAGTTTCAGGATCTCTGTTTCAGGATGAAATCTCAAAAATTATTTGTTTAAACAGGAATGAGTTACCTTGCAGCTGGGATAACATGAGGACAGGCCGACATTGTATCTATCACAGCTCCCTGGGTGAGCAGTAGCTGATGAAATCCGGGGTATCTGGGACACTTCAGTTCTCTGATGTGCCCTTGTGGGCAGTGAAATAACAGTTATGACCTTGATATTTTATCTGGCTATTTTTATTCATGGAAGGGTAATGAACACTGATCTTCCTTTCTAATGGTATCTTTTAATGTTTTATGGCAGTGCTTCCAGGTGATTGCTTCTAATTCTCATTTTACTAAAATGTGCTCATTTTAACCATTCATAGCAGGAGAAGACTACACAGTAGCTCTGAGACATATACATGTTCTTGAACACCTTTCTCCAGCATCTAGTAGAGGGACTAGTGTAGTCTCTATAGGAGTAGAAAGTAGATGCAGTGGGAAATGGTATTCGCAGCAACATTTTTGGAAAGGTGATGATTGCTCTTGCTGTGGTAGGAAGGGTGCCTTCTATAACATGTGACACAAACACAGGTATGACATCAAAGGAAAATAAATGAGAAAGATGGCTTGATCTCAATTGTTTTTATGGCTGCCTGATCATGAGGTTTAGAGGTTCCCTATTGCTGCAAGAAGAGTGAAGAAAACCAGTCTTCAGTGCCATGTGGTGCTTCTTGGAGGTAATGAGTAGGAAAAAACCATGCTGTTCCTGGAGTGTGGAAAGCATAGGCAGTCCTGCTGAAAGCCATAACAGCACTGAGGTTTGGGGCACTGGAACTTGTAGGATATCTGGAACCACTTTGGAGGTTTTAAAAGAAAGCCCCTGTCACCCAGTATTGGCTGTGTGCTCACAACTAAGCACAGATAGTATTAATTTAAATGCTGATGTAGATTTATACATGCCATTGGCCTTCCCTGGAGCTACAGACCCTGCTGTCTTACAGCTGATTTGTCAGAAGAACAGAGTGACTTATAGAACCACAAAAGCAGCACCATTAATAAAAAGCTTTTCAGAGGTCAGTTGGGACACTTATTTTCCAGGCTCCTTGTGTGGAGAGAGAGCTTGGCCCAAGCAGAAGCCTGATGATGGCTTTTCTCCTTCCCTAGAGGAGCCCACTCCTGACAAGGAGTTTGTTCATGTGAGGAGCTTTCCAAAACTAAAATTAGCTTTTGTGAATTCCCTGTTAATTTTGTGAGTTCCTGAGAGCCTAGACTTCTTCAGCAGTGTCTGTGTGTCTGTTTCAGGGGTTGGAATGGGCATGACTGCTCCTGTCTCCATCACTGCTTTTCCTGCTGAAGATGGCTCCTTTCAGCAGAAGGTGAAAGTCTCTCTGCGGATCCCAAGCCAGTTTCAAGACAGCCCGCCGTGTCCTACCGATGAAAGCATTAAGATTGAAGAAAGACAGGGGATGACCATTTATTCCACGTAAGGAATGCATCCTGGGATCTCCAATCTCAAGTGATGAGGTCTTTAGGATGCTGTGATGGGCAGTGTTTGTTTTACCAGGTGACTTACTGTACAAGGGATGCATGTGGCAGGAGGAGATGGAGGAGTGTGTCTAGCCTGAAGACAGGTGTTTTATGTCACTTCTTACCCCTGGTCATGCTGCACTGATTTGGAATATGGATTTTTTTCCACTGGGTAAACAAGCGTGGAGGCTAGCCCTGAAAGATACTGTGTCATTGCTATTGTACCAATCTATTGTTTTTCCCACTTTCTGGGTTCCAGATGGTTCATAGTCGTTAAGAATGTTGTTTGGTGCCATTCACAAACTGTCCACTGAAGCCTCATTCAGATGGACTCATACCAGACTCCACCATGGAAACAAGCAGCCACTGCATTGCTTCAAGTCACCTTTGAATGTCTCAGGATGTTGTCTGACAGCCTGGTCTCAAACTAGCATCGCAATAGCAATAAGCTCTTCACCTCGTCTTTACTCTTTGGAGGTTCCCCTGCTTCCTTTCTTGAACTGTTTTGGCTGACTCTAACTGACTTCTTTCACGCCTCCAGCTGCTGCTTGGCCTTTGCTCTGGGTGTGGGCCACTTCTGCAATATCAGCCTGCTTTGTCTCAAATTTCAGCTCTGAGGGAGGGTAGCGAGGTGCAGGCTGAGGTGGAAACAATTCCTGTTGGTGGGAGGTCGACACAAACCAGACCCATTTCAGTCCACTCCTTCTAAACAGTATTGTGTTCTGTAATTACCAATTGTCTGTTCTTACCTCTCCTTTTTCTTGGGCTAGCTAGAGTTTGGCTTTCCTTGATGTTTCCAGCAGACGGCTGTTCACACCACAGTGAACATGGTTGCTGACAGCATTGGTGGGGTCTGTGGGCTGAGCTGACTTGGAGATAATGTTGTATTTTAGAAAGTTGTTTCTCTGATATGGTGCTGCTTCACAGGGCAGGGCCATTCTGCTGGCTGGCATACATGGGGCTGTTTGGGGGGGTCCCTTTGGGGCCTCCCAGTGGATGACTGCACTTTGGCTGTTGTCACCCATGGGACTTTGTGTGTCCCAGATGAAGTGTGCTGCTTCACAATGAACAGTGCATCCATGAGTGCACGTTGTCAGGGCCTGGATCAAAATGCGTGTCTAAATGCAATGTGGCTATATATCGTTCTCTCTCCCTTCCTTCTTTGCTTTCCCAGGACTGCTCAACACCTCTTGGGTTTCTTTGCAGGCAGTTTGGTGGCTATGCCAAGGAGGCAGATTACGTGAGCCATGCTGCCAAGCTGAAGGCTGCTCTGGGGAGCGATGCTGCGTACCGCAAGGATTTCTACTTGTGCAATGGTTATGACCCCCCGATGAAGCCGTACGGACGCCGCAATGAGGTCTGGTTTGTGAAGGAGTGAGCATCTGGCTCCCCGTGGTGCTGCCTTGCTCTGATAACCTCCCCACACTATGTCCCTGTCCTCTTTAAAATAAACTAATAATTCAAGAGAGGCAAAAAATTATCACTGCCTTTTTCCATGCCTGTGCCTTAGTCTTTCGTGGACCATGAAAGTCATTTTAGAAGAACACTTGCTGACCTTCCTGATGGTCCCACTCCTTCATTCCAGACCAGGTCCTCAGCCACACAGACTCTCTTGATTTCTCCATGGCTTGTTTTTATCTCCTTTGTGCTTCCAGAGTTCAATGCTGAGAAAGCCAAAAGTACTTAATTGACTGGTGCCTGACAGGAGTCACGTCCAAGTGTAGGCAGACTATTAGTCTCACCTGAGACGGGCAGGGGAACATGACAAAAGTGCCTACAGAGACTTTTTTATCTCCTTCAGTTTGCTGCAGCTGTAAAATGCTGCTTTTATCTTTGCCATTCCACAAACAACCTAAAGGGACATGGGCATTGCTGCCAACACAGCATAGAGAAAATAAAAATCCTTCCATTAATTCAGAGTGTGCAGAAGATCAACACTTCTGTCATCTGTCTGCGAAATGTCATTCAGAGAAAGATCCAGATTCTGTTTGCAGCTTTCTTTTGTTTGAGGAGAGATGTTTTGGAGTGTGCTGCGTCTTCATCTCAGCTAGCAGCTGGACAATGTGACCTGGAGACCTCAAGATTGTTTCCTCACCTTCCTTTTACTTTTGTGCAACATTTCTTTAAAACTAGCCTATGCAAGGGCCAAAGCAGAAATGTGTGTGGTTATCTAATTGAATTACAGAAATGCAAGGCTGGGAAGAAAGCAGATGCTTATTACTTGTGATCTGAGGGTGCCTTTGAAGAATGGTGAAAATATGGTACCATGCATGCTAATCTAAAAAACTTTTCTTAAAAGGTGTCAGTTTTTGAAGGACTACTCAGACCAGCTGTTTTCTTAAGGGGAGGAAAAGGAAAACATAGCTGTCCTGGAAAACAGGGACCTGGGTCAAATAATGAGTAGCCTTCTGGAACCTTCAAATACAATAGCAAGTGTGGGTCATGTTTCAGGAAGAGGGGCAATGTTGAAATGTCAGGCATCAAACCAGCATTTTAGCTGTTGGCTCTGCCAGGGACACAGCAGAATGCCCCCAGTGGGAACACTTACACACCCTGCTACTGGGTGTGTATAACTCATTACCTGCACTAAACGAGGTGTGTTCCTCTGGTGGTTAAGAGCCCCATAGTTCAGGTGCTTTCCAAAAGCCATTTTCCCCTGGAGCTGAAAGAGACATTTGTCAGATGTCACCGTGGCTTCTGGCTGGTGAAGCTGTTGCACATGTGCCTGCTTTCTGAGAACAAATCTCAGCAGGAGAAGGAGAAAACCTGAGGTTTTGATGTGCTTTCCTTTTCTCTCTTGCTGAGCAATATAAGAGCTTTGCTGTGAACTTCATGAGAGTTCCAGTCACCTGTGTGCAAAAGCAGCTAGTTCAGGATGGGTAAAAAGAGCAGATATCATTTAATTAAGCAAAAAACCAAACAGCAATGACAGGGAAAAGCTATTGGCTGTGGTTAGTGATTGCGGTGCAGGGGGAGAGGAATAAAAAGAGAAATCAAGACAAACAAAGAATTGGGCTTTTGAAGGAATTTTTGAAGCAGCAAATGCCCTTTTAAGCTTGTACCTGAATCCAAAGAGACCGTTCATGTCCCGGATTATTTTAACCTGTGTGGGTGAGGAAAGGAGGAGCACAATATTGTCCAGTTTATGCCTTCCCAGGTTCATTTTGGAGTTTGTGTGGATACAGTCTGGCGACCTGTGGTGAATGTCCCTCAATGATCAAAACCTTGCAATTTCTCAAAATCTATCTTGTGAAATCTCAGATGTTAGGGATGCCAATAATAAACCTGGTATAAACAGAACTGCACAGCTCAGCAGCATGATGGGGTTCTTTTATAAAGTGCATACCCTCTGAACAGAGAGTGAGAGCCTCAGACCCAACAGTGAGAGTAAACATCTGGAGGCTCTGCCTCTGCAGCCCTGCTACTGGCCTTTTGCATCAGGCAGGCAGGATAGAATTTCATAAACATTGTTAAATAATTTCAAAACCTTATGCAAACTGAATTGCCTTTTCTGTACACACAAAGATGCCTGTGTTTTGTCTGTATTTTCTACAGTTTTGAAATAAATAAATAAAAAGTAATATTTTGATTTACAACTTCTGTGCTGATCACTGACTTTGTGAGCTCAGTGGGAGTAGTTGATTTGCTAGACTGTAGGTTGCCAGTTTATCTTTCTGTTTGGGGTACTAATCATGTCACAGCATTTATAAATAGTCATAATGCTTTTTCCAATAAATCACTACTTTGGATATCCTAGTGTGGCCCTGCATTATCTGACTGTGAGAGACAGGAGCTGATGAAATAATCTCCTTCATTTGTTCCAGCCATTGAGAGTCTTTGAGCGATGTATTTGTGTTAATGTAGAAACAAGGGCCCTGCTTACCTGAGGAAAATTATGTGTTCCTGTGGCAGTGAACACATTAATGTTCAGGCAAATACTCGTGACTGAATTTCACCATGATCTGTGATCCAGAAATGTTAGACATTTTGTCTTATTGAGGTCCATCTAGCTTGGCACCCTGTCCCTGTGATGGACAGTAGTGGACACCTGAGATAAGATTACAGGAACAGTGCAACTGTGGGCTCAGACCTCCTCTAAATGTTTCCCTGTCTCTGGTACGATGTGGCCCAGAGATTTTTGTTATTGTACTTGGTGGACCCAGGTAGATTTTTTCTCATGCATTTGTCAGGTTGCTTTCTAGAAATAAGGTAAAGTTACTATCCATGGCTTCCTTTTGTCCTTGGTTATGGAAAAGTAGAAATCCTCTTTGTCTGAGGGTTTCCAGCAGGTTGTCTCTCTCCTCCTTAGGCAGCTTTTTGATATGCCTCTGTCACTGCAAGTGAATGTTTGTTTGGACAGCCAGAGTTGCTGTTGACATTGGAGGATTTCCAGCCTCCTCTTTGTGCTGGGGCCAGAAGTCAGAGGTGCGTTCTGGATTTTGACCCGAGGCCAGCATGGCCACAGTCACTGTTACATGCAATTGACTCCTGAACTGATGTTAAAACAAAAAAAAATTCTCCATCCCCTGCAGTATCTCTGCAAAATTAGAGTGCAGCAGATTGCCTGGAGACCTCCTTGCTTCTCTTCTGTGCCTGTGCAATATCCTCTTCTGTTTCCAGTGAATGCTGAAACGGAGAGATTTTGGTGCTTTTCAGTTGTTGGACAGGGCACCATGACGTTGCCTGTTGTGTGCTGGTTTAAGAAGACAGTGCTGGGGACACTGAAGGGTGGATGTTTCTCTGTGCTGAGGCCCCTCAGCGCTGCTGGAGGTCTCCTTGCTGGGTTGCTGGGTTGTGGTGGGTTTGTGCATCACACACTGCATTGCTGCCCGTGGCCCCTTTCCCATCGCCTCACTTGTCAGGGCAGTGGAACAGCTGCACAGCTGCCTGTGCTGCCTGCTGGGCTGGATGGGCTCAGCAGGGGAGTGGCCTTGGGAGTTATCTCTGCCTTCCAGAGACAGGAGTGCCCTTGCTGCTTATTAGCAGCTGGGCAGGTCCCTCTCAGTGCTATGCAAAGCAGTGGTATGATGGCGATAGGACTGGCCACAGGAAGGGCTATGTTTAAACAGAGCCAAATTTAAACGCATAATTTTGGTGGGAATTATACACGTGCCATGTAGATTTAGCTGTGCTGGATATATACAACCTTCCTAAGCTACTCCACTTGTTAGTAAGGAATTTTCCTGTTGATATTAACCATGGCAAACCCTATATATTTATATATATATTTGTACATGCATACGGGTATAAATGTATGTATATGTATATGCAGATCAGCTACTTTGATCTATTGTTTGGCTTCTGTAGTCACTGAATAACTCACTAGAGTGAATGCAGCCACAGGGTGAACATTTGCAGACTGAAGTTTTAAGACTGCTAGAATGAGAGCTTTGTTAGCTTCAGAAAGAAATACTTTACTTTGTAGACACATGCCTTAATACATCTAACACTGTATTAAGAAGATGACAGCCTTTATAAAAGAGCTAATTGGTTAAGTTGTCCATATACATCTTGCCAGACCTATAATACTCCAGTCACTTTGAGGGAATGGATGATCTATGGTGAATGAGGAAGTAACATCATTATTTCCCCATTTTCATCAATCCCTGTGGCAAAGAGTGTGTGAGCAGCTATTGTGCTTACAGTCACAAATTTTCAGTTTTGCAATGCTGCCCCAAGGCGATGGGTCAGAGGAGGAAGATTGTGGCTCCTAGCTCACGTCGTCCCTCCCTATTTAATTACAATAATACTTCTTTTAGAATAGCACTCTGAGCAGCAGCTCTCTTTCTTCTGTGACAGCATTTCAGCCACACTGAGCTAAAAAAGAAATGCATCTCTTTTAACAGGACCATAAGTAGCTTTGGATGTATAACGCCTCTATAAAACTGCTTGGCAACATGATTTATTAGAGCGGGATCAGTGGTAAAAGTGACTTCTCTGACAGTAATGGATGAAACACTCCCAGCATAGCTACTCTGTCTCTGCTTGGTGCCTATGCCAACAGCAGGCTGGTTTTGTCAGCTCATTCATAATCTCTGCTTTGCTCTCAGCAGAATCCGTTGCACAAGACGGGTTTCAGCCATGGCAGATGCTTTTTTTCTAGTCCTCCGTGGGAGCTGCTGCAGAAGATGGGTCAATGCAAATGCTCCTTGAGTCCTGAGACTCTGTCTGCTTAATTCTACATCCAGACCCTATACCTAGGTGGGAGTTGGGTGCATGGCACTCCCATACCCCTCACTGCTGCCCACTCCCATGGAGAGAAATTTGAGTGACTGGGGTGAAAGAAGCTGCACTGTTCTGAGACTGAGTGTGAAGTCTGACTGATCAGCAGCCCAAGGTCCCAAGGAAGTCTCAGATGTATCTTCTGTGCAGTCCCACTGAGAAGATGGGGCTGAGAAGCCTGAATCTAAGGTGCAGATTTTTAAAAATGCCAGTGGAAGTGAAAGATCCCAGAAACCACATCCTGCAATGCACTGTGTGCTGCAGCACCCTGATCTGCATTGTGACTTGAATGGCCTTGGGTGTGCAATGTGACCCTGGCAGGGTGACCCGACGCTGGGGCTCCTTGTGGAGGGGCAGGAGAGCCCAGCCTGTGCCACGTGGGCAACTGCACCACCCAGCCTGCCCGTGCCTGGACTTGGAAGCTAGGGGGTTCTAAGAGATGTTCGTGTTCGGGATGTGTCTTCTTCAGCACATGAAAGCAGAGAAGGATTGCCATGGCAACTATTCTTGAGTATTTTTCCAGTGTTTTCCAATCTTATTCATTTTTTTTCTTATATCCCTAGTGTTTAATTTAAGGCCTTTTCTGATTGGAGCCCAAAAAACCAATTGAAGTGAATTCTCTGATTAGACAAAAAGTTCAGACACCTTCCCACACAACTTGTGAAGTACAAGATGAACAGAATTGAATATTGCTGTGAGTAAGAGGAGATCTGAAATTTGAAATGCATTGTATGCAGACAAATGAAATAAATGAAGCCTTTTACTTAAAGCAAAGCATTGAAATAAGAGATTGTTTATAGCATGACAATTTTGGGCACTCCCTTGCTGGTAGATCTTTCTAGGCTGTTTAATCACTGATTGTAGACTTTCTCAATCTTCTTTATGACTCAGCTTTGTGAAGAAACATCTTTCCAAATCAACATGTGCTGGCTCATTGAAATATGTTTCATGAACTGTAGTATTATTTAGCCTGGGTACTTTGAAGGAAATGGTTACTGTAGTGGTGTTTCTTTGGGGTAATTACCATGCCTCTCATTTTCCAGTGCCTTGCTTCCATTTTGTGTGTGCTTTGGCTGGGATAGAGTTAATTTTCTTTATAGTAGCTGGTGTGGGGCTGTGCTTTGAATTTGTGCTGAAAACAGTGTTGATTACACAGGGATGTTAATGCTATTGCTGAGCATTGCTCACACAGAGCCAAGGCCTCTTCTCCTTCTTGTTGCAAGTAGGCTAAGGGTGCACAACGAGCTGGGAGGGAAGAGAGCTGGGACAGCTGACCCCAGCTGATATTCCATTCCATATGGAGCCACACAGCATATAAAGTGGGGGGAAGAAGGGAGGGAGGATGTTCAGTGATGTTGTTTTTCTTGCCGAGGAAGAGCTCCATGGGGCCCTGGTGTCCTGAAACTCCTACCTGCCCATGGCAAGTGATGAACTAGTTCCTTGGTTTGCTTCATTTGCATATGAGGCTTTTGCTTTACCTATTAAACTGTCTCTATCTCAACCCACGAGTCTTCTCACTTTTCTGCTTCTGTTCCCATCCCACCAGGGTGTGCGAATCAGCGAGCAGCTGTGTGATGCTTCACTGCTGGCTGGGGTCAAACCGTGGCACACCTGCATGCCAACACCTACGTGTGGGAAACGCCGGCTGGAGGGGAAGAAGAAGTGCTGCGGAGGTGAGGAAGGAGCAGGTCGATGCCTTGGCTGTGCTGTCTCTGGGGAGGGCGGTGTGAGGGTGGGCTGGCTGAACGCAGAGTCTCTGGTGCCCCGTGCCTCCCGCAGCGGCCCTTTGCCTCGGTGGATGTCACAGAGAGACTGACAAGCCCCTTTCAACAGGCCTTGTGCTGTGGTGGCTGCAGCACAGCTGATCACAGAAGAGGAACCAGAGATTCCTCCCAGCTTCTCCAGCCCTGCCTTGAGACAGACTACATCTCCCTACAGCAGGGCCCAGGGAACAAAGATCTCCCTGGAAATTCCCTGCCTGACTCTCCTGTCGCTGTGTTGCCATCTGCTTTGCACAAGATCCTGGTATGTGCCTTTGTGGAAAGCAATGCTCTTGCTCTGAGGACATCTTTGGCGCTGCTTCCCTGGAGGGGCGAAATCTTGAGGCACAAAGTGCAGCTGAGACTGTTCTGAGCACTCCTCCCTGTCCCAAGGCAGGGAGGGAAACAGAAATGACAATTTTATGAGATATTGTCTCTTGGGAACCTGGTCTAAAACACCCTCCAGCTGGAAACCTGCCCAGCTGATTTCAAAATGATGAAAGCAGTCCTGCAGGTTTTGGTCCAAATGGGGTAACAGGGCCCGGAGCAAACAGAGGTGGGAAAAATGGCTGCAGTTTCAAGCACACGGGGTGCCCAGGTGTGGTTTTGTTCCTCCCAGGTGTATTTGTTAATCTGCCCATGTGTTGACCCCTGTGTAGCTCCGTGCCACACCTCTCCCATCTCACCGGGCAGGGCAGTGGCACTGCTCACATGTGGGGTGGGCAGGGCCCTGTTCCCCTCTTTGCCTCTCAGGTGCAGGCGTGGTTTGTATCAGCTCCTGATCGGCTGCACAGGACATCTCTCTGAATCCAGGAATGAGGGCCAGATCTTGAGCCAGGGGAGTAGTTTGGGTGGAGACAGCTCTCCACAGAGCTGGTTTGTTAACAGGCAACAGGACTTCATCTGTTTTTCATCATGATGATGCTATTTCTGAATAAGAGAGAAAAATGCGGGCTTATTTCTGAAGCATATGATTTCAGTTTTGGCCTTTAAAAAATTGTTTATTTTGAATGGAAGCCCAGAGTGCACATAATGTAGCAAAAAATTGCAGATACAGACAGGGATTTTTGTTTCACCTTTCAAGTTACTCCCACTCCTGATGCTAAGGCAGTAGCATTTGAAAAGGCTTTGGATGTTTTCCCTTTCCTTGGAAAGAAACAAATGAAAATAACAATCCCAAAGCAATACTGAAGGCACCTGCTTCCAGATAACTCTGCTGAAAGCAGCAAGGCTCCACCAGGCACACCAGGGAGATGAGGAAAATATCCGGGGAACTGCCACCCTGACAGAGAGTTTCCCTGTGACTGCAGTTCCTGCTCATGGGACGTGTAGCAAGGGGAGACAGTCCTGATGTGAAGGTAAGCACAATTGTTTTCTGAAAGGTTTGATCCCATAATCCACAAATCCATTTATCATAAATAGCTTTTCAAACTGTTGTGACAAACTCTTCTGGACTGAATCCAGCTCCTGAATTATGAGAAGCTAAAAATGGTGTCTATTCCCATGGCTATAGACAGAGAGATGCTACTCAGCAACAAATGCACCACCAAGTGCCTTAAAAATAGCCCCTGTGGAATTATTCAGTGTTTGGGACTTGTCATTTCATGGGGTAAAAATGGATTCATTTTGGCACAAAATATGCATAATATGTATCCACAGCTTTATAAATAGCATTTATAAAATTATGTGTATAATTTTATCTTAAATTGATGCTGAGCAAAGAGACAAAACAATCAACTTAACAATCAAGAACTTCACACAAGTTTTGTTTTTAGATAATTGTAAGACTTGTCTTAGAAATGCAGGTATCAAAAGAGACCCTCCTCCCTTCACCCCTTCTTCCTTTCTTTCTTTAAGACAGATTTAGGGAAAAAACTTGAAATTGGTGCCATTATGGCAAACGTGATAGCTATAAGCCAAAGAAGAAGCCTGGCCCAAAGTTGTCACCCCATACAAACGAATTTCATGGCTTTAGCTATTCTGGTTTTAAAAATGTAGGCCTTTATGTCTCTCGGGGTTCCAGGTTTTACAAGTGGAGTCACAAATATGGTGGAAATTCAGTTGGTGAGATGGTGCTCTGAGAAATAACTGGGTGAACAGCTGGAACATAACTTGAACGGACTCTTAGAGGAGCATTTGGGTGACTATGCTCTTTGTCTTCTCTCTTGTTATTCTGCTTCTTTCATCTCACTTGCCCTTGCAGTACTCAGGCAGGGCTGATGCGTTGGTACTGTGGCTGGGGAGGATAAGGTCTTGTTGGAGGGCTCTTTCCTTTTCCACTTAGGGGCTCTGCTGAGAGGGAGCAGGTACAAATATGAAGGCTTTGCTGCTGCCCTGCTCCAGGCTTTCCTGTCCAGCCTCCACCCTGCAGAGCCTGGCTGCAGGCTGAATGTCCTCCTTGCCTCTAAAGGCGCCCAGTAACAATCTGTAGCAGCCTAAGCCCTAGGAAAGGGTGAAAGATAGGGCAGGTAAACCAATATCCTGGGAAAACATTTTGCAAAATTGGAGCAATTATACAGCAGAACGAAATGTGAGGCCTCATAGGCGTGGACAACAATTTGGTTAGTGAGCAGACGTGGTTTCATTCACTCACACTTGCACACCCGTGCTCAAGTGAGGTGGATGCCAGCAGCCAGGTGGTGGTTTACTCTTAGAATAGTATATTTTTAATAAAGGGGTTTTTTAACATGATTTCACAAAAAATATAATAATAATAATATTTTCTCCTTAAAATTACATCCCTCTTCCCATTTTACTGAAATTATTAAATGGTTTCTAGGGCAACTTACCAATAGCACTAGAGTTCACTTTTCTGTTTCTTGAAGGGTCAGGGAGGTCTTCATCAGAGAAATCAGGGCATAGACAAAAATGTCAGAACTCTGCTTTGATGTTTTCCCACCTCTTGCTGAAGCAAAAAAAATTGCCTGTTAATGTGATAAAAAGGAGTGAGGCTACCTGGAGATTCATGCCCTCCTGGAGACATAGTGTGTCAGCTCTCCTCCAAGTTCTCTCATGCTATTTCCATGGCAACTCCATATAATGATAACTCCCACAGATTTTCTCCTTTTATCTGTTATTTTGGTCCCAGATAGTGATGGAGTTGCGGCATACATTTCTTTCCCACCATTTGATGCCCATCGACAACCTAAGTAAATAATGTCCTCATTCTTCAGGTCTTTAGAAAGCACAGTTAGTTCACAGCCCTTTCAGGAATTCACCTGCAGAGCTGGACAGAGCTCAGACAGGAAAAGCAGTGCTACAGATGCCCAGAGGAAGCTGTGAAGGATGAATGCTCACTGTCAGCACAACGTGACAGGATTGCATTCCACTCCTGCTTCTCTCCTCCCCTCGGCCAGGGTAGCAGATGGGCCCTAAGGAGGAGGCCCTGGTGCAACGGGAGGATGGATGGTTTGGGTGCAGGGAGCTGCATCTCAGCTCTTCTGCCCAGGGAGGCAGGAGGTCATTCTGTCTGACCAGGAGATGCTCCCATTCCTCCTGATGTCTGCTCATGACTGCAGATCTGGTCCAGCTCATGAGACAAAGATCGGGAGTTTCAGCCAGGCATAGCTGCAGCCAGAAAAACCCTTGACCAAGTTCCACTAACCCATGACTTCCTCCCTCTTATGAAATCTCTGCAGCAAGATGCTGCTGGCTGATTTTACTCAGCAGAAGTGGCAGGCATGCAGTTTGTTCTGGGAAACTGCACTTGCTTCATCTAGCTGGTAGGGCAGGACAGGCCAAATATCAGTGCTGGAGTGGAGGGTCCACAGAGATCCTGGAGTCCAGCTGCCAGTGTGGGCTGAACTGAGCTTCTGTGCTGGGTTTGCAATTGAGTGCCAGGGACAAGAGGACAGTCTGAATGTGAAGACCTATACCAAACATCCCTTTACTTTGTGCCCTGAGAGCATCCAGATATTTTGACTCTCCTCATTTCTTCCTACAGAGGCTTCCATTTAAGCAGATGAGCAATGCTAGGTGAAAGGACATCCTTCTCCAGGAAGAGATCTTAATTAAACCTTACACTTGATAATAGAGTCCCTTCTGAGTAAGGCTGTTGCTCAGAAGAGCTGTCCTACCTGTTTGGTCCCCTCTGTCCTGTAAACCAGATGTCAGTGGGAGCATTTCTCCATTATAGGGAGAGGAAGGAAGGCACAGTATCAGGGCCATACAGGTTGGAAAAGACCTCCGAGATCATCAAGTCCAACCTTAGATTGAATGCCACCATACCCACTAAGCCATATCTTTAAATTCCATCTCTACTTGTTTTTTTTAACACTTCCAGGCATGGTGACTCCACCACTTCCTGTAGTTGGAGTCCTTGTCTGGAAACAGCCCAGGTTTGACTCTCTTTTCTGAATGACACAGAGCAATTCACCTGGGCGTGTGGGTGAGCAATCACCTAGGCATGGTGAAAATTTGACCTTCACCTTCTGCCCTGAATGTAGGAAGTATCATTTCCCCATGATGGAAGGATAAACACGTGGAAGACCTTCTGAAGGACTCTTAAGAGCTCAAAAGATGTATCACAAACAAGGCAGCAGAATTTCTGAATAGCAGATCTAAGGTCACCAATGCAAACTGGTGATCAACACCTTGTCCACGTGTATTGTGATGATCCCATCAAAAACAAACAATTCTCCGTTCCCCAGACTAGGACTGGTGTTGAGACAGTGGGGTTAAACACAGTAAAAATCTCTGTTAAGAGGGAGGCCACAAAGATATGTTTTTAAAATCCTTATGTTTCCAAGTTCATGGGTTTTTTTTATTTCTTAGGATTATGCTAAGATACACATAGCCATAAAAATGATTCCTTACCTACTTAGACCTATAGATGTCTCTATGGTGAGAACTAAAGTCAAAGAAACTTTTGCCATTGATTGTACTTGTAAGAATTTTTTACTTTTTTTTCCCCAATGTTCTCACTTCAAATGTATCATGCTTCTATTAATTTCAGTGTGAGCATTGTATGCACAGTTGGAGGCAAAGAATGCCCCAAAAGCTGACTACGTTTGGAGAGTGAGAAAGAGAAATCAGGTGAGACACTAGCAAGGCTTTAATCTCTGGGATCCTGTAAAGGAGCATGCAGCTTCTTTCAGCATTTCCTCATTCATTCCATAAATGCTTCCACTTTTAGAGAGTATTGCCAGACAACAAAGACAAAATGAAATACAAAAAAAAAGGCAAAACTCATAATGAAACTTGCAGAGAGAGGGCTTTGCCCTCCTCCCACCCCACTTGTCCGAGGATTTCGAAAAAAGCACTTGTAGCTAGAACCAGGGCTAGACACCTCGGTACATCTGGCTTTAGAACTACTGCTGCCGGATGAAAAATGTGATCACCAGCAAGAAACGAACTACTGATCTGGCGTGAACTCACTCGAACGCTTTGAACGGGTTAAAAAAGGTGCACGGTGTATCTCGGGGCGTTGTGGGCAGCTGGGCAGGAACGGAGCCGTGCGTGCACGGTGCATGCAGGTACCGCAGTGCCCCCGCCTGGCTACTGAAGATCCCCTGTCACGGTGAAACAGACGGATCCAGATTTCGTGTCCTCACACGGGACAGGCTTTTGTTCAGCTTTCAGAGAATTCACGAAAGCACAGCGGGCAGTACAGCCGACGTCCTTCTAGGACAGGAGCAGGGTAGGAGAGAGAGGGGACAGTGGCACTGCAATGCTGCAAAAACTGAGTAGACAGCTCTCAGGTCATTTGAAGCAGTACTATCACTGTTCCACAGTCCTTCCATCAGCCTCTGCTCTGAAGAATTTAGCATGCCTTGGCTCAGCACACAAGTCCTCGCATCAGTGAATCCATCTGTTTGTGAGCTGACTTGTGTTTAAGAACTGGGCATTTAATCTTAGCCCTCTCAATGTCGCATCTCACACAAACAATTTGCTGATTTTAACCCAGAAGTCTGGATGTAACAAAGGAGAACCACAACACAGTCTCTGTACGTAGTAGTGATGGTGGTGATGGGTGAGGAGGAGAAAGGACAAAGACCTGATTCTTCTTTGTGTAAAAGATTTGTCCACGTTGTTGCCAGATACCACAGGCTTTGACACTGGGGGTCTCCTGGCTTTCTGACTGGCACAGTCCCACCTAGGCAAGCCCAGAAGCTGGTGGCCTCCATCTGGGAGGCTGCACAGAAGGGGGAGCAGAGCTGGTGACCCCTACTCTGCCTGGACAGTCAGTCTGCCAGAAGCATGCCCACTTGAAGCCCATCCCAGCAATTGCCCATCTCTCGCAGCCTTGTGAAGTGCCAGGAATCTGCAGTGCAGGGTCTGGGTGCTGGCTGATCTTCCTTGGCCACAGACACCTCACCAAAGATGGGCAGCAGCCTCTCCAGGCAACCATTCCTCTCCAGCAGCTGAAGCACAGGCCGTCAGGAAGAGGCTAGTTGAAACCAAACTAAACTGTGCCTAAAATGAGTTCAGAAACAAGCTCTTTCTGCTGCTGCGTAAAACAAGCAGAACATCACAGTGGACAAGTTTTCTTTTTTCAGCTGGGAAGTTACAGTTACTTGTGATTGTTTTTTGTTTTGGTTTGTTTTTTTTTGGTTTGTTCTTTTTTTATATTGGAACATGCTGATTCAAAGAAATCATTTAATGGTGGCAAAATTGCAAATTTTACCGAAGTTCAATGTAAGGCCATGAAATAACATTATTGTTGCTGTTATTGTTGTTGTTATTATTACTGTTATTAGTAATAATGATAATAATAATGACGATGATGATGTTATTAAGAGTTTTAATACCAGAGCTGTGCTGAGGCGCGGGTTTCCCTGCCCGGGGTGGGGTTTTTGGAGCGCGTTTCCGCCGCCCGGGACCAGCCCCTCCCTCCGCGGCCGCGGCCGCTCCGCGGGGCAAGGGCGCCGCCCGGCGGCCGCTGGCGGAATGCCAGGAGGAGCCGCCCGCGGGCTTCCAACCCTGCCGCCGGCTCCGCTCCCCGCACCGACCCTCCCGGCGCTGCCTCCGCTTCCCTTGCGGAACCAGAACCCTAAACACAGCCTGCTCCCTGTTTCCGAGGGGGCTGCTTTCAATCCTGCAAGAGTTAGCGCGGGAGGACGAGGCCCACAGCTCTGGAGAACACCGTGGGTACCAGGCGGGTGCTGGCATCACCCTGGGACCCTGCGTGCCTCGTTCATTTCGCCCTTGGCACCAGTCTCAGGTGGCTGCGGAAGGGGCTGAGGACGTGACGAACAGCCAGTGAGAGAGGGCGGTTCAGCACTGCTAAAAACAGAGTGCCTGCAGGAACAGCCTGCTTTTTGGATTTCAGGGGCGCCCTGGGATGATCAAGTGACACTGAGCAGCCCCTCGGTGCCTAACTTCCGAGATTCAGGTGTGCTAGTTCGGTCTGGCAAAACCAATAAAGAGATGATTTGCAGGAAAACATAGTTTCTTACAGCATTGAGCAAGGGGCAGTACCAGAGGATATTTGGGTCCTTTTCTGTCCATGATTAGAGATCTCATCAAAAATTTTCAGCATTTCTCTATAGTCAAGCATATGATCCTCACTACAGACTGTTTTGAGAGAGAAACAGCAGACAGTGGCATATGTTGGAGACGCAGCATTCTATTTCAGCTCTTGACTAATTAGTTAGAGAACAAGATGCCCATTTTGTAAGCCACAGCCTTTGCTTTCTCCTCAAATGCACCTGTTACCACTCTGATGGAAGAAACCGCTCAGCCAGGCAGAGCCCTGGCTGTCTCTGGAGATAGATGCAGATAAATTCAGCCTGGTCAGACAAGAGGGCAGCTCCTGCTCCTTGCCTGGCACTTCAGAAAGTCTTTTGCAGAAAATGGCACTCACATCTAGCAGAGTGCTTCACTCGTCACCATAGCAGAAGCAAAGCAAACACCAGTTTCCCTAGAAACTGCATGTGGCAGTGCATGTTGACTCTGAGGGAGGGAAAGAATCCTAAGTAGGAAAGTACTGGGCGAGTGTGCTGCAGGTAGGGAGAGGGGACAAGACGTGTCCCAGGCCCAGAGGAACCAAGGTGGCTGGAGAGACTCCCATGGCCACAGTCCCTCATGCTCAGTGCAGTGTCAGAGACTGCCTTGGGGCAGAGGCAGCCGAGTCCCCGTGGCTGGGTGCCCCGGAGTGCACAGCTCTGCTGAGTGCAGCTGCTCACCCACAGCACACCAAGCCCAGCCGGGCTGCAGTGACACAGACCAGGTGGCACTCAAGGGCCGGGCTTGCTGCCGCTGAGGCACACCTCCACTTTGCATTCAGAGCCCGAGAAAGCAGGCAAATTTGAGCAGGGGCTCTTGGGTTTCCTTCTCCAGGGCTTCCTCCTAGGAGAAGCAGCTGCCACTGCAGCCCTCAGCTTAGTGGCCTTGGCTCCTTATTTCTGGCTCCTGTCAAAAACCACCTGCCTTACAGAGGGAAGCTCAGGACTGTTCACTCCCTTCCACTTATAACCACACAAGCTCCTCCAGGGCAAAGGGAGTAACTGGTGCTGGGGAAAATGAGTCTGAAGAAGGCATTGTCCACCAATGCACACTTATGGCAATGTACACCAACCACATACCAGGCTGTCTGACTAAGGATGAAATCAGTGAGGTGAGGGAATTGGTTATTTCCTTTTACTTAGTGCTCTGGAGGCACTATCTGGAGCACTAAGTCGAGTTTGGGTCTCTCACTGCTACAGAGCTCGATCAAGGGGAACAAGTGTGGCAAGGGAGCCATCGAGACTGTTGGGAGCTGCTTGGACCATGTCACCAGGGGGAAAGACTGAGGGACCTGCTTAGTCACCAGAGGGAAGGCAAAGGGGCATCCAGGTGCTCTTGTCTATTAACTAAATGGGTGCTATAGAGAAGAAGGGACCAGACTTCTCTCAGACACACACAGTGAAAGGTCAAAGGATGACAGAGAAGTTGCAAGAAGGGAAATTTTGATTAGACACCAGTTAAAAAAAATCCCAATGAGAGCAGTCAGACGCCAGCATAGGGACCCCAGAAAGCTGTGGGATCTCCACCTTTGGAGACATTGAAAGCTTACCTCAAATTGGTCTTGGAGATGAGCTTTGTTCAGGGCAGAAGCTGGACTGGACCTCTCCAGAAGTCCCATCTGACCAAAACCTTTGAGTGGCTCTGTAGTACCGCTAAACCTACTGAAATGTAGGAAAGAGCTGGAAACAAGGAAGAACTCTGTGGATTCTCAGAACCACCAGCTCCCTGCATGCTCTGTGAGCTTATACTTTAAAGAGAGCAGAATATTCTGCTTGGGGCAGAATAGAGCAAGAGGCATCCCATGTATTACTCATACATGACTTTCACACTGGCAGCTCTTAGATCCCGTTTTCGTCTTTAAGAAGCTGCAAAATCAGTCCCACTCCTGCAAAATCAGTCCCTCCCTGGGGAGTGTGTGTATGTAAGAGCAGGGTCTAAGTGGAAATGTAGGGCAGGCTGAATGCTGTCTCTTGCCCCTGGGTGTTGTTGCCCTCTAGGTGCTGCTCACAGGCTGTGGTGCAGCTGCCAGGGATGGCTGAAGGAGACTGCTCCCAGCTGCTCACTTTGCCTCTGTCAGGGCCAAGAAAATGGGAGGCACTTATCTTCAGCTGCTTCTGGTTCTGGTCCAGTGTGATGAGACACACTGAAACCTACAAGGTAAGGTTTGTATAGGAGAAGGTGACTGCAGCAATTGGGCACTGGACACACCATCTGTACTGTCAGCCCTGCTGTGAGACAGTCAGTCACCTTCTGAGAAACATGCACACTTGGACCAAAAGTTGTCACAAGTTGTGGCCCTGTGATTCTGTTCCTTGGGGAGCAGAGCTGATTAAAGTGATCACCTGGTCCTGTGAGCCTGGAGAAAGTGGCCTCAGCTGAGGAAGAGGGATTCATGACCCCTGTGCCACAGCAAGGGCTACAGGACTTGTAGGAAGAGGGTGAATCCCTCTCAAAGAAAAATCTTGTTTAGGGAGGGTGGCACTGGCACCATCTGCCAGAAGGGGCAGGGAGCACTTGGGAGGTGACCCCAGCAAGGTTCCTCCCCATTCCAAGTTGTGTCACCACTGACCTGGGCCTGTGCCCCAAGGGTTTATTGCACCCTCCATGTCCACTCCTGGCTGGGCACATGGAGCCCTACAGGCCTGGCAAGGCCATGGGATGGTGACCCTGAAGGTCCTGGGACTGAACAGTGTTTTTGTCTTTCTTTGCTCTTTTCCCATGCCACCCCTGACCTGAAGTTCAGCAGTTTATCCTACCTCCTGATAATCCTGGCTGCTTTCATAATCCAGGTGTGCTCCGTGCCAGCCCTTCTCTGGTGTGTACATTTCTGGCTCTCTGGTTGCCTTGAACAGGGAGAGGAGGGACCGGAAACCAGAGGGCCCTGAAGGCAGAGCACCTGCAACCACCACCACCAAGGGAGCCCTGTGCAGGAGAGAGGGTAGGGATGAGCCTCACAGGCCTCCCAGTGAGCAGGCTTTCAGGAGAAGCAGCACAAGGATCCTGCCTCCTCAACCCACTTGTTCCTTTTGGGTCTAGTCTGTCTGGCCCAACCAGTTTAGGATTTCCCTGGGACAGTGTGTGTGACTAAGTGGCCAGCTGGTTTGGTTTAAGCTCAATTATAAGGAGAGAGGAAACTGCTGCTTTTCCAAAAGTCTCTCCCCAGGTGTGAGAAACCCGCAGTGCAGCAGCACCACTTACCCAGCAGTGCAAAGTTCCACAGAAACTCATATTTATTTTGGCATTCAAATGAGCTCTCACACAAAGCTGCCCTAATATCAAACAAGTGCAAAATAATTCTGGGTAGATTAGTATTTGTGTCATTACAGAGGTTTAAAAAAATTCCTCTAAAAGGCACTCTAAATCCGTGGAAGGAGATTTTCATTCTCTGCCAAGCAGCATGCACAGTAACAACCAAATAATCAAAAAAATCGCCGTGCCCTGAATCAATGGCAGTGCATATGACATCTCTCATCGCTCCTCGTTCTGCTGCCTCTGGGGCCAAGGCACATTGGGAGGTACTTTCTGGTCTGTGGCAGATAGGGAAGGAGTTGGTAAGTGTCTGGGATATGGAAAACACACGGTAAGAGCACACTTCACTCCTATTTTTCCTGCTGGCCTGCTCCTTTGCTCCACCAGACTCCATCGAAGCAGAGGAGCTGGCTCTCTTCCAACATGTTTTTGAATCACCCTGGGACATACTATAGTTATCAATGACACCACGTCTGTTTGAAAAGCTAATTTCTTGAAGGTTAGGTACTGTTTCAAGCATATCCCTCCTACCTTCAGTCTGCAAGTCAACAAATTGCATCATGGCTTCACAAACCCTGTTCCTGCTCTCCAATATTCTATTAGCATCCTTGAGTTTTCTCCCTCATCCTCTGTGTTACACCTGCGGACTGTGTAAGTGTAAGAGAGAAGAGGAGGGATGATTAGCATCATTTCCACCTCAAAGTTACTAGAAAAAGGCAAGTTATCCCGTGATACATTTCAAAATCAATCCTCAGGAGGGATCTTTCTCCTGCCAAGGGATTCAGAAGCCTCAGATGTCCTCGTGTTGCCCTTCAGTGCTGGTAGGCAGAGTGGGGAAGATGCAGGCTGCTGGACTCTAGACAGCACTATGCCTGAGGAAGGGGTTTACTTGCCCAGAGCATAAGGGTATGTGGTAGCATAACACACCACATAGAATCTCATGAGAGAGTATTCTCTAAAAAGGGAAATTATAGCCTCATACTATCAGGAGGTTTAAAGATTATTATCGTCATCATCTTCACTGGTATGATCTTGCTTTGATATTGTTTCTACTTTCAAATAAAGATGTTGCATGTATTCAGAACATTGGAAAGACATCTTTTTACAAACTGAATTACATAGCTACAAGCTCCTTTCCTATTCTTGATCATGCAAGTACCCAACAAGAGACAAGCAAATAAATATAGGAATATTGACGCAGAAGATACAGACACGTGCAGTGATGAAAAGTTCACATCTTTCCTCTGGCATTTGCTCGCTGGGGCTTGGATTTATAATTCCTCATTTCTTAAGCACTCCTAACATTGAATCAACTTTATTCAAGGAAAGTAGCATGGAGAAGCTAATAACTCTTTCTTCTGCACTCTCAAGCAACTGATCTTTGGACCGCAGTGACAGCTTCAAAGAAGCACCTCTCTGCCATTTTTCCCTAAGTGCAACCCACTCCACTCCATGGAGAGCTATTGCTGTCAGCCCACCAGCCACCACAGGACTCACATTCCCAAGGAAGAACACCAGTTTGTCATAGTCAGGCTCTCTGGTTTTTTATTAATTAAACAGTCCATATACAAAGTACTAAATAAATATACAGCTGTGTCAGACGCCAGTGTAGCACACACACCCACTTGGAGAGCTCTCTGTAGTTACATATGAAATACCATGGAAAGCCATTTATCGAATGCAAAGCAGGTTACAGAATGATTCAACTCTGCAGACTCATTGCTCATCCAGTCCACACACCACACACACACACTCTTTTGCTCACTCATGCCTGGGAAGAAGGGTATCTGCCCTCTGTAACCTGGCTGCTTGGGAAATGTTTGTGTTAATGTCACAGACGCATTCAGGAAGAGGCCAAGATCCAGGGTTCACAGGATTATATCCCACCAGGGTATTGCAAGGAGCCACATGGATGAGGCTTTGTCTTTGGGGATCCACAGCCTGGAGTGGTTGGGGTGGGGAGGGAGAGTTTGCAGTGGGGGAGGCACCTTGGGGAGCTCAGCTGAGGCACATGGGTAGGAGCCAGAGCTGGAAAGGAAGCTGTTAGAACATGAATTGGAACATGTGTCAGGGTAAATTGGTGTAGAAGGTTTTATGTCTTTAAGTCTTCTTCCCCATCTCCAGCATGGGCCCTAGATGATAAGGAAGGTGCTGGAAGCAAATATGAAGATGAAAAATGGAACATTCTTTCTCTCTCTCTCTCTTCTCCACTGATCTCTGGAGGATAGCCAGGCAGGGCTGGGAGTGGGCACAAAAGTAACAGGGGATAGACAAAGATGTCCTCAGTAGTACCTAAGAAGTCTTTGTGGGTGGACAGGAGGAAGGAATGTGTAGGGCTGATGCTCCTGGTCCTTCCTCTTCTCTGAACATCAGATGATTAAAGCAGGTCCTGTCTGGAGCAAAGCCAGTCACAGACCCAGCTGATGATCTTCCTGCTTCTCTAGAATTCCTGCTGGAAATAGGCCAGAATGCTCTTCCATCAGAAGAGAGAAGCTCCATTTCATGGAGACAGAGTGAGCAGGGATAGGATGGCCAGGGCTGTGTCTGAAAGCTATGTTTGAAGAATAACAGGGAGCTACAAAGGTGCCTGCGTGGGGGAAAGAGGATCCCTCTCCTTTTTTGCTGGTGTGGGTTGACTCTTCTGCAGGATCATCTCCCTTGTCGCCATGTGGCCCATTCCCCGTGCCTCTGCTGAGGGGCACTTAGTCTCTGCTCACTGTGGAGCTGCTACATGGGGCTTTTCCCACCAGTGTAGTCATGGTATGGGCTTGTCCGGGCCTTGGGGCGAGGGATGGAGAAATCATTCTGGGGTTCAATGGCCTGAAAAGGAAGCACAGAAAACTTTACCTCTGAAAACTGGACAGAAGTACTAAAACAAGGCTTACAAAGAAAACAAAGGAAGGGAGAAACAGAGCTGAAGGTTTCCTGAGAATGTGACGAATAAGGCTGTGAAAGAGGATCCCGGCAGAACAAATTAGTGATGGAGACATGTCACCAGAGGACATGTGGGAATGTGATGTGAGCTACCAGACCTGGCGAGGCTATGGTCTGAAGGAGGACTGGTGAATGGACAGGTGGACATGCAGACTGCCCGCTCCGGATCTGCACTGCAACTTCCAGTGTCTGCTGGTGGGAATACATTCAGGGCATGGGCTGAGGAAATAAGCACACTCTCCTGAGGAAAGGGCAGAGTCTACTGTAGGAACTGTGCTCAAAGAGAGGACTTCTTATATGGTACCAAATCCCAAAGTACTGAAAACCATAACCTCTTTACCTCAGGCCCCTCTTGCCTTCCCATGTCCCTGGACATGTCATAGCTCTTTCCTTCCACCCAGCCACAGGCACCTCCACAAACATGTCACAGAATCAATTGGCTCCATGCAAAGCACAGGCTTGCCTTCACAGAGCCTGCTCTAGGTCCATCTGTCTTTGCCCCTTCTCCTTCCCTTCCTTTCAGCACTGAACAGTAGCCTGTAGCCTGCATGTGGTGAAAGGGGTGACGGTGGCATGAACTTACCTTCATCTGAAAGTGTGAAGCGTATGGGGAGTAGTCGGCGTTTCCTGTCACAAGACAAAGGCAGGGGAAAGTTAGTGCATTACCATTACACATAGCTTGGAAATATCACATCAAGGGAGACTCAGAGGGTCTGTGGCTACATAAACAGCTGCTTTTAGACTGGTCTTAACTGTGCAATGTGCAGGCAGGAATGGGCTAAAATCCATAGGTGGAGGACATTAAATATTTCCTTCTGAAAGCAGGAATGAATGGTATTGCAAATAACAGGACACAGGTGGCCTTGGAGTTTAGACACCTCCTGTTGCCTCACAATTACTGTCACCACCAGCAGCCAAATCCCTCCCACCTGTATGCACGAGACCCCCTGCACAGTATTTCCTGGGAGGGCACAGCCTTTCTTGGCTCTTCTTTCACGAACCTGGGGGTCTGACTCCGGGTGACGAACGTGATACCAGTAGCAGATCCACACCCAGAGGAATCACATCTCCTACCCACAAGTTTGGGAAACCTCAATTGATAGAAACATTTTGCTTTGTCCAAGTAGGCAAAAGACTCATACAGAAAAGAAAGACCTCCTCGACTCCTTTTCAGATGACAGATTCATTCTTACATGGATATGAGAATCTTACCAGAACTGAAATAAATAATCTCCAAGGTATAACCTAGATAGGCCTGAAGAGCTGATGCATCACTAAGAGACAAAAAAACCCTCCTGATTTTTAACATGGACTTCCCAGACATAGCAGGGTCAAAAAGAGTTATATTTCAGCTCTGACATGCAGCAAATCTCCTACTCAGTCACTCCTCCTACATGTCTTTAGCTTTGGTCCTCGCTCATTTCCCTCATGTCTGGAGACTAATTTTCACGTGCATTTCCAAAGTTTCAGTCTGAAACTTTTTCCTAGCCTCTCATTTATCTATCATCTTCAAATCTTTTCTTGTAGCTGTCCCACGTCTTTTAGGTCATGAGTGGTGCTTGCGTGCTTAGGGCCGGGGGGGCAGTGGAGTCATTCACTTCACCATACCTTGCACAATTTCATCTTGGGTGTAGGCACGGTTGTCCACTCCAGCAGCCTGCTTGATGAACTTGGGTTGGCAGAAGTCATTTTCTGGAGGGTAGTCCTCTAGCTTCAGAGGAGCAGTAAGGAAACAAATTTCGGGGACAATATACATTATCAAGAAAATCCAGCCATTGGACACTAGAGCAATGGCCACAACAGGATCATCCCACGTTTCCTTGTCTAAAGCAGTGTTGCCTTTTATGAGCATAGTGATCCACACTACCCAAATGGCAATGGAGAACAGGACAGTGACAAAGATGTGCGCCCCATGCCTCTTCCAGCTTTTATATGCCCCACAGAATGTGAACATGGAAACCAAGAAGGTCAGAGCCATCAGGAAGAGCACGTAGATCAGAAGCATGACAAAGTCCTTGTTGGTCTTCTCCCGAACCATATTCAGGAATTGATCTCTCTGGTTTACTAGCATGGTGACTAAGTACTCAGTGTTGATCACGACTTGTACCAGGGCAAAGGAAACAATGAAGAGCAGCAGCACCTGCCAGGAGAAGGGCTTTCTTCCTCTCACTAGTCTGTTGAGGTTGCAGGCCTGGGTGAGGAGGCACGAGAAGCAGAGAGCAAAGATGACTCCAAATAGGAAGAAGCGAGTGGGACGAGTCCTGTCATTGAGTTTAATGATGAAGGCAAAAGTGAGACCAAAAACACCGAGTGTGCCTAAAAGGAAGAAAAAATAGACGGAGATCATGTGCCGCTTGCTGTTGTCTTGGACTTTGCAGATGAGGAAGAAGAGCGAGCAGATGAGGAAAATGGTGATGAGGATGCCTGCTGCAGCCAGCGACTCCAGGACAATCCCCCAGGCCTTCTCTGTGTCACAGAGCAGGTGGTAGTCAGCACCGATGTTGCCGCAGCCTGGAGGAGGTGATGTTGTCATCCTCTTGCCTTCTTGAACAACCTCTCCAAAGCTGTAGGAAAAGAGAAAGCACAGGCTGTCAAGTCAACCATCTGGGTACTGTCAACAGTGGGGAAGGAAAGGCAGGACAGACCTTCATCCCCACCTGCTGGACCAGGATACCACAGTGCCAAGCATGCGGGACAACAGCAGCAGAGTCATCTCACAGTTCAGCATTAGCTCCCCATCAAGGGCAAGCCAAGCCCCTCAGGAGGAGGTAATTCACCTTGCATGTGCTCTGCACTGTGTCTGATGTTGTGCCATGTTTTAGGAGTGTGGGGAGCAGGGAGAAGGTGAGGTACTGCAGCAGGCACTTACTTGGTGACTGAGCTGCCTTGTCACTTCTGTGATACAAGAGCAGCTGTTAGTCATAATACAGTTTATGCTCTTCTGACAAGTTCAAACAACATCAGTACCTTGTACCAGGGACATTCAGAGATGAACAATGTAGAACAGGAAACTCGTTTGCTTTTACATTCATTTTCCCCCTTTTACATTCTCTGAGGCACTTTTAGCTTTGCTTTACTGTTATGAATGAAGGGGAAACTTTAAGACCTCTTACCTCGCAGATAACTAATCTGGATGCCTCCAGCACAGCCCTTCTCACTCCAAATTCAACAGCAAACACAGGCCACCAATCACTAGCCCTAAACCCCTTCTCCTTCTTCATGGCAGTGTGGCAATACAGAGTGTCTCAAGGACCTCACTCTCCTCCCCAAGGTACTGCCTTGCACTGACTGGAGCCCTGACATGTTGGAGCCAATGCTGTTCACTGTGTGAGAAGTAACCACCAAGTCAGGAGGCCACAACCCAATGATGTCAAAGTCTCTAACACATGCCTGCTGTCTCATCCAAAGGACTTCTGTGCTGTCTGAGCAAGCCTGTCTCCCAGGGGATAAGAGAGCTTAAGTGGGCTGTTTAGGGCAATTAAGTTCTCTACTTTCTTAGGAGCTTGAAGCATATGCAGAAACCACAGCACGGGGGCGGGGGGCCTTTGGCACATCATGGCCCATTACGCAGGCACCGATGGAGTTTAGACCCTACAGGCCAGGTACTGATTTCTAAATACTAATTTCCTCAGTTAGGCTTGAGTCTCTAAAATCTATCAAAAGAGGAGTTTAGACACATTATCACAATGAAACATGAGCCAACCTGTCCTTAATGGTGACCCACACTGGAAAAACCGGGGCTTTCTAACAGGAAAAAAACCCTAACCTTGCAAAATTTAGACTTTAGTGCTCACTGTGCCATTTGCCTTGATTTTCCTGCTCCAGAACAACATAGTGCACTTATGAAGTTGGTTCTCAAACCCTTCCAGCAGATTTTAGTGAGTGCAGATTGTGTTTTTTAATAAATGGCAGTTGATCTAACCAATGGATGAACAAAGGGTGAAAATATCACTGACTCACTCCCAGCCCCACATATGCTTCAATGGACCTGCTTATAAATGAATTGAGGAAATGTTTTTCCAGCTTCTAACCTCACTATGTAATAGATGCACAGCTCTTGAAAAGGCTGGCTACAATAAAATGCAAATTATTCAAATATGCAGGAACTTCGGACTCCCACGGAGAGAGTGGAATAAGTGGATAACACACGAAGGAGTTTTCAACAATCAATGTACACAGAATTTCGGAGATTTATGATCTCCTGCACAGATAGCTGGGTTATCTGGACAATTGTGAGCAATAAACAATGAACCTTTCTGAAAGACTAGAGAGAAAATTCTAAAATTTTATTCACGGACATTTACTGTTGATTAGATTAGCTTATCTGTTCACAGCTCTGGCAGATATAGACTGGTGCTCGCTGCTGAGGCACGTGGAGAGCCCAGAACCCAAGCGTGAGTGACCTCATGACAGCACGGAGCACACCCATAGCTTTGGGTCCTGACTGCAAGCGGTGCTTGCCACAGCCAGCCACCACGGCCAGCGGAACAAACGGGATGGAAACAACCTCCCTGACCTGGAGAACTGGGCCACTGTGGCAACCATTCCTCCTGCCTTCTCTTTTTTTCCAGGGTAGATGTCCTGTGAGGCACGATGAGGCATGACGAGCCTCTACCCTGTCTCCTGGGTGAGTGTTGCTCCCCAGAAGCTCTGTCTGCTCATCCAGCACCTCCAGCAGTGTCAGGAATTCCAAGGGGCTCTGCAGCCCGTGCAAAGAAGCCTGTGCTGTGGCAGCTTAAACAGCACACCCCAAATCATAGCTCTCGGTTGAGAGGAGTCTTCTCCCTCCAACTTGACCCTCCCTTCCCATTGATATTACCCATTCACGCACAAATTTCAAATCGTTTCCCGGGAGCGTCTCCCCAGCTCCAGCCGGCAGTCCCGTCTTAGGGTCAAGGCCGGGAGGCACTCTCAGTTCACTGTGGCACCCCATGGTCCTGCACGCCATCCCGACCCAGCTGCAGAAGGCAGGCCCAAGCTGATCCTGTAAAACATTGCCTTGAATTACCTTTCTGGGTCCTGCCCGGTGAAGGCAGCAGGGAGGCTCCGTCTAGGAGAGGCGCTTTTCCAGCGCACCAGTACCCGGGCACCTCGGCTCCCGCACCCCCGGCCGAGCAGCAGCTCCGCGCCCGCCGCTCTCGGGAGCTTTAACAGCTGGAGGGCTGAGGAGGTGGGGCCGAGCACGCCTATTCCAGTTCCACCGCCTCTCCTCTCCCACAGGACACGGCTGTGAAAATTCGGCCCCTGTGCCAGGAAATGAAGTAAGGGCTCCTGACGTCAGCGGGGCACTCACCCCTGCGTCGGGGTGGGGATGGAGCCCTGGGACAGGGCTGAATGCCGCTCAGCCAGGCACCTGATAAGGTGCTCCCCTGTCTGACTCTCTGGCACCCGTGGGTGGGGACCGCGACTATGAATAGCAGCACGTCCCCTCCCTGCTCCAAGCCTTTTGTGTCTCTGCCTGCTGTCTGGCCAGATAAACTGCTTGCAAAGTAGGCGATGAGGAGGCTGTGGTGTGTGAACGGGCCGCAGTGCCCAGAGTGGCAAGCCTGGATCCGGAGATGGTTTGTTTCCTCGGGGCTCTCAACAGGTGCCCTGTCTGTGTGGGGACGCCTCTGCTCTGATTGTCCCTTCCACCCGCGCCAGTGAGAGCCACCGGCTTCTTTCGTGAAAAGGGCAGCTTGGCTTTCCTTGTGTCTCACTCAGACCTGCCTGGCTTTCTGAAGGCTCAGTTCTGCCTGCTCGCGAGCACTGAGTCACTTTGTCCAAATTGCTGGCCCAAACGGTTAATGAACAAAGGCAATGACAAATTCCCCCTTGCTCTACATTTTATGCCTCTGCCCCCACACACCTATCAGCACAACCCCGTGTAAATCCTCGAGTATATCCAATGTGCTCATGACTTCATTTGTTATTTTAAATATTACTCACTGGGAGTATTTCATTGTCCTGATTAAGGAATTGACATCGAGGCCTATCCACATGAAGAACCCGGTCCCTATACACAGCCCCAAACCTAAAAATCCCCCTCACCTCATGAAGTTTCTGCTCCTTCCCAAAACCAGGGGTGGGGGTAGAGCAGCTGCACACGCCTGTGCTGAGTGCCCACAGGTGTGCTGAGTGTGCTAAGTGCCCACAGGTGTCTCATCTGCTTGTTAATTTTGTTTCTTTTAGGGCTTCTTGCTTATTTCTGGGTGGTGATCCTTTTTGAATCTCACATGTGGAAATTGCCACAAAACTCATACGAGAGAGTCCTCTCTTCCACAGCCCACAGAAGTACACAAGGACCTGCAGGGATGAGTGAGTGGCTCATCCAGTGAAAGGCAACACTCAGTGCAGTCACTGTGGGGTGGGCCATGCTGAGCCCTAAGACAGTTCTTCATGTCCTTCCTACTTTTATTTCAGTGTAAATTCCTGAGGCTTCTTAGCAAAGGACATACCAGGTTTCTCGCCGTGAAATTAATCTAAACTTTAAAGCGGGTCCTGGGCTTAGTGAGCCAGCCAAGAAGGAGGCAGTTATGAAAAATGAGACGAGAAAATAAGCAGAGATGGAGAGGAGCTTAGCACCATCTCAGTGGGACCCAACTTGTCTTAGGAAAGCATCCCAAGAAGCTTTCAAAGGTCACTGGTCTCTGCCAGCCTATTTGCATCTTGTCAGAGCACATTGTGGACTGCCAGCTACTTCCCTACATTTACAGACGCAAAAAAACCTCACGGAATAGACCATGTCAAATTATATCAGTGCAAAAAAAGAAGAAAAGATAAAAATAGCACAGACATTTTTCAGAATGCCTGAGAAATCCATGAGAATCGGTCATCAAACATAACCTGTACTTTCAGAAGGCTAATGGGGCTACATTTAAAAACAATCCCAAGCGATTTAGGAGCCTGAGGGCTGCTGACTCACTGTAGTGTGAGACACGGTGTCCATGGCTCTCATGCTGTGCCAAGGAGGGTGGAGAGGCACCACTGGTCTACATGTGTGAGCACAAATGGCACAGTGATTGCACCAGAAAGGTGAGATGGCTGTCACCTCACTTTAGGGACAGGATGTAACTTGCAGATAGAGGCACCTAAATTTAGATGTCTGATGGTTATTACCTAAATGAGAACTGAGTGCCTCAGCTCCCAAAGAGCCATAAGGTCAGGACTGTCCCAGCTGATTAGGTGCGGGTGCCTATTTCTGTGTACACTGAAATGCTCCCAGGTGTGGCTGCCTGGATTGCCTGGGGCCTCATTTTAGTTGCTTGCACATCAGCACAGCATCATTTGAGATGGCCCAGTGTCTCCTGCTCAACTTCCAGTGGCCACTGCAGGAACACATGAATTTCCCATGCCTTCTCTATCAGATCTGGCATTCCTGTGCAGATGTTTTGGATACCCTTAGGCATCTCAAATCACCTTTGTAAGAGCAAATGGATTGGGTGCTCAATCTCCCTGGCTATTTCAGAGTTGAGATGGCCAGCTTATATGTAGGTACCTAGTCCACTGTAGGGACTTAATTCTGGTACACCAGCATAGATATAGAGTTAATTGAAGGTGCTGTAGCTCTGTTACCTGTTACTCAGTGAACAGCATAGGGAGGGCATATAAGATACAAGAGCTGTGGGAATCAATCCTTCTGGAACATTAGTTCACGCTAAATAACACAGAAGGTCCCCAATGACCCTAAGCAGCAGAGCATGGACGATCAAATTGACTCCTGTCTACAGAGCAGACTTCTTTGTTGGAGGCAGTCATGTGGATTCCCACTATAGTTGATGGAGAGAAAGGGGCACTTTAAGGATAATTGCAGTTGATGTGCTTCAAGACAAACCAAATCACACCTGAGAACTACCCGTTTCTTTCCAACAGAGATGGAGACAAGAGAATGATACAGATCTTTACACTTGACAGCTGAATGGCATAGCAAATCTCCAAAATAATTTAAGCACAATCCCGTAGCAAAATGCTAGTAGTGTTGGAAGTTCCTTTAGGTGGGAGGCTGTTGGTAGCAGAACTGTTTGCTTTGGGCATATTGCAGCCCTGGAGAAGCAAGCTGCCTGCTGGCAGTGGGAAGGATAGTGACTGGCTGACAAGGAGAGTCAGGGACAGCAGCAGGGTCTGACCCCTTTGGCCAAACAGGCACCCACAACTCCCAGTTCTCAGGCAGCAGGATGAGTGCTGGGCTCTCCCTCCGAGCCAGCTCTGCTCCCTGCCCCTTCTCCCTGCTGGCATTGCTCGGCTCTGCTCCCTCCCGTGGGGTGGGAGTGCCCAGTGCTGCCCAGTGCCCTGGGCCAGCCTTTCTCCACTGGCTTCAGTGCCCCAGCAAATGGCAGAATGCTGCAGCGCCCTCAGCTCAACAGGCCTGGGGAGGGAAGTGTGTCTGGGAGGTGCAGGGACTGAGATAGCATCTTTTATTAAGACAAGTAATAAAGCAAGCAGATGCCTGGGGAGAGATGGTGCATGGCGCTCTGGAATGTGTCTAAATAACATGTTTATGTTTGACCAGTGATATTGGCTGCATTGTGAATAGGTTTGTGTCATTCCTTCTGCTTAGCTACCTGTGCACAACAGATAGCTTAATAACATAAGAACAGCCTTGCTCCCTGAAAAACATCCTCCTGCCAGTACTTATCACAGTCATCCTGAGCTAACATTACAGCAAGCCCCACCCCTCAAAAATGTTTCAGCCATGAGAGAAAATATTTATAAATGTAAACAAATTCTACAAGCCTAATAATCCATCTGTGAGATTAGTTACACTGAGGACAAACAAAAAAACTTTTCAAACTGCTTGATCATTAAAAAAAAAGCCAGCAACCAGTGGACAAACTTTTGGTAAAGACAGGCAACCTGTAAATAAAAGTTCACAGCAACAAAACCACAAACCAGTGTTCTGTTTTCAGGGCTAATATGCATTTGAGATCTTTGAAAACTATTGCAAAGATATCTGTATGTCTTATAGGCTCTGATGCTAGAGGACATGTGTAGCAGTGGGATGACACAGCATTTTAGGCTTCTCCCCAAAGGGGCCCCACATCCAGATGTTTATCATCCCCTTCCCCTACCCAGGCTCCCCCTGAGAACTGCCTGTCAAATAAGAGACATCGGGTGATGGGGACATTCAGCCTTAAACCCTCTTCTGCCTCACTGGGTTGGTGGGTTTGCGACCCTTCCCCTTCTCCTCTCCCCCGGGGTTAAGAGGACAAGCAAGCCATGCGTTCGGTCAGTTGGGAACCATCAAGAAGCTGTTAAGAGATAGAGTCCTGCAGGAGCTGTTGC